>JZKD02S1676599.1:1527561-1539448 GCA_000966675.3 Picea glauca | reverse complement strand
ATACCATTTACCCGGTAGCATCAATATAGTCATCTAGACTATTTCATGACTAGATCATGAGCATCACCATCACCATCAGTTGCATCATCTCTCGAAACCATACTTCGTCTGAGTAGTTAGATATGATGTTGGATAAGTCACTCTCACCATGGAGTGATACAAGTGGAGTAAAAGCTTTGAACTATTTTCCGTCTGGAAAATATCTGTTCATCATTCATCTGAATGATCATCATCTCCAATAATCTGTTGATAGTCTTCAAGGCAATTAGAACAAGAATAGAGCACAACTGTGTCTATTCATAGTAGTACACAACTACAATCCAGTGGTTAACTACCACATCAAGTAACACACAAGTACTTGATCAACAATTTATAGTTGTGAACAGTGAAACATATTCACCACAGTAGTCCTCATCTACTGTCATATAGTCTTCATAACAAACATCTGATAGCATCCTGCATAGAAACAATGTTATAATAAAAACTGTATCATCTGGGCCAATCTTTCACTCACATCTGTGAGATCTGAAAGAATGTTTGCCACCACAGTAGTCTTCATTTGCATAGAAACAATGTTAAGATAAAAATTGAATCAACTGGGCTAATCTTTCACTCACATCTGTGAGATTTGAAAGAATGTATGCCCTGAGTATAGAATATCAACAATAATCATCTGGGCCAATCTTTCACTCACGTCTGTGAGATATGAAAGAGTGTTTTCCCTCAATATAGAACATCAATAATAATCATCTGGGCCAATCTTTCACTCACATCTGTGAGGTCTGAAAGAATGTCTGCCCTTAATATAGAATATCAATTATGATCATCTGGGCCAATATTTCACTCACGTCTATGAGATCTGAAAGAATGTCTGCCCTCAATATAGAATATCAACAATGGGCTAGTTGCCCCATTCTTCTCAACCAAGGAAGAATGATTGTTTCTGATTTCTGAACCTGGACCATTTCCCACCCTGGGCCATTCTTCTGACACTAAAAAAAGTGTAACCTGGAGAGAATGAGTCTTCCCTCGAGAAATGTTTGGACCATTCCTTACCTTGGGCCATTCCTCCGACACTAAACAAGGTGTAATTTGGAGGGAATGAATCTACCCTAAGGAATGACTATCCTGGACTATTCCCCACCCTGGGCCATTCTTCCGACACTAATCAAAGTGTAACCTGGAGAGAATGAGTCTACCCTCTAGGAATAACTATCCCTGATTGCTGAGCCTGGACTACTCCCCACCCTGGGCCAGTCTTCCAACACTAAACAAAGTGTAACCTGGAGAGAATGAGTTTGCCCTCGAGGAATAACTGTTCTGACCATTCCTCACCCTGGGCCATTCCTCTGACACTAAAGTGTAACCTGGAGAGAATGTATAACCCTCGAGGAATGTCTGTCCTGCATCAACCTCCAAAACGGACGATTCTTCGAAACTGCTCACAACTGTGAACTTCGAAAGAATGATTTCCCAGCGAGGTGGACCATTCTACTTGACCACTACTCAGAGTGACTGCTAAGAAGAATGACTGTCCTAGACCACTCCCCATAATGGGAAGTCGGTGTCTATGATACATCAACAATCAGTATGCCTCCCATGTTAACTACAATGGGAAGTCACTGTCCATCAGAAATCTCAATCTACTTTCCAAACAGGAAAGCATCTGTCCAATCTGGACTATTTTTCAATTACAAAGACAAATGATATTTTCAATGCTCCCTCCTAACTGGAGAGTTATTTCAATCACAAAAATAAATGTTTGCGTACCTTCTTCTAGTTTGGAGAGTCTTCCCTTCCAGCTAAGATATTCATTTCCACAAGCTCTAGCTTGAGTATGCAAGTTCTTTCATCTTGAATAGAGGCTTTACCAAAATGTATGCTTATCTGCTCATCTGTGGAGATATGTATTTCAGAAATCATTTTCTCCTTTTTGGACTTCATCATGGATAGATTAATGCTTGTACTGTAGTCTGGAACACTGTGAAGGCTTCATGTAGATCTGAACATTAGAGTATAGTTAGATAACTGGAACATATCCATGTGGCCCTTCTTCTATCATCATGAGATCTAATCTTCTGAGTAGTCATCTTGATGTTATAGGAAATCTTCACCACGCTTCTACTGTGCACTGGAGGTTCTCCGCCAATTTGTTATCTTCTTATCTGCATACATGAGTATCTTTCTGGTATGCCTCAAAGTTTTGAGATTGCTCTTCATACTTTCTTTATTCGATTTTTCTGGAGAACATTCTTTGCATTCATCTGATGTAGAATTATGACTCATGGATGTTGCGGATAATATAATGACTTATATAGAGACAAGTCTGGTGTACTGGAACAATCAATCATCATAGTCTTCTCCCTCCATTTGGGAGAATCTCTGGTTCTGGATCTTGCAATGCTTTGATTCATAAGTCTTCCGTACACTATTCTTCATCACGACTTTAAGTTCTTCTGCTTGATTGCTTTTAGTGAGTTCATATCAGGCTGACAATTTTGATACAATGACTGATTGTTCTGGCTTCTCTTTATTTCTTGGAATCTTCATGTTCTTCTTCATGTTTTTCATTGGCTCTTGGGTCCATGGAGTTTCTTATAGATTCCATTCCCTAGAGATTCCACTTCTTACCTTCATCATCAGTTCATGGATCTGGATGGAGAACCAAGAACACTTTAAGGCTTCTCTTAAAAAGATCTTCTTTTGCCTTTGACCTGAACACGTACTGTTTTTTCATGGCTGCTACCATGGATATATATATATATATATATATTTCATCATATTTAATGGATCATAGGATTAGCTCCCTCCTAATCCTTGCTTCATGTATACATGCATATAATTTGCTCCCTTCGTCTGACTGAGTCCATGCTTCTGTCTCCTGTCCTTATTGTCTTCTACAATATATAATAGAGTCCACGTGATGCCAACGCCCTCCCTACAGAACCCACAGGTCGGAAGGTCCATGTCAGCTCACAGGATCTTCTCCTTCTCACGGCCTGAAGAACTCCAAACGTTCTTCTATTTCCCTATCGGGAAATCTGCACCCACAAAACTCTTCGCGCGATCCCCTCTTTTTACTTATCGGGGAATCAGACTTTGCAACTTCGTGAGGTCAGTGGTCAAGCGTTGGAGTTTTGAATCCCTGAAACCCGATGCAAGTCAATGCTGACCCTTCTATTTCAAAAATTTCTTTATCATGATTTTGACACTCGTGGTGTCGAGAAACTCGATTCTCCGACTCCCAAGTCCCGATATGCCGATACTCTGACACGTGTGTGAGTTGACTATTCAATCGCCACTTCCCTCCATCAGCATTTCGGAGTTTGCGGTATTGCGAATCCTGATGTCAAAGTTTCAGAATTTCTCACTGCGAAACCCCGATAAGGTGCGCCACCTGTCCACCTGCTGACCCTTATGGCCCACACCATTCCTTTAGCCTGTTAGGATATCGCTTATCGCAATATTGCGATTCCCGTTGCAATATTTCAGAGCTTTGACCCACGAAACCCCGATACACGATTACACATGTAAATCCAACGGTCCTCGTGGCCCTGATCAACGGCTCTACCCCTCCTGAGCTTCAAACCTTTAGAGAATATGATGTCGTATCTCCCTTGCACCTCTACAAGATCCAATGTCCCACGGATTATCGCGAATCCTCCTTGGAGAATTCTGACCATTCTTTTCTTCTTTGATGACCTCTAAAAATTGAACCAAGTCTTCCTCCGTGAAAACTTGTTCGTCTGTGCGCAAACTTGCAACGCCTACTTAAGCACTTCACGCACCAAATCCCTGCGCTGTCTTTCAATAATTTCAAGGGCTTTCTCCCTCCTGAGCTTTCTCCAACTCTAAACCTTGGAAAATACTTTTGTGTTCACTCCTTGCGGCAACCTCCAAACACGTCTAAGTGCTTGAACCCTTTTGACTTTGCACACACCTGCAACAACAGTCTCTCAATACTTCACTCAGGTTCACAACCCTAATAATTTTAACCAGCTTGTGCACTCCTTGCACGACTCCTATGCCCAAATGCACTCTGGGTGAATGAGGACAAAAGTTAAACTACATAAGCCCTTCATCAATGCACTCCTTGCGGACACTTCAAATTCACTCCTTGCAGAAATTCTCTGGCTCAAATAGAGAAACAATTGAAACTCATTCCTTCTTCCTTTCAGATTCCAAACTCAACATGAAATCACATACACAGCATATAAAAGAAAATGTATAACTGGAAGTAAACATTCATGAGCATATCATTTAGCATCAATACACAGAGAACAACACAAAACCATGAATTTGAATCAATCTCTTCTATTAATTCAAATATCTGTACATGGGTGTTCTTACACAACTCTCTGCATTCTCTTGCTCCAATGCTTCTAACTCCAATAATGATACAATACACAATGAGGGTGTCTACAACCTGTTTCCCTCTTGCGCTCTTCAAACTGTCTAATCTAGAATTAAATTCTATCTACTTTACATTAACTATCTTAAATTTCATCTACCTACTAAGGATGAGAGCAATCCGCTCAAGGTCCGATTAAAATAAACAAGTGCACTTCATTAAATTTCCACATTAATGTCCGTGCATCAAATCCAAAGTAATTTCAAAATTTGTGCTAGCTTGTCCAGCTGTCTTCCACTTCTGTGTTGGCTCGCTTGATGTGTTGGCGATGCTCCTGCATCATACTCCCTCGCTTGAAAACTTTCATGGGCTCCTATCCATGAGCTTCTGCATGGTCTTTCCATGCTTCTGTATTCCCACTTCAGTCTCCTAGCTGGCATCTTCAACTGGATGGTTCTTCCATTTGACCAGATACTCAAAGTATTCTTTCCTTCTGGTCTTCTTACTTACTCTCTTGTCCAGTATGCATTCCATCTGTGGCTTCTCTGCAACTGGCATCTGCTTTGTCCACTGGATCACTGGCTGCTCATCTCCAGTCTCTACTTCTCCAGCTTTATATGGGTATAAATCTAAGATGTTGAATATCGGAGAAATTCCGATCCCATCGGGTAATTCAATCTCGTAAGAATTTGCCCCAAATCTCTTCAAGACCCTACATGGTTCGATTTTCTTCATTTTCAACTGATTATACGTTCCTCTCGGGAACCTTTCCTTCCTCAAATGTGCTAGAACCAGATCACCAACCTCAAACTGAAGTTGTCTTCTATGCTGATCGGCCCTGCGCTTATACTCCTGATTTGATTTCAACAATCGCTCCGTCACCTGGCTATGAAGTTCTTTCATCGCCTCTGCGAATTCTTCTACATTAGCGCTCCTAGTTGTAGTCTATTCTGAATCCATCAGTTCAAAAATTCCTCTCGGCTGCATGCCATATACAACCTAGAATGGACTCTGGCCTGTGCTCTGATTCACTGAGTCGTTGTACGCAAATTCTGCCCGTGGTAATATGTTGTCCCAACTGTTGTGGTGCTCTATCACCAAGCTTCTCAGCAAGTCTCCTAGACTTCTATTCACCATTTCTGTTTGTCCATCCGTCTGAGGATGATAAGATGAACTAAATGCTAAGTTAGTTCCCAGCTTCTTCCATAAGGTCCTCTAAAAATGCCCTATGAATTTCATGTCTCGATACGAAACTATGCTTCTCGGCAACCCATGAAGTCGAATGACCTCTTTGAAAAACAGGTTCGCGATCTGAGTTGCGTCACTAGTCTTCTGACATGGAATGAAGTGTGCCATTTTAGAAAATCTATCCACTACCACAAAGAATGAATCACACCCTCTCTATGTTCTTGGCAACCCCAATACAAAATCCATGCTAATCGCATCCCACGACCTTTTTGGTATGGGCAATGGTTGATAAAAACTCGCATTCTGCTTCCTTCCCTTCGAATGCTGGCAAATTCTGCATCTTTCTACAAATCTCTTGACATCTGCTCGCATTCCCAGCCAAAATTATGACTCATTCAACTTTGCGAATGTTTTGTCATGACCAAAATGTCCTGCCAATCCTCCACTGTGTTTTTCCTTCAACAAATTCTCCCTCATGGAGAATTTCGGAATACACAGTTGATTGCCCTTAAACAACAATCCTTCCTAGATCATGTACTCATCCCAATGGCTTCTATCTCTGAGAACTGGATTCTCAGCTGCTTCATATGCCTCTCCAAAATCCTGATCATCTGCGTACATGTTCCTGAGATCATCAAAACCTAGCGTTTTGACTCTGAACTCCTGCAACAACAAACACTTCTTGCTCAAAGCATCAACCACTTTGTTAGCAGTACCAGAAATATGTTTAATTACAAAAGTGAAATTATGCATATACTCAACCCATTTGACATGTTTCTAATTCAACTTCTCCTGTTGAGTCAGAAATTGCAGTGCATGATTGTCACTGTACAAGACAAACTCTTTCGGGATCAAGTAATGCCTCCACTTCTTCAATGCCTGTATGATAGCATAGAACTCCTTATCGTATGTGGATTACTTCAATTTCTCCTCATTCAGCTTCTCACTGAAATATGCTATCAGCCTGTCTTCTTGACTTAAGACTGCCCCAATTGCAAATCCGCTTGCATCACATTTCACCTGAAATGTTTTATGGAAATCCGGCAACACCAAAACTGGTTGTTCCATAATCTTTCTCTTCAATAGGTTGAAACTCTTCTCAGACTTTTTTGTCCAGTGAAAATACTTATGCCGCTTCTTCACTGTATCCATCATCGCTGTGCTAATTCCACTGAAATTCCTAATGAATTTTTGGTAGAAACTAGCCAATCCGTGAAAACTTCTCACCTCAAAGATATTCTTCGGTGATGGCCAATTCTTGATTACCTCCACCTTATCCAGATCCATCCTCAACTCATTCACCGAAATAACAAACCCCAAGTAAATGAGTTCTGTCTTCATGAATAAGGATTTCTTCATATTTATCAACAACTTCTCCTGTTGTAGTTTCTGCATCACTGTAGCCAAATGCTTCAGATGCTTGGCCACTGTCTTACTATAAACCAGTATGTCATCTAAATACACAATGAAAAACTTTCCTATGAACTCCCTCAGGACTTCGTTCATCAACCTCATGAAGGTACTTGGAGCATTTGTTAAGCCAAACGACATAACAAGCCATTCATACAAAACTTTGTTGGTTTTGAATGCTGTCTTCCATTCGTCACCTTCCCTCATGTGAATCTGTTGATAACCTTTTTTCAAATCAATCTTTGAAAAGTACTTTGCTCCACTTAAGCAATTCATCAGATCATCCATCCTCGGCAATGGAAATCTGTACCTGATGGTTATCTTGTTTATCACCCTTGAGTCAGTACACATCCTCCAGCCTCCGTCTTTCTTTGGACTGAGTACTGTTGGAACAACACACAAACTCAAGCTTTCCTTGACTAAGCCTTTGTCCAACAACTCTTGGACTTGCCTCTTGACCTCCTCATTCTCCTGTGGCGTCAATCTGTATGTGGCTTTGTTTGGAAAATTGGCTCCTGGTATGAGATCAATATGATGACTCACACTCCTGATCGGTGGCAACGAATGAGGTAATTCATCCACTATGATGTCAGCGAACTCTTCCAGCAGTTCCTGAATTTCTTCTGGCAAATCATCCACTCTTGTGCTAGTCAGAACAATCTTCAGTTTTCTGACCATAAAGAACTGTGGATCCTCCTTCTTCTTAACCTCTATCAGAAGTTCCTTCCCACTCATGAGAAGTACTGTGTTTCTTACCTCCGGCTTCACCTCCTTATCCTTTATCGGAAGCAACATGTGTGTCCTCCCATTCTTCTCTAGGGTGTATGTGTTCATTCGCCCATCATGAATCACATTTCTGTCATATTGCCATGGTCTACCCAACAATAGATGACAAACATCCATAGGAATGACATCACATAAAATATTATCATGATATCCCCCTATCTTGAATTCAACCAAGAATTGTTTAGTGACAGTTACCTGGTGTCCCTTTTGTAGCCATGAAACTCTATATGGGCTTGGATGATTAGTCGTCTCCAACTCCAGCTTCTCTACCATCTCTGTAGATACGAGATTATCTGTGCTACCACTATCTACAATGACCTTACATACCCTATCCTTGGTCTTGCAAGCAGTTCTGAAAAGTCTGGTCCTTTGGACTGAACTCTCCCCCTCTTTCTCGGGTGTCAAAAGGACTTTTCGCATCATGAGTGATCTTCCGCCTTCAACATCTTCTGCCTCAACATCCCGCCTCTGCGCTCGGCGATGTGAGCTTCTCCAATGTCATTTTTTTTCTCTGGAAACTCATAAGACTTGTGCCCATTCTTTCCGCATGTGATTACTCCACCTCTTCCTCTTCCTCTACCTGTAGTACGAGGAAAAGTGTTGTTGTCAGCATAATCTCCTCTCTATTTATTACGCTTCCCTTTTTGTTCAACATATTTCCCTCATTGTGAACTTCCCCCTCTCTCTGTATGAGTCTGAGGTTTCTTCCATTCCTCCTTGGGCTTCTGGTGTTTATCTTGGGCAATTTCTTTGCCTCTGGGCTGACTCCTGCCTCGGCCCCTCTGACCCTACTTTCGGCTCAGCTTCTCTTCTGCTTTCAGAGCCATCTGATAAGCATCTTCCACTGTCTGGATGGTTACCATGCTCATTTCATCCTAGATATCATATGTCAGGCCATTCATATATCTGGAAACTTTCTCATCATCGCTCTCTCGATGACCTACCCTGATGTTCAGTTTATAGAATTCCTTAGTGTATTCTTTCACTGTCATCAACTTCTGTCTCAGGTTCTACATTCTCCTGAACAAAGTAATTCGATAATCTCTCAGGATGAATTTTTCCTTCATTTTCGCGATCATTCTATCCCAGCACTTGATCTTTTGCTTTCCCTTGCAGCATCGGTCAACTTGTAGTTCATCCCACCACAATGCTGCATGTCCTTTCAAGCATGTGACAACATGCTTGACTTTCTTGTCCTCTTCGACATCTTCATAGTCGAAGTATGTGTCTAGAGATCTAATCCAGTCTAGAAGCTCCTATGCATCCAAGTTTCCCTCGTAAATTGGAATTTCCATCTTTGCTCTTGCACCCATCCTTGCAATAGCTTTGATCAAACGTTCGTTTGATGCATCTTCAGCTGCAACTTCTTCTTCACGTTTAGCCTCAATCTCACTTTTGGAATCACTAAGATCCCCTGCACTGGCTGTGCATCTTTGCACTGTCTCCATGTCTTCAAGTCTTGCTCGGAGATCATGCATTTGTCTCTCTATGACTGGATCTGTTACCTGCCTGCCTCTTCTCCTTGGCATTTCCCTATCCTCTAGATCAGGTGATTGCCTATCTCTTCTCGGCGGCATGGTGAATTCTCTTTCTCTGCTATAGAAAGCAAAGAACCTTTCTGAGCTCTGATACCACTTGATGCCAATGCCCTCCCTACACAACCCGCAGGTCGGAAGGTCCACGTCAGCTCACAGGATCTTCTCCTTCTCACGACCTGAAGAACTCCAAACATTCTTCTATTTCCCTATCGGGAAATATGCACCCACATAATTCTTCGCGTGATCCCCTCTTTTTACTTATCGGGGAATCGGACTTCGCGACTTCGCGAGGTCAGTGGTTGAACGCTGGAGTTTCGAATCTCCAAAACCCGATGCAAGTCAACGTTGACCCTTCCTTCTATTTCAGAACTTTCTTTATCATGATTTCGACACTCATGGTGTCGAGCAACTCGATTCTCCGACTGTCGAGTCCCGATATGCCGATACTCCGACACGTGTGCAAGTTGACTATTCAATCACCGCTTCCCTTTATCAGTGTTTCGGAGTTCACGGTATCGCGAATCCTGATGTCAAAGTTTTAGAATTTCTCATTGCGAAACCCCGATAAGGTGCGCTACCTGTCCACCTGCTGACCCTTGTGACCCACAAGAGGTTTAGGGTTTCTGCAACTGCTACTGCTGGTAACCCTAGCTGCAGTGCTTTTGGAAACTGTTTCTGCTAGTAACCCTAGCGGTAGTACCTCAACGAGCTCAATATCTAGCGACTATGTTTCCTTCCAGCGTTTTAGGCTAACTGAAGGGGTGTGGGCCCATAACCTGTTAGAATATAGAATATGGTGTGCTTGTTTTACCATTGACGATACCCTCATCACCCAACCACAAGCCGAAGCCTCCCTCCAAGCACCTTAACCTTGACTAAGAATTCCTCCGAAAGCAAACCTTAGGCTAGATAGCCAAACAAGGAGTAGCACATCTCTCCCCAAGGATAGTGCAACACAAAAGACTGATCAGATAGTCCCAAACCCTAGCCAAGAGACATTCAAGACAAAACTGAGAACTAGTTGCTGCTGTAGCTGCACCTGCAATCCTCCTCCAAACCTGCGCACAAGACTGCAACTGCAGTGCGCACCAAACTGTAGAACTGCAATTCTGAGATGCTGCAAATGAGAACTGGTGCCCTGTATTTATAGTAATCCTGCCAGTTTTGCTGGGGCCGACTTCTCCTTTTGGGTATGTGTCTGTTCAGTATATTATTATTAATTCTGGTCGACTTCTTCTCTTGGAGGCTAATAGCCTAATATAAATTATCTTCTTGAGCCGACAAGGCTTCTAGGGTTATTAGCCAACTCATTAGGGTTTCTCTTTCTTTCCAGAGTCTTCTATTCTCGTCAGGTACACACGTGGGGGTAAATACCTCCCACAGCTACCATAATATTAACAGGGCCTGAAGTGACTAGGAGGCTGAAGAGTTAGGAGGAGCCAATGGGCCTAGGTGTGAAGCAGAGGACGAATTTTCGGAAGGTCTTGGGTTGGAATCCAGTGAGGCCGCTAAGCAGTCCAGCCCCTACAGTCTGTTGGCGAGGGACGCGGAGAGGGGCGAGAGATTTTCTGGATTGTGGGTCGACTGTGCCAGAGAGAAGGAAGAGGTGGCTGACGAGGAGGAGAATAAATGGGAGGGAGCGAGCGGGTGATGGAGGACCAAGCAAGGTCGGATTGGCTACCAAGTCGACCCTCGTTTAGACTTCCCTCGAAGCCTGCACATCTCCAAAACACCAGGAGAGCGAAAATGAGCCAGGAACATACCAAGAGAGGATGACAGCAGAGAAGGGAAAGGCTGGGCAGGAGGTCGAGCTCTGAGGAAAACAACTAGGAAGGAATGAGCCATCCAAAGCCGTTGATGCAATTCAAATAGGTCGAGGAGCTGGTGCAATTCCATAAATAACTACACGAGTAGAGTAAAGGCCGAGCGAAGGTGCTGGTCCATCTGATGGATGACAAGGCAGAGCATGGTGCACTGAGAGTAATGGCGCCCTACCTCAAGTGAGCTAAACTTAAAGGTATGAGGCAGGTGGGAGGGAGTGGCACACGCTCGTCACATGGCCGACGTCACAGAGGCTCTCTCTTGGCTGCTTCGCTCCACGCGTGTGCTCCACTAACACCGCATCCAGGGGGAACATCGCTTGTTATTATCATCTACATGTGGGATATGTGTGTGCTAGCTATGCCTAAATATCCAACACACATACAATATTATGGTTCAATAAACACATTAGTTACTAATGTCTAGGTTATTAATGAATTAATTAATAAGTTGTCAATTTGAAGTTATATTATATGAATATAAATATCATCAATAAGATAAGCATTCAATAACTTTGGTCAATATGTGTGAAGTAATATTAAATGAATATAAATATCATCAATAAGATAATCATTCAATAAGTTTGGTCATCAATATAAGTAATTTTTAAATTGTCTTCAATATTAAGTTATATTAAGATGAGGTGGAGCAAATGGAGCAAATGTAATATTGGGAGGTTTTGTTGGAGTTAGAAATCTAGATTGAAAGCAATCATGACAATAATTTCAAATGTAAGTGCATCATATCCTATTGTAAACATAGTAATGTGAGTTTTAATGGGATATATATTTTG
>JZKD02S1676599.1:1484605-1499081 GCA_000966675.3 Picea glauca | reverse complement strand
ACATTGTTTACAATACAATATACATATAGGAGCCAACGGCATCCAAAACCCTAACCCAATGACCTGGATTAGTCCAAAACCCTAATTCCTTAACTGGAAATAGAAAACCATCGGCTAAAAACCATGTGCCGAAAAACCACCTAATATCATGTGGTCCCGGAAATATGTCGTCCCAGTAATATGTTGTCCCAGAAATATGTTGTCCCGGAAATATGTCGGCCCGGTGGAAATATGTCGGCTCGAAAAAAAAAGTTTCGGGGGCGCTGCCCCCAAACCTCCGCGCGGGGGGCTCTGCCCCCCTGCATCCCCCGAGGGGGGGCCTAGCAGCCCCCCCTCTAACCCCCCTGCTCGCCCGGCGCAGGCGCTCAGACACTATTACTCGTGCAAAGAATATAACACATACCCAACAGAGTTAATTGCTTCGTGGGTGGAAGCTTGGGGCATTGAATCCCCCTGCCAACTATGCCTTCCACCTGTCCCCCTTCTCTTGCCAAGTGATGCAGGAGCATCACAAGCATTGTAAGCAGCAAGCGAGCGTGGGACAAACGCCATCACATTTTTGGCACATGTTGAAAATGTTTGAATTGTTTTGAAAGTTTGGGTGCATAGACTTTAATGTAATAGTTAAGAAAGGCATACTTCCAAATTATAATAGATCTTGAGCAATCAACTCTCATCTGTAGGTTGTAGAGGCATTTATGCATAGTTAATGTAAGTAGGTACATTTAAATTCTATATTAGACAGTTTTAGGAGCTAGAGGGAAAACGACTATAGACACCCTCATCTTGTATCATTGTAACATTATCAATTGTATCATTGAGCATAGAGTAGGAGAAGAGAGCTGTAACAGAAAATCGTAGAGCATAAACCATTTATAGAAGTTTGAATTAATGAAAAGAGATTTGATTCAGATTCATGGTGTTGTGATACTTTCTATGTATACATGTTGAATGTTATGCCTATGGTTGTTTTACTCTTTCTATTTTACATTTTCTTTTATGCTATGTATGTATGATTTCATATTAAGTATTTGAAGTCTAAGAGAGTATGGAAATGAGTTTCAATTGTTTCTCTTTTGAGTAGAAGTTCCTGCAAGGAGTGCGTTGACATGTTCAAAGTTCATCTCTGAAAGCTCAGGAGGGATACCGGTATTCTCATTTTCTGCAGAAGTGCAAGTCAGGCACAGAAGCCCTGCAAGGTGTGCGTAGGCTGGTTGGAAGTTCAGAGCTTATCAACCAAGGAGAGGATTGAAAGACTGTTGTCGCAAAGAGTTGCACAAAGTCAAAAGAACTCAAATATTTAGATGTATTTGGAGAAGTTCCACAAGGAGTGTGTGCAGAAATCTCTTAAGGAGATTTAAGTTGACGAAGGAAGCTCAGGACAGTTAGCGTCTTCAAGGTGTTTGGAGAGCCGAAGGGAACTCTAGCCATCGTGTAGAGGATAGGTTCCAGAAGAGAGTCGCGGGGTCAATTTAGAACTAGAGATCTTTGAAGAAGAGGTTGGACGGTCGAAATTCTCCGAGGAGAATTCCCGAAATAGCGAGAGCCGTAGGACTTATAGGAGTTGCAAGGTGGATAAAGGGTCGTTGATCTTGACTTATTGGGATGCCAGATCATTTCAACATTTCGGGGTTCGAGAGTCCGACGTGCAAGACAAAATCCTTGGATGATCAAATCCTTGATACACGAAAAGGAAGTTTTCGTGTGTGGAAGTAAGGAAAAGCAGGTTAAGTTTTTGGAACTTCGGAGTTCGAAGTTTCGGAAGTCTCGAGGGAGAGCGATCGGGACACAGCAGGGGAGAAAAACCAAAATAAAAAGTCGCGACAAAGGATTTCGGCGTTTCGGGACTTTGGAGACCAGAAGGTGGAGAGGGCGTAGGTTTTGATCTTGACGTATCGAACTTTCGGTATGTGAAATTGCACTGACCGTTGGATCGAGGAAAGGTCCACAACTGTTGATCTCCTTGGAAGCATAACCTTAGCGTTTCAGAATTTCGAGATTCGGCATACCGGAAGTCCTGTTGATGAGAGAACATATATAGTAAAGAGGAGAACCTAGTACGTGAAAGTCCGAAAGAATTTCAGAAGACGTCATTTCGGCATTTTGGGGTTCCAAGGTTTGAGAGCCCCGAGGACATAGTAAAAGCGCATTTCAATGGTTGAAACCTTGAAATCGCGAAGAGAAGGGGAAGGCCAAGTGTTAGTATTTTGGGTTTTGGAGGTCGAAGAGGTAAGGTGCTTGACCACGTAATTCACAAAATCACAAAATCGAATATATCGAAATAAAAGAGGAAATTTCCTCAAGGTTTGTTGTGGGTTGATTTCTCAAAAGGGAAATAGAAGAGCCAATTGAGCTCTTAAGGGCCGAAAAAGAAAGGATCCTGTGTGGATGCCCAACCTGCGGGTCTGGGGGTCTGAGTCAATTGGTATCAAAGCAAGAAAAATTTCTTTTCTTTCTGTAGCAGGGAAAAGAGGAATTTTACAGCCATGCCACCAAGAAGAAGAGATAGGAAAATACCTGATCGACCAGGGGCAAGAGAGATGTGTGAACTACGTGCCAGGCTTGATGCCATGGAGACAACAGAGAGGCACACAGTCAGTGCTGGATATATCAACGAATCTGAAAGTGAAGAGGAAGTTGGACATGGAGGAGAAGAAGTTGCAGCCGAAGATGCCATAGAAGAATGCCTATTCAGGGTTGTTGCAAGGATAGGTGCTAGGGAAAAAATGGACATTCCAGTATATGAGGGAAACCTGGATGTTGAAGAGATTCTAGACTGGATTAGAGATTTGGATAAGTATTTTGACGATGAAGATGTTGAGGAAGACAAGAAGATCAAACATACTGTCACAAGACTTAAAGGGCATGCAACATTATGGTGGGATGAACTGCAGGCTGACAGACACTGCAAAGACAAGCAAAAAATCAAGAGTTGGGATAGAATGGTTGCGAAGATGAAGGAAAAATTCATACCCAAGGATTACCAAATCACTCTGTTTCGGAGAATGTAGAATTTGAGATAGAAGCTGATGTCAGTGAAAGAGTACACTGAAGAGTTCTATAAACTAAACATTAGGGCAGGTCATCGTGAAAGTGATGATGAAAAGGTTGCTAGATATATGAATGGTCTGAGATATGAGATCCAAGATGAGATGAGGATGATGACCATCTGAATGGTGGAAGATGCTTATCAGATGGCTTTGAAAGCTGAAGAGAAGCTGTGCTGAAAGAAAAGTCAAAGAGGCCGAGGCAGAAGTCAAACCAAAGGCAAAACAATTGTCCAAGACAGGAATCAAAAACCTAAAGAAGAGTGGAGGAAACCTCAAACTAAAACTGAGAGAGGTGGAAGCTCAGAGAGAGGGAAATATGCCGAACAAAGAGGACATTATGTTGATAACAACACTTTTCCTCATGCTAGAGGAAGAGGAAGAGGCATAGGTGGAGTGGTAAAATGCTTCACATGTGGAAAGAATCGACACAAATCTTATGAATGTCCAAATAATAAGAATGAAGGAGGTGAGACTCACATTGGCGAAGCACAGAGATGGAATGTTGAGGTAGAATATGTTGAAGGCGGAAGATCACTTATGATGAGGAAAATTCTCTTAATGCCAGAGAAAGAGGTAGAAAATCCAGTCCAAAGGAACAGACTTTTTAGACTGCTTGCAAGACCAAAGATAGGGTATGCAAGGTCATCATGGACAGTGGTAGCACAAACAATCTCGTTTCTACAGAGATGGTAGAAAAGCTGGCGCTGGAGACTATTGAACATCTAAGCCCATACAGAGTTTCATGGTTACCAAAAGGACATCAGGTAAATGTCACTAAACAATGTTTAGTTGAAATTAAAATAGGAGGATATAAGGATGAAATATTATGTGATGTCATTCCCATGGATGTTTGTCACTTATTCCTGGGTAGACCATGGAAATATGACAGGAATGTGATTCATGATGGGAGAAAGAACACATACACCTTGGAGAAGAATGGAAGAACTCACATGTTGTTGCCAATTAAGGATAAAGAAGTGACAACAGAGGTAAGCAACACTGTACTTCTCATGAGTGGGAAGGAACTTCTTAAGGAGGTTAAGAAGAAGGAAGAAACACAATTTGTCGTGGTGAGGAAACCTCAGATTGTTTTAACCAATACAAGGGTGGATGATTTACCTGAAGAAATCCAGAAGTTGCTGGAGGAATATGCATTTGACAGATCCATAGCATCAAGGACTAAAGGAAACCATCCGAGATGGAAAGAGGCCGGAATTAAAAAAAAAGAGATGGCAAAGAAGAAAAGAGGTTGCAGCACCGAAACTGCATGGAAAGGATAGATACATGCGAGAGATCTAGGCAAAAGAATGGAAGGACAGATCCGGAAAAAGAATCTCGATCCAGGCAAAGTGAGAGATCCGAGGCGTGGACATTGCATCTCCAAGACAAACTGCACCAACAAACGACGAACCACGACCACCATCCAGAGATTATCCCAATCCGCACACGAAGTTCCAATGTCGGGAGGATAGGAAACTCCGCATCAGGGAAAAGCGCCATGTAGAAGTTGGCTTCAGGGCGAGGGAGATCGTCAGGAAAATCCGCTAGCGGGCACCAGTAAAGGAGGGCAAAGTGAGGGGTCTGTGACCCTGAAAACCCTAGCCAGAAACCCCCGTATTATCAATTCATGTTATTTTCAACACAATATGTATTGATTTATATTTATACAATCATTTAAATTTATTTTGAATAAAATTTTTACATTATCTTAATCACTAATTAAAATGTACATCTTACATTTATCTAGTTAATTTGTAAAAATCCATAATCACTATGTGACATATTTTTTATTAGTCTTTAATTTTTATTATAGATTATCACATATTATCATATGTGCTACACATTTATGCTACATTTATATTTGGTACTTTAGTTTATAAAGAAAAGTAATTACAATGTGGCATATGGCATATTTTTTTTTATTAATTTTTAATTTTTATTATAGGTTATCACATATTATCATATGCTATACATTTATGCTATTTTCAATATATCAATTTATATTTGTATAATTATTTAAATCTATTTTTAATAAAACCAATTTATTATATTATCTTGATCAATTTATATTTGTATAATTATTGAAATCTATTTTCAATAAAACAAATTTATTATATTATCTTGATCAATTTATATTTTATATTTGTATAATTATTTAAATCTATTTTCAATAAAACCAATTTATTATATTATCTTGATAATTAATTACAATTTTTATATTACAATAGTTTATTTCAATTTGATTAGATATATATTAATCACTATTAATCATCATTGTGTAGAATATTTTTTATTAATTTGTGGACACAGATTATATGTTTTACCTTTTCCTATTAATCAATATCAATATAATGGAAGTCCCTTAAGCTACAGAAAAGTTCACTTTAATTTTTTATTTAAATACCGTCTTTAGAAAGTTATCTTTGTAGAGGTGTTAACTTCTTGTTAAATTAGATGATTTGAAAAAACAATTTGTATTATTAACAAACATTTAAAACCATCTTTAAAAAAAATACTTATTTGAATATTTCTATGTAACAAAGTGATATTTAATAAGCATGTTTATTTACCTATAATTGTAATTTTGTCATTATTGTTTTCCGGTAGTTGTATCTTTCCAGCGAATATTTTCGTTATGTCATTATGTCTACTATTTGTTTGTATTTTTTTATTTTGTGATTTACCTATAGTTGTTATTTTGTCATTATTATTTAGTTGTACCTTTCCAGCAAATCTTTTGTTATGTCATTATGTCTACCATTTGCTTGTATTTTTTTTATTTTGTGATGATGTTTACCATTTGTTTATAGTTGTCATTCTGTATACCCTTTGCATTTACTTTGTAGTAATGAATGGTGTAATATTTGAATGCTTGAATTTATTTAATTTTCATTCTAGCGCTTTAACGTATTTGATTTGTTTTTTATCTTTTTAAATTTCTGAGAGTTTAATTAGTGTACAGATTTCTAGTTTGTTTCTCAAATGTGTTTTTGTTTTTCTAGAATTTATAGAGTAGTTGGTTTGCAGATGAAGGTGTAGCCAATGATGATGAAGAAAAGAGGGAGGGTTAAGATGAGTATGATGACCTTTAAACAATCTCAATATTTGAGGGTGTAGCCAATGATGATGAAAAAAAGAGGGAGGGTTAGAATGAGCATGATGACCTTGAAAAAACCTCAATATTTGAGGTCTGCAAAAAACAACTACATCAAATGAATCTACGAAAAAGACATGAAGGAGAAACAAATTTACAGTGCATTACCTTCATTTTAGTGTTCTTAGGGGGAGTTTAGATTTTAGGGAACCCTCAAATCATAGTTTCAAAGCAACATTTTCATTTCATTTTCTCCCACTTAAAGCATTACAATGGCCTTTTCCATGTTTAAGAATATGGCCACACCTTTTACTCCTTACGGCTCTACTTCAACTAATGCTCCATCCTTCTTATAACCCCAACCATGACAACAACAAAACATGATAATGGTGGGCTTGGTAGGATAGTAGTAGCAACAACAAATTCACCTCTTCACGATAGAGAAAACTTCAATTACTTACCAAATGAAGTGAATTGTCATCCATCTAGATTCATAGAAACTCCTCTTGCACATTCATTTCTTCCATGGAATATATTTGTTCTTTTTGAGTTTTCAAGCTGGCAAATACCCTAGCACACATGTAACTCCATGGTTACTAGGCACCCCCTGTCATTATGGCTTGATGGGTCCATATTGCTCACATTATTTAGGGTTGGATAGTACATTGAACAACTATAGTATGCAAGTGAATAATATCCAATGATTCATTGCACATTCTTTTATTGGGGAGTTGTTTCTGACTTAAGGGTGACCCTTGTATGTAGGGAGACAATTATAGAGTATGAAGATGAAAGCAAGAGGCTAGATCAATGTGTTTGATTTTATGATACTTTAGCCCTAAGTGAAGGTTTCAAGCTTGATGTTCCTCATATATTATGGGTTTTTTTGTTCTATCTTAGATAACTCTCCATGTTTTTCATAAAATTTTAGGTTGTATAAGGAAATCATTTTTTGTGCTCATGAGTTATTGGAATGGGTTTAATATATTGTTGATTTTTAAATATTTTTATGCTTAGAACTTTATTTGCATTTATACATTGATGTTTTTGAATTCAAAACTTTAGCTTATAATTTTTGTTGTAATTTCAGAATATTAGATTATAATGTTGGGCATTCATATATGGTGAAAACTATGTACTTTTTTGAAAACCTATATTTCACTTGTCCATTATTTTTTTTTGGATTTTGGGGCTCATATATGTTAACCATTCACAAGATTTTTAAATGAATTCTGGTGTTCTTTAAATTACTAAGAATTTAAAAAAAAAATTCCAAAAAAAATGCATAGTTTGAATTTTTTTTATTCATTATACGGAATACAACAACCTTAGTCGATGTTGTCACAAGCCTTCTACTCAAAGCATATGATGGCATATTCAATTTCCATTCTTATTATATACTATAAAACTAAAATTCTATGCAATTCACTTGGCATGTTTATGGGATAATCTAGC
Organism: Picea glauca; assembly: GCA_000966675.3. NCBI lineage: Eukaryota > Viridiplantae > Streptophyta > Pinopsida > Pinales > Pinaceae > Picea > Picea glauca. The sequence continues at coordinate 1,491,482 of JZKD02S1676599.1, read as the reverse complement.
TTCAAAATGGTTGTATTTCAAAAGTTAGGTAGCGATGGATATATCTTATTATCATTTATTTGGGATAATCTAACTTCAAAATGGTTGTATTTCAAAAGTTAGGTAGCGATGGCTATATCTTATTATCATTTATTTAAGGTTATATTTAAAAAAAATAAAAAAATGTACGTGAACTTTCATATAGGTTTCATATCTTGTTAAAAATAATGATAGAAAATGTAGTTGTCTAGACCGTCTTATCAATTTTTAGATTTATTAATTTGAGAGGGTAAATATTTAAAGTTTATTTTGTAACAAATAAGTTAGGCAATGGTAGCTATAGTGTACGTAGGTTTCATGAAAAGTGCCAATGGAAAATGTAGCTTTAGCATCTTTATGAGTTGTCATTGTAGTCTTCGAGGATCATTACAACACTAATGGATTGCTATAGACTCTGATTTCCATTTCTATCATTGTTTGTATCATGTTCCCTTGCTATGGACATTATTGTATCTTGGGTCTTTGTTTGAAACCTTCTTCTTTTGCTTTCTTTCTAGACTTGTTTTGATCTTATTATTATTTTGATCTTCTTATTATTTTAAACTTAGCCTTTCATTGACAAGGACCTTTGGCTTGGTGAAAATTGCACCTACGTCTCAATCAAAATTGCATGAATCACAATGCTAAAATTATAGATGTGAAAGGATGTTTTCATTGGACTTTGACATTCTTTGCCATAATTGTTCATGTTCGTTTTAATAAATGCACACTTAATTTGATACCTAAGTTCTAAATGCCGTACAGTTTTCATGAGTCGCCATCTGCCAATTACAAGTCACATAAATCAAGATATGTCTTCTAATTTCTTTAGGGAATCAATATTTTTAAGATAGAAAATAATAATTAGTTTTATATATAATGATTATTTTGTAAATTTGTATCATTCTTTATATGTTTAGGAGAAGGAATTTACAAATAAAATATAGTTATTTTAAGCTTGTTAGATATAAAAGTGATCTGTTTTCAATGTTATAATGATTAAAAGTATTTTGTTTAAAAATAAAATATTATTTATTAGTTTTTTAAAAACTAATTATAAGGTATAAAAAGTTTTAAAAAAAAAGTCAAAAAACAATTAAACTTATGTATAAAATAAATATTCAACTTTATTATCAATTGGATTTAATTTGGGTGTTTGGGAGGAATGATTGTTATCCTCCCCATTTGGGTTTAATTCCCATAAGTGAGATGTTGAGTTCATAACAAGTATATTGTTGTAATGGCTTTTAGCCTTGTTGTTGACTTATATTATAGGGTTTACCTCGTATACCACCCTCAAAATGAGAGGAAGTACTCGATGTCTTTTTTTTTGTAAATAAAGAAAGAGATCCTTGTATTATATCATCATGTGTGTACACTTGTATACCATTTGGCAGCCACATGTTCCGCCACATAAGGGAAACCGGAACAGATGGCTCCAACCGGTGATATGTCGATAATGGCAGAGTTTTAGTTTACAAAAATTGGAGCAAAAGATGAGAATTTCAACAGGAACTTTGTTCCCACTAACTAGCCTAGGGAAGACTTCATTCAGAGCTACCATTACTATGATGGTTACAAACTGTACAAAAGAGTAAAAAGAAAATTGCTATTCATTCTGAAAATGGTAATTGACAAGAACCAGAGATAGGCGTGGGTCGCGTCAAGCCTTTGGGGAACCTGGATGTCCATAGATGGTGTAGATCGGGGTGAACTTCTGCTTGCAGGTGGGGTATTGTGCATGTTGTGGGGTGTCTGAGAGCGATTCAAACAACAGATCCAGTCATTGATGGATAGTCCTTTGGCCATGCACTTGCTTGTCCTGCCACTATCAGATGTTAAAGAGAAGCTTCAGATGCTTTGCTACCAGATGATAGGTGTGGTGTGAGCCTTCCCCACCACCGTCCTTGCCTGTATCTTCCACTGTAGTTGGGTTCTCCCCATCTCCTATCAGTTGCCAACTTGGGGGGATTTCCTCCTCCACAATGCAACCTCCATCCCACGAGAGAGGTTGAAAGTCATGGGAGGTAGAAGGGCTTGGGAGGCTTGCCTTAGGGGGAGACCTTTCCATTTTCGCCAGGCTCGAGCCTGGTTGTGGAGTTGAATGTGGCTCAACGTCATCCAACTTCGTGTCTGGATGCTTAAGAGAGGGAAGTGCCTCCTCTTTGACTGTGTTGAGGATAGTCGGTGAGTGCTGGGGTGGCGGAGGAGAATGCTCAGTGAGGGACGGGGTCTCCATTTTGGGAATGCGAAGGGGACACTGAGCTTGAGTATGGGGCAAGGTAGGTGGGTTTTCCACTTTTGGAATGTCCAGGGTGGACTAAGGGCTGTCAGAGGGTCTATGGGAATGGCTAAAATGGGCAATCAGGGCTCGTTGAGAGGTTGTGAGACGATTGTCATGGGTACAGGAGTTCTTGTTCTTGGTGGAATGCCTTGGCTTGCCTCTATCTCAGGGCATGGTAAGAACCAGAGAGTGAGGAAGATTATGGTCAGGGGAGTTACGAAGGTCGCATAGGAGGTAGGCAAAGAGGCCAAGAGGTGCTGAGCAGAGGTGGTAGCTTGTAAACAACATGTAAGAATGCATGCCTTGGTCATTTTTAATGGGAGCCATTAATGCCCCTCCCATTGTCATAGAAGGATGACGGGACTGGTTCAGGCGTCTAGTACTAGTGGCCTAGCTGGATCGCTCCTCCGAGAGCTCCTGCAGCTGCACTGAGTTAATGTCCCTTATGGTGAACACCATGGGGAGTTAATTGCTTCAGGGGTGACAGCTTGGGGCATTGAATCCCCCTGCCAATTGTGCCTTCCACTTGTCCCCCTCCTCTTGCCAAGTGTCAGCCCATCCGAGTGAGGATAGTTCCTTTGAGCCAGCTCTTGGCAATGAGTCCAAATTGTTGAGATTTGGGGCCTTCCAGGGGTAGTGAAGGTGATTTGTTGCGAGAGGTCCACCCTTGCATTAGCTAGTCTATCTGCCACTTTGTTTACGTCCCTTGTCATGTGAGAGGTGATGATAGTTAGAGAAGGTCTGAGTAATGATTGAAAGCTGCATAGGGGGCCCAACAAGCGCTAGTTTGGGGTGATCTTTTCCAAGTTCCTTCCATTGATGATTTTGGAAGCTAGCTCGATTATGACCTTTGAGTCTCCTTTGATGGTGACGCAGGTGAGGTTGTGGTCCAGGGATATTTGGACTCCTCTGATCATGCTCCATATCTCCATTGAGTTGTTGGTATCATGTCCCAGGTTTTCTGCTATTATGTTCTGCATTCTACCAAGGTTATCCCTAATTACTGCTTCTACCCTGGAGGGTCCTGGATTTCCTTTTGAAGCTATGTCGAAGTTGACTTTATGGAAACAGGGTGGGGGGGGACTAGATCGAGGGGCTGATCAACAAGGAAGAGGGAGGAAGAGGGGGAGGCGATGAGAAGGTGGAGGAGAGCATGAGGCCCAAGGAGTTAAGAATTAGGAGTTCTGCAGGGTCAAATTGATTCGGATTATTTTCGACATGAAATGTGAGCTGACACATAATAAAGAAATGCATAGAGATATCATAGATATTCAATAAGATAACATAAATGTATCAGAGATTCAACCATAAACACAGATATACAATAATACACGATTTCTATTAATGAAATAAATGTATAGAGACTGTAAAAATACAGAGTGAAAGACTCGCTATAATGGTGGTAGATTATCTCTGAGAAGAGATGTGAAAGCTACTCGCATTCACAACAATATGGTTACAATGAGGCTCTGAAGGCCTTTTTACAATAAACAGGAAAGCTAAAAATGTTGGCAAATATTTAACAGACAGTTAACAGACAGCGAATCTTGTCATTGATGGAAACAGTGAAGATGACATGAGAACAACAAGTTTGTAGTTGATAGGCAAACATAAGATAATTTCAGAGAGGTGATTGATCGAAAGCAGTGAATTATCGAAGGCAGTGAATGATCGAAGGCAGCAAATGAGCGAAAGTCTAAGAAGAATGCGAGTGAAAGTCTGAGAAGAATGCGAATGATCGAAGGCAGCGAATGAGCAAAAGTTTGAGAAGAATATCTTAAGAAGAATCTCTGATCATTGAAGAGGGAGACAGATCCCAGCCATCAGATCTGAGGGTAGGGTCTGACCATTGTTGGATCGAGGAGAACCTGCACGGTCTTTAAAGTGCAAGGAGAAACGGGCGTAATCACAATATGAAAAATCGCGATGAAATCTGAGCCGTCAGATCAAGCTTTGATTTGGACCGTTAATTCTAGTCAATATCAGAGTTTCGTGAATCGGGTCTTTGAAGTAACAAAAACACTTGACAACAAGAACCCTGAAATCGCGATATGCGATATCGCGATTTAATCGTAGCCGCTGAATAGAGATCATATCTGGACCGTTGATTTAACTTCTTATCGTAGTTTCGTGGATTGGGACTTTGAAGTAACAAAAACACTTGACAACAAGAACCCCGAAATCGCGATATGCAAATTCGCGATTTAATCGCAGCCGTTAAGTTAAGAAGTGATCTGGACCGTTGATTTTCTTCATGGAGTATCAGGGATCGGGACTTTGAAGTAACAAAAACACTTGGCAACAAGAACCCCGAAATCGTGATATGAGAATTCGCGATTTAATCGCAGTCGTTAAGTTAAGAAGTTATCTGGACCGTTGATTTTCTTCATGGAGTATCGGGGATCGGGACTTTGAAGTGACAAGAACACTTGACATCAAGGATATCAAAATCGCGATATGCGATATCGCGATTCAATCGCATCCATTGAATTGAGAACAAATCTAGACCATTGATTATAGCTCGTGTCAGAGTTTCGTGAATCGCGATATCAAGAAGAAAAGAAAAAAATGAAACAAGAATCTCGATTTCGCGATATGTGATATCGCGATCCAATCGTAGCCGTTGAAACAAGTTCATATCTGGACCATTGGTTCAACTCCTTGTCGAAGTTTCGCGAATCGTAATATGGAGAGACAAAAGAAACAAAGAAACTTGTATTATGATTTTGCGATATGCGAAATCACAAAATCGGGAAGAGAAGGAGTCAGTCCAGATAAAGCTCCATTTCGGAGTTTTGGATATCGTGACATGAAGTGTCGAGACACTTGGGCACAGGAATGCCGAAATGTTGAAACCCAATTTAAAAAGGCAATAATAATAAAGGTCATCCAACGGTGTGGATATAACTTGAATATGATCGGAGGGTTACTGTTCTTTCTCACAGATTAACTGTTTCAGTTACAAATCCATTAGCAAAATGGACTCATGATTGTCAGTCAGTTGGCATTTCAGTTTCTTAGACAATTGTCGTCATTTTGCCTAAGGAGTTGGGAAGTTGAATCGTCGTGTTCGTGTGTATAAAAGAAGATGAAACAGATTGTGTCGGTTTGGTTGTTCTGTAAGTGAAAAAGGATGAAATTGTAAGAAAAGAGTTGAAGAAGATGAGCAGGAGGAGATTGAACATATGTGAAGTGTGAGATGAAGTGCAGAGCATAATAACTGAGTGAGTTGAGGAAGAGAAGAATGAGAGCATGAGTTGATGCAGAGCATACCTGCTGAACAGACAGAGGAAAAGAAGAGCAGCAAAACAGTGTGTAGAAGACCAGATTTACAGAACAAAGAAAGATTGGTAAGAACTGATTTATCTGTAAAGTTGAATGTTTATTTAGCCATTAATATTTTAGGGAGGTTGGGAGGTGCTCGGGAGGATTGTTTTCCTCAAAGGTTCAAGTGGGAGCTTGAGCATAGGAAGTTGTAGCTTTCATCTGGTTGTAGCCACAGAAACAAGGGTGGAAGGGTGGTGCTAGGGAGAACAAGTGTTCTCTGTTATACATGTTGGAGCTTGTGTAACAGGAAGTTGGTGCTTCCATCCAGTTGGTGTTGGAACATTCAGGAAGTTGGTGCTTCCATCCAGTTGGTGCTGGAATATTCAGGGAGTTGGTATTTCCTTCTAGTGGGTGCTAGAGAAACTAGAGAGTTGGTGTTCTCAAACAAGTTGCAGCTTGTAAAACAGAGGTAGCAGCCTCACAATGAGTTGGTGCTCAATTATAGATGATGTACATAAATTAAAAGACTGCCTATCATTTCGAAGAAGAAGAGGTTTTCTCCCTTTATGGTTTCCTCATGAAAATATGTCTCTGTGTATACTTTATGTGTGACTGATGCTCTTTGATTTTACTGTCTGTATGCTGTATATTGTTGATGATCACTTGAAGAAAGATTTACAATGTTTTAATAGACTTAAAATTGTTTAAGCATAGAATCAACTGATTCACCCCTCCCCTCTCAGTTGCTTTAGTAATTCCAACAAAAAACCCTAGACATCCAAAAACCTAACCCTAGGATATGAAGAGCCAAAAGTCATGTGGGCCTTGTTTGGGTAAGTGAGTACATCAACTTCCCGGGGTCGGAACTTTTGCATACGATCTCTATTTTAGGCATGTGATAGCTCGTTGGAAAGGTATTGTCGAGGAGATCCATTTTGGGGGCTCAACCACGCCTTCAGTTATCATTAAGAACCTCTATTTCAAAAAACCTTCATTTGGGCCCTCAAAATGGCCCCAGAAGTTAAAAACTGCTAAAAATAGTAAATTGCCAAAATTGCCAGAAAAATGTTTTGAGCTAGTTGAAAAAAGTGGGTGGCCACCGATATCCACCTAGATCAATTCTCCCTCCTTAGGAAGCAATGGTATCCATTGTGTTGAGTTCCCAGGGGAGAAGGAAAAGCGTTTGTTGAATCTGTTGATACTGAGAGGGGGGTGAATCAATATCAAGTACAATTTAAAAACCTTTTTCAACTTATACTTAAACCATTCAATTATATCCAATGAGCAATGAAAAATAGTATAAGAGTT
>JZKD02S1676599.1:1450466-1468890 GCA_000966675.3 Picea glauca | reverse complement strand
AATGTTTTTTTATCCACCTAAGTGCCTATGTTTGTTTGACTATCCCCTTTATAAGTTGAGGGGTCTAAGTGGTGCAGTATTTAGAGCATGCATAACATCATTCTTGAGAAGGAAATGACTTTCCCCACATCCAAAACCTTACAATGAGAAATCTAGTTCAGATGCGCGGCCTTCAGTGTAGACAGAGGCGCATATGGCGCCTGTGTGCTGACTGTATTGAGAACCAAAGCACATGCACGCAGAAAAACAGGGGTAGTTCAGGCACATGCGCGCAAGATGCATGTCTGTGGGGTGGAATACCCACGCGTTTGTGACAAGTTACCGAGAAAGAAACTATGGATGGATTTCTCTCAATTCTCCTGTGAATTGACTGGTTAGCAGGTCGGCGGAGGCCAGTTTGTGTCCCTGCAAGTTAATAAAACCAAAAGGAAAGAAAAATAAACCCAAATGAGGGAGGATTTGATACCTACTCCCCAGCGGAGTCGCCAGTCTGTTCGCACCCAATTCATCACCAGGTGAGCAAATCAAGGGTGCTTACATGCCCTGTTGGGTCTTGCAGGGCATGACAGCTGTGGAAGTAAAGGTTAGAGAATACAGAACAAACTACAAGCAAGCATTAAACAAAAACAAACTAAACTGTGAACATACGGATAAAGAAACAATAAACATAAAAAATACACCGATATCACCAATGGTTTTGAGCTGGTCTATTGATGAAATCAGAGCACGATGAAGGAAGAGAAATGTGGTTCCTTCTTCCCCCAATGGAAGGCTCTTGAGGCCCTCACAAAGTTTGCTTTCCTTACAGCGAGAAGAACTGAGTATGACAGTGAAAGAACTCTCAGAGATGTTTCCAATGTGTTGTCATTAAAGAATGAGTCCTTAACAATCTTAGCAGCATAACAGTGCTTGAAAATTCCTTGCGAAAACAATGTATCTTCATGGCTTTTTATAGCAGATCCTCGGGCGATTATGTAACCTCTTCAAAGTGTGAACAGGGGCCCTTTAGGGCTTCCTTAGGTCATTAACCCGCCTACCCTGCGGATTCGGCTCGGATTTGGGAGTCAAATCAGATTGGGAGTCGGTCTGTAAGTGGTTGGGAGGCTGACCTATTCAATAAATGCGTCGTTTTAGCAGGTGCGCGGGTTTTGTCGTTGACAGCCGCGCGTCGTGCGCGCATGCACGCAAAGTACATTCTTGTCCTGCGCATGTGCGCACGCACCAAACTACTGTGAAGCGCCCTTCAATTTTTGGTTACTTTGTATAGTTTTTGACCCTTATAGAATGCTGTGAAATTAATTCAGTGCCATGAATGACTTCATTGCTGTTTTGATGATGCGGAGTTCTTGTCGCCATGTGCGAATTTTTTTTTGGTGATAACAGAGTGCGTGCAGAAATCTCTTAAGGAGATTTAAGTTGACGAAGGAAGATCATGAGGGTTAGTGTCTTCAAGGTGTTTGGAGAGCCGAAGGGAACTCTATCCATCGTGCAGAGGATGGGTTCCACAAGAGAGTCGCAGGGTCAATTTAGAACTAGAGATCTTTGAAGAAGAGGTTGGACGATCGGAATCCTCCGAGGAGAATTCTCAAAATAGCGAGAGCTGTAGGAATTAAAGGAGTTTCAAGGTGGATAAAGGGCCGTTGATCTTGAATTATTGGGACGTCAGATCATTTCAGCATTTCGGGGTTCGACAGTCTGAAGTGCAAGCCAAAATCCTTGGCTGATCAAATCCCCGATACGCGAAAAGGAAGTTTTCGTGTGTGGAAGTAAGGAGAAGCAAGTTAAGTTTTTGGAACTTCGGAGTTCGGGGTTTCGGAAGCATTAAGGGAGAGAGATCGGGACACAGCAGGGGAGAAGACCCGAAAACATAAGTCACGACAAAGTATTTCGGCGTTTCATGACTTCGGAGACCAAAAGGTGGAGAGGATGTAGGTTTCGAGCTTGACGTATCGAACTCCCGGTACGTGAAATTGCGCTGACCATTGGATCGAGGAAAGGTCCACAACCATTGATCTCCTTGGAAGTGTAACCTTAGCGTTTCGACATTTTGGGATTCGACATACCAAAATTCCTATTGATGAGAGAACATATATAGTAAAGAGGAGAACCTGGTACGTGAAAGTCCGAAAGAATTTCAGAAGAACTCATTTCGACATTTTGGGGTTCGAAGGTTCGAGAGCCCTGAGGACATAGTAAAAGCACATTTCGGTGGTTGAAACCCTGAAATTGCGAAGAGAAGGGGAAGGGAAAGTGTTAGTATTTTGGGTTTTGGAGGTCGAAGAGGTAAGGCGCTCGACCACGGGATTCGCAAAATCGTGAAATCCAATATCCCAAAATGAAAGAGGAAATTTCCTCAAGGTTTGTTGTGGGTTGATTTCCCTAAAGGGAAATAGAAGAGCCAATTGAGCTCTCAGGGGCCGAAAAAGAAAAGATCCTATGCGGACACCCAACCTGCGGGTCTAGGGGTCTGTGTTAATTGGTATCATAGAAAGAAAAATTTATTTGCTTTTTGTAGCAGGGAAAAGAGGAATTTTACAACCATACCACCAAGAAGAAGAGATAGGAAAATACCTGATCCACCAGGGGCAAGAGATATGCATGAACTACGTGCCAGAATTGATGCCATGGAGACAGCACAGAGGCACATAGTCGGTGTTGGAGATATCAACGAATCTAAAAGTGAAGATGAAGTTGGACATGGAGGAGAAGAAGTTGCAGCCGAAGATGCAGCAAAAGAACACCTATTTAGGGCTATTGCAAGGATAGGTGCCAGGGAAAAAATGGACATTTCAATATATGAGGGAAGCCTGGATGTTGAAGAGCTTCTAGACTGGATTAGAGCTCTGGATAAGTATTTTGACTATGAAGATATCGAGGAAGACAAGAAGATCGAGCATGCTGTCACAAGACTTAAAGGGCATGCAACATTATGGTGGTATGAACTGCAGGCTGACAGACACTGTAGAGGCAAGCAGAAAATCAAGAGTTGGGATAGAATGGTTGAGAAGATGAAAGAAAAATTCATACCCAAGGATTACCAAATCACTATGTTTTGGAGAATGTAGAATTTGAGACAGAAGCTGATGTCAGTGAAAGAGTACACTGAAGAATTCTATAAACTAAACATCAGGGCAGGTCATCGCGAAAGTGATGATGAAAAGGTTGCCATATATATGAATGTTTGAGATATGACATCCAATATGAGATGAGCATGATGAAGATCCGAACGGTGGAAGATTCTTATCAGATGTCTCTGAAAGATGAAGAGAAGCTGAGTCGAAAGCAAAGTCAAAGAGGCCGAGGCAGAAGTCAAACCAAAGGCAAAACAATTGTCCAAGTCAAAAACCTAAAGAAGAGTGGAAGAAACCTCAAACTCAAACTGAGAGAGGTGGAATCTCACAGAGAGGTCAATATGCCGAACAAAGAGGATAGTATGTTGATAACAACACTTTTCCTCACGCTAGAGGAAGAGGAAGAGGAAGAGGCAGAGGTGGAGTGGTAAAATGCTTCACATGTGGAAAGAATGGACACAAATCTTATGAAAGTCTAGATAAAAAGAAAGAAGGAGGTGAGACTCACATTGTCAAAGCACAGAGACAAATTGTTGAGTTAGAAGATGCTGAAGGTGGAAGATCACTGATGATGAGGAAAATTCTCTTAATGCCAGAGAAAGAGGTAGAAAATCTAGTCCAAAGGAACAAAAATTTTCAGACTGCTTGCAAGACCAAAGACAGGGTATGCAAGGTCATCGTGGATAGTGGTAGCACAAAAAATCTTGTTTCTACAGAGATGGTAGAAAAGATGGAGATGGAGACTATTGAACCTCCAAGCCCATACAGAGTTTCATGTTTACAAAAAGGACATAAGGTAAATGTCATTAAATAATGTTTAGTTGAAATTAAAATAGGAGGATATAAGGATGAAATATTATGTGATGTCATTCCCATGGATGTTTGTCATCTATTGTTGGGTAGACTGTGGCAATATGACAGGAATGTGATTCATTATGGGAGAAATAACACTTACACCCTGGAGAAGAACGGAAGAACTCACATGTTGTTGCCAATTAAGGATAAAGGAGTGACAACAGAGGTAAGAAACACTGTACTTCTCATGAGTGGGAAGGAACTTCTTAAGGAGGTTAAGAAGAAGGAAGAAACACAATTCGTCGTTGTGAGGAAACCTCAGATTGTTTTAACCCGTACAAGGGTGGATGATTTACCTGAAGAAATCCAGAAGTTGTTGGAGGAATTTGCTAATATAGTAGTGGACGAACTACCTCGTTCGTTGCCACCTATCAGGAGTATAAGTCATCATATTGATCTCATACCTGGAGCTAGTTTACCAAACAAAGAAGCATACAGATTGATGCCGCAGAAGAATGAAGAGGTCAAAAGACAAGTCTAAGACTTAATGGATAAGGGATTGGTTAGAGAGAGCTTGAGTCCATGTGTTGTTCCGACAATGCTCAGTCCAAAGAAAGGTGGAGGCTGGAGAATGTGTATAGATTCAAGAGCAATTAACAAGATTACCATCAGGTATAGATTTCCATTGCCAAGGATGGATGATTTGATGGATTGTTTGAATGGGGCAAATTTTTTTTCAAAGATTGATTTGAAAAGTGGTTATCATCAAATTCGAATGAGAGAAGGTGATGAATGGAAGACAACATTCAAGACAAATGAAGGGCTGTATGAATGGCTTGTTATTCCATTTGGCTTAACAAATGTGCCTAGTACTTTCATGAGATTGATGAATGAAGTCCTGAAGGAGTTCATTGGAAAATTCGTCATTGTATACCTTGACGACATAGTGATTTTCAGTAGAACAAAAACAGAACACTTGAAGCATTTAACTATAGTGATGAAAAGATTACAATAAGAGAAGTTGTTGATAAACATGAAGAAGTCATCATTCATGAAGACAAAGCTAATTTATTTGGGGTTTGTTATTTCGGCAGATAAGTTGAAAATGGATTCAGATAAAGTGGAGGTGATTAAGAATTGGCCATCGTCGAAGAGTATCTTTGAAGTTAGAAGTTTTCATGGATTGGCTAGTTTCTACAGAAAATTTATCAGAAATTTCAGTGGAATTAGCGCACCGATGATGGACACGGTGAAGAAAAGGAATAAATATTTTCACTAGACGAAAGAAGCAGAGAAAAGTTTCAATTTGTTGAAAAATAAAATTACTGAACAACCAATTTTGGTGTTGCCAGATTTCAACAAGACGTTTTAGGTCAAATGTGACGTTAGTGGATTTGCCATAGGAGCGGTCTTAAGCCAAGATGATGGACCATTCACATACTTCAGTGAGAAACTAAATGAAGTGAAAGTGAAGTACTCCATGTATGATAAAGAATTTTATGCAGTCATACAAGCACTGAAGAAGTGGAGGCACTATTTGGTTCCTAAAGAGTTCATTTTGTACAGTGATAATCATGCCTTACAATTTGTAACTCAACAGGAAAAGTTGAATCAAAGACATGTTAAATGGGTTGAATACATGTAGAATTTTACTTTCGTAATAAAACATATTTCTGGATCTGCTAACAAAGTTGTCGATGCTTTGAGCAGGAAATGTTTGCTTATGCAGGAGTTCAGAGTCAAAACATTAGGTTTTGATAATCTCAAGGACATGTACAGAAATGATCCAGATTTCAAAGAGGCATATGAGGTATATGAGAATCCAATTCTAAGGGACATAAGTCAATGGACTGAATATATGATCTAGGATGGATTATTATTTAGAGGCAATCAACTGTGTATTCCAAAATGCTCCATGAGGGAGAATCTGTTGAAGAAAAAACACAATGGAGGATTGGCTGAACACTTCAGTCATGATAAGATGTTTTCAAAGTTGAACAACTCATATTTTTGGCCAGGAATGAGAGCATATGTCAAAATATTCGTGGACAGATGTAGAATTTGTCAGCACACGAAAGGAAGAAGACAGAACATAGGGTTATATCAGCCGTTACCCATACCAGAGAGACCATGGGATGTAGTGAGCATGGATTTTGTGTTAGGGATGCCAAGAACACAAAGAGGGTTTGATTCAATCTTTGTAGTGGTAGACATATTTTCTAAAATGGCACACTTTATACCATGTCATAAGACCAGTGACGCGACTCATATCACGAACCTATTTTTCAAAGAAGTTGTCAGACTTCATGGCTTACCAAGGAGCATAGTTTCAGATCGAGACACCAAGTTCGTCAGACATTTCTGGAGGACTTTATGGAAGAATATGGGGACAAGTTTCTCTTTTAGCTCAACCTATCATCCTCAGACGGATGGACAGACAAAATTTGTGAACAAAAGCTTGGGAGATTTGCTAAGGAGCCTAGTGACTGAACACCATAGTCAGTGGGATCACATTCTTCCACAGGTGGAATTTTCTTATAATGATTTGATCAATAGAAGCACAGGGAAGAGTCCATTCCAAATTTTTTATGGAATGCAACCAAGGGGAGTTTATGAATTGAACGATTCAGAACATGATGAAACTAGAAGTGCTATTGCAGATAATTTTGCAGAGGCAATGAAAGAACTTCACAGCCAAGTGAAGGAGCAATTGTAGAACTCGAGTTAGGAGTATAAGCACAGAGCAGATCAACACAGACGACAAATTCAGTTTGAAGTGGTGACTTGATTCTTGTACACCTGAGGAAGGAGAGGTTCCTAAGGGGAACATATAACAAACTAAATATGAAGAAGATTGGACCATGCAAGATCATAAAGAAATTTGGGGCAAACACATACGATATTGAATTACTCGATGGGATCAGAATTTCATCGATATTCAACATCTCAGATTTGTACCATTACACAACTTAAGAAGCAAGAACAGATGGTAAACATACAGAGGTTCAGTGGGCTAAACAAATGCCTGTAGCTAAAAAGCCACAGATGGAAAGTATACTTGACAAGAGAGTCAGCAAGAGGACCAAGAGAAAAGAGTATTTTGAATACTTAGTTAAGTGGAAGGGACATCCAGTTGAAGATGCCAACTGGGAGAATGAAGCAGAAATTCAGAAGCATGGACGGACTGTGCATGAGCTCATGAACATGAGTTCATGAAAATTTTCAAGTGAGGGAGTATGATGCAGGAGCATCGCAAGCATCATAAGCAGCAAACGAGCGTGGGACAAACGCCATCACATTTTTGGCACGTGTTGAAAATGTTTGAATTGTTTTGAAAGTTTGGGTGCACATACTTTAATGTAATAGTTAAGAAAGGTGTACTTCCAGATTGTAACAGATCTTGAGCAATCAACTCTCATCTGTAGGTTGCAGAGGCATTTATGCATAGTTAATGTAAGTAGATAGATTTAAATTCTAGATTAGACAGTTTTAGGAGCTGGAGGGAAAACGACTATAGACACCTTCATCTTGTATCATTGTAACATTATCAATTGTATCATTGTGCATAGAGGAGGAGAAGAGAGATGTAGAAGAAAGTCGTAGAGAAGAAACCATGTATAGAAGTTTGAATTAATGAAAAGAGCTTTGATTCAGATTCATGGTGTTGTCATACTTTCTGTGTATACATGCCGAATGTTATGCCTATGGTTGTTTTACTCTTTCTATTGTAAATTTGCTTTTATGCTATGTATTTATGATTTCATATTAAGTATTTGAAGTCTGAGAGAGTAGGGAAATGAGTTTCAATTGTTTCTCTTTTGAGTAGAAGTTCTTGCAAGGAGTGCAGTGAAGCATCTGCAAGGAGTGCATTGACGGTTTCAGAGTTCATCTCTGAAAGATCAGGAGGGATACCATTATTCTCATTTTCCGCAGAAGTGCAAGTCAGGCACAGAATCCCTGCAAGGTGTGCATAGGCTGGTTGGAAGTTCAGAGCTTATCAACCAAGGAGAGGATTGAAAGACTGTTGTCGCAAAGAGTTGCACAGAGTCAAAAGAACTCAAATACTTAGACGTATTTGGAGAAGTGTAGCAAGGAGTGCATGCAGAAATATGTTAAGGAGATTTAAGTTGACGAAGGAAGCTCAGGAGGGTTAGCATATTCAAGGTGTTTGGAGAGACAAAGGGAACTCTAGCCATCATTCAGAGTATAGGTTCCAGAAGAGAGTCACAGGGTCAATTTAGAGCTAGATATCTTTGAAGAAGAGGTTGGATGGTCGAAATTATCTGAGGAGAATTCCCGAAATAGCGAGAGATGTAGGACTTCCAGGAGTTGCAAGGCAGATAAAGGGTCATTGATATTGACTTATTGGGATGTCAGATCATTTTGGCATTTCGGGGTTCGAGAGTCCGAAGTGAAAGCCAAAATCCTTGGCTGATCAAATCCCCGATACGCGAAAATGAAGTTTTTGTGTGTGGAAGTAAGGAGAAGCAAGTTAAGTTTTTGGAACTTCAGAGTTTGGGGTTTCGGAAGTCTCGAGGGAGAGAGATCGGGACATATCAGGGGAGAAAACCCGAAATCAGAAGTCGCGACAAAGGATTTCGGTGTTTCAGGACTTCGGAGACTAGAAGGTGGAGAGGACATAGGTTTCGAGCTTGACGTATCGAACTCCCAGTACGCGAAATTGCACTGACCGTTGGATCGAGGAAAGGTCCACAGCCGCTGATATCCTTGGAAGTGGAACCTTAGAGTTTCAACATTTTGGGATTCGGCATACCGGAATTCCTGTTGATGAGAGAACAAATATAGTAAAGAGGAAAACCCGGTATGCGAAAGTCAGAAAGAATTTTAGAAGACGCCATTTCAACATTTCGGGGTTCGGAGGTTCGAGAGCCCAGAGGACATAGTAAAAGCACATTTCGGTGGTTGAAACCCCGAAGTCGCAAAGAGAAGGGGAAGGCCATGTGTTAGTATTTCGGGTTTTGGAGGTCAAAGAGGTAAGGCGCTCAACCATGGGATTCAAAAAATTGCGAAATCCAATATCCCGAAATAAAAGAGGAAATTTCCTCAAGGTTTGTTGTGGGTTGATTTCCATAAAGGGAAATAGAAGAGCCAATTGAGCTCTTAGGGGCTGAAAAAGAAAAGATCTTGTGCAGACACCCAACCTGTGGGTCTACATCACCAAGTGTCACCCCATCCAAGTGAGGATAGTCCCTTTGAGCCAGCTCCTAGCAATGAGTCTAAATTGTTGAGATTTGGGGCCTTCCAAGGGTAGTGAGGGTGATTTGTTGCGAGAGGTCCACCCTTGCATTAGCTAGTCCATTTGCCACTTTGTTTGCGTCCCTTGTCACGTGAGAGGTGAATATAGTTAGAGAGGGTTTGAGTAATGATTGAAAGATGCATAGGGGGCCCAACAGGCACCAGCTTGGGGTGTTCTTTTCTGGGTTCCTGCCGTTGATGATTTTGGACGCTAGCTCGATTATGACCTTTGAGTCTCCTTCGATGATGATGCAGGTGAGGTTGTGGTCCAGGGCTAGTTGGACTCGTCTGATCATGCCCCATATCTCCGCCGAGTTGTTGGTATCATGGCCCGGGTTTTATGTTGTTATGTTGTGCATTCTGCCTAGAATATCCCTTATTACTACTCCTACCCCAGAGGGTTCTGGATTTCCTTTTGAAGCTCCGTTGAAGTTGATTTTATGGAAACGGGGGGGGGGGGGGGACCATATCGAGGGCTTAACCAACAGGGAAGAGGGAGGAATAGGGGGCAATGAGGAGAAGGTGGAGGAGAGTGTGAGGTCCCAGGAGTTAATAATTAGGAGTTCTGTAGGGTCAAATTGATCCAAATTATTTTCGGCACGAAATGCAAGCAGAGACATAATAAAGAAATGCACAAAGATATCACATATATTCAATAAGATAACATAAATCTATCATAGATTCAACCATAAACATAGATATACAGTAATACATGATTTCTATTAATGAAAGAAATGTACAGAGATTGTAAAAATACAGAGTGAAAGACTCGATAGAATGGTGGCAACTTATCTCTGAGAAGAGATGTGACAACTACTCGCATTCGCAAGAAGATAGTTACAATGAGGGTTTGAAGGCGTTTTTACAATAAACAGGAATTCCAAAAACCCTAGACATCCAAAAACCTAACCCTAGGAAATGAAGCACCAAAAGTCATGTGGGCCCCGTTTGGGTAAGTGAGTACATCAACTTCCCGGGGTCGTAACTTTTGCATACAATCTCTGTTTTAGGCATGTGATAGCTCGTTGGAAAGGTATTGTTGAGGAGATTAATTTTGGGGGATCAATCATACCTTTACATATAATTGAGAACCTATATCTTGAAAAATATTCATTTGGGCCCTCAAAATGGCCCTAGAAGTTAAAAATTGCTAAAAATAGTAAATTGCAAAAATTGCCAGAAAACTGTTTTGAGCCAGTCGGAAAAGGTGGGTGGCCAACGATTTCTAGCTGGATCAATCCTCCTTCCTTAGGAATCAATGGTATCCATTGTGTTGATTTCCCGGGGGAGAGGGAAAAGCGTTTGTTGAATCTGCATCCTGGTGAGCTACTTGTCTTGTTGGAGAAGTCGCGCTGCTTAGTTTGTGGAAGTTTCTCACGAACCTGTTGAGGCTGAGGTCGTTCAACAAGTTAGGCTACATGAGAGGACAATGTGTAGAAGGAATATTTATGTTTTTTTGCAAGCTTTTTGACTTTCTTCTGTTTGATAGAAGGTGCTTGGGGCAAGGCTGTAGTGGTTGCAGTGTCCTTCTGTTCTCCTTTTGAACAGATTGTGAAGAAGCTATATTTTGTAGTATGAGATACTACCTTGCAAAACTTTTTAGGTGGAAAAGTAGTTGGAACTACCTCTGGTATTCTATAGAGATGCCCCCCCAGAGAAACAATGACACTGCAGGTTGAGACTCATAAACAACATGGCACTTCCACATATATGGTTGGCCCAAGAGAACATCACAAACATCTAGTGGGGAAACATCACATAATACCTCATCCTTGAAGGGTTGTATGCTGTATGACAATTGGCACTGTTGGCTAACATAGAAATCTCATCCTTGGTAAATCCACCTGATGTTTTATGGCTATGGGTGTGGTGTTGTCAACAATTGCAACTATTTGACAACCTCTGTTGAGATGAGGTTCTTCTGGCTTCTGCTATCAACAATAAAATGCAGCGGGGTCCCCTTCACCCACATCTTTGAATGAAAACTCTCCCTCTTTAGGATTTGTTAGTTCTTCTAGTTGAAATGTTGCAGTTGCGACAATAGCAGTGGGGTCTGCGTCAATGATTTGTCCTTTACCATTATTTTCAAAATTTGATTTAGAATAAGGGTTCGGCTCTTTGTCTTCGATCTCGGCCACTAATGACTCTTTTGAGCAACATTCATCGGTGTTTTGTCTGGGGCTTTTGTGAAACTCGCACCATTTTTTGGTGTCCTTATTTGTCTTCCCGTGACCCTTCTTTTCCTGTGTCTTGGACTGGTTTTTGAGAGATTGTTTATTAGGGACGTCTTTGTCATACTTCGATTGTTGTGGATTTGCAGACCCAAACTCCCATTTGTTCTGGTGCTTAAATTTCTGCTCGATTTTAACAACGTATCGATAAGCAACACTGAGTGATGAGATGTCCAGAAAATCCATTTCAGTCTGGATGTATCTGTATAGATCCCCATGGTATTTCAGAATCAAATGTCGCTCAGAGTCTTTGATACCCAGCTTGGTGCAAAAATTATGGAAGGTATTGGTGAACTTCAGAATTGCTTGGCCCCTCTCTTTTCGTAGTGTGGTCCATCTCATGTACTGGTCCTCATAGTTTCCAACAGGGTAATACTGTTCCTTTACTGCATCCACAAAAAAATCCTAAGTGGGATCGAACCCATATATTCTAGACTCCTCTGTGGAACTTTGCTCCCAGTAAGTTTCCCACCAATGTTTGACATGAGGGAGAGCTTTAAGGAGTGCGAAGGTGATCTTTGCTTTGTCGGAAAAAATGTGAACAAAGAAATAACCTTCTAGCAGAGTTAACAATTTTTCTAGGGCCTCTGCATCTATCTGTCCTTCAAATACAGGAATATCAAAATTAACTTGTACCTTGAAAGGCAAGGTGCCTCCAAAGTGGTCGCTTGATGAAGATGTGCCTATTTTTATTGACAGGCGTTGAAGGATGTGGGAATAATTCTCCATCATTTCGTCCCTCTGTCGCGTGACAGCTTGCTCAAGCATCAAATTGATATGATTGTCTGCTCCGTCATTTTTATTTTCTTCCTACATTGAGGGTTTCTTGGTTGTGAGAGAGTGATTGTACTCAAGAGAGACAAGATCGAGACCCAACTTGCTATACTCATACCTCGTCGGGGACATGCACTGAAAAAACGATCAAGAGCAGCCTATTCTGATAGCACTGATCCAGATTATTTTCGACACGAAATGCAAGGGGAAACATAATAAAGAAATGCACAGAGATATCAAAAATATTCAATAAGATAACATAAATGTATCATAGATTCAACCATAAACATAGATATACAATAATACACGATTTCTATTAATGAAAGAAATGTACAGAAGCTGTAAAAATATAGAGTGAACGACTCGTTAGAATGGTGGCAACTTATCTCTGAGAAGAGATGAGATGGCTACTCGCATTCAAAAGAATATGGTTACAATGAGGCTCTGAAGGCCTTTAAAAATAAACATGAATTCCAAAAACCCTAGACATCCAAAAACCTAACCCTAGGAGATGAAGTGCCAAAAGTCATGTGGGCCCCATTTGGGTAAGTGAGTACATCAACTTCCTGGGGTCGTAACTTTTGCATACGATCTTCGTTTTAGGCGTGTGATAGCTCGTTGGAAAGGTATTGTCGAGGAGATTCATTTTGGGGGATCAATAATTCCTTTGACAATAATTGATAACCTTTATCTATAAAAACCTTCGTTTGGGCCCTCAAAATGGCCCCAGAAGTTAAAAACTACTGAAAATAGTAAATTGCCAAAATTGCCAGAAAATTGTTTTGAGCCAATCGGAAAAGGTGGGTGGCCACCGATATCCACCTGGATCAATCCTCCCATCTTAGGAAGCAATGGTATCCATTGCGTTGAGTTCCCGGGGGAGAGGGAAAAACATTTGCTGAATTTGCATCTTGGTGAGCTGCTTGCCTTGCTGGAGATGGCGCGCTGCTTAGTTTGTGGAAGTTTGTCACGAACCTATTGAGGCTGAGGTCATTCAACAATTTGGGCTACATGAGAGGATGATGTGCAGAAGTAATCTTTGCACTTTGTTGCAACCTTGTCGACTTGCTTTTGTTTGAGAGAAGGTGCTTGGGGTGAGGCTGTAGTGGTTGTAGTGTTCTTCTATTCTCCTTTTGAACAGATTGTGAAGAACCTATATTTTGCAGTATGAGATACTAACTTGCAAATTTTTTTAGGTGGAACAGTAGTTGGAACTACCTTTGGTATTCTGTAGAGATAACCCCCCAGAGAAACGATGACACTGCGGGGTCGAGACTCATAAACAACATGGCACTTCCACATATATGGTTGTCCCAAGAGAACATCACACACATCCAGTGGGGAAACATCACATAATACCTCATCCTTGAAGGGCTCGATGCTAAATGACAATCAACACTATTGGCTAACACAGAGATCTCGTCCTTGGTGAAGCCACCTGATGTTGTATGGTTGTGGGTGTGGTGTTGTCGACAATCCCCATTATTTGAGGACCTCTGTTGAGATGAGGCTCTTCTAGCTTCCTCTATGAACAATAAAATGTAGCAGGGTCCCCTTCACCCATATCTATGAATGAAAAAGGTGCTCCCCCTCTTCAGGATCTGTTGGTTCTTCTTGTTGAATTGTTGCGGTCGCGACAATAGCAACAGAGTCCGCGTCAATGATCTTTCCTTTACCATTATTTTCAGAATCAGATTCTGAATCAGGGTTTGGCTCTTTGTCTTTGATCTCGACAACCAATGACTGTTTTGAGCGAGATTCATCGGTGTTGTTCCAGAGGATTTTATGGAACTCACACCATTTTTCGATGTCATTCTTTGTCTTCCCATGACCCTTTTTTTCCCGTGTCTTGGACTGGTTTTTGGGAGACTGTTTGTTAGGGATGTCTTTGTCATACTTCAGTTGTTGCAGATTTACAGACCCCAACTCTCGTTTGTTCTGGTGCTTAAATTTTTGCTCGATTTTAACAACATATTGATAAGCAACAATGAGTGATGAGATGTCCAGAAAATCCATTTCAGTGGGGATGTATCTATGTAGGGCCCCACGGTATTTCAGAACCAAATGTCGCTTGGAGTCTTTTATACCCAATTTGGTGCGCAAGGTATGGAAGGTATTGGTGAACTCTGGAAATTCTTGGCCCCTCTCTTGCCGCATTGTGGTCCATCTCATGTACTGGTCCTCATAGTTGCCAACAGGGTAGTACTATTCCTTTACTGCATCCACAAAAAAATCCCAAGTGGGATCGGTCCCGTATATTCCAGACTCCTTTGTGGAACTTTGCTCCTAGTAAGTTTCCCACCAATGTTTGACATGAGGGAGATCTTTAAGGAGTGCGAAGGTGATCATTTCTTTGTTGGAAAAATTGTGAATATAGAAATAATCTTCTAGTAGAATTAGACATTTTTCTAGGGCTTCTGCATCTATCTGTCCTTCAAATACAGGAATACCAAAATTAAATTGTACCTTGAAAGGTGAGGTGCTTCCAAAGTGGTCACTTTATGAATATGTGCCCATTTTTATCAGCAGGCATTGAAGGATGTGGGCAAAATTCTCCATCACTTCGTCCCTCTGTCGCGTGAGAGCTTGCTCAAGCAACAGATTGATAGGATCGTCTACTCCGTCATTTTTCTTTTCTTCCTCCATTGAGGGTTTCTTCGGTGTGTGAGAGCAATTGCATTCAAGAGAGACAAGCTCAAGACCCAACTTGCTATACTTATACCTCGTCGGGGACATGCACTGAAAAAACGATCAAGAGAAGCCTGCTCTGATACCACTGATCTGGATTATTTTTGGCACGAAATGCAAGTGGAGACATAATAAAGAAATGCATAGAGATATCACATATATTCAATAAGATAACATAAATGTATCAGAGATTCAACCATAAACATAGATATACAGTAATACACGATTTCTATTAATGGAAGAAATGTACAGAGACTGTAAAAATAAAGAGTGAAAGACTCGCTAGAATGGTGGCAGCTTATCTCTGAGAAGAGATGTGATCACTACTCGCATTCGCAAGAATATGGTTACAATGAGGCTCTGAAGGCCTTTTTACAATAAACAGGAATGAAAAAAACCCTATAAATCTAAAAACCTAACTCTAGGATATGAAGCGCCAAAAGTCATGTGGGGCTCGTTTGGGTAAGTGAATACATCAACTTCCCAGGGTCGTAACTTTTGCATACGATCTTCGTTTTAGGCGTGTGATAGCTCGTTGGAAAGGTATTTTCGAGGAGATTAATTTTGGTTGATTGATCCTACCTTTGTATATCATTGAGAATGTATATATCGAAAAACCTTCATTTGGGCCCTCAAAATGGTCCCAAAAGTTAAAAACTGCTAAAAATAGTAAATTGCCAAAATTGCCAAAAACCTATTTTGAGCCAGTTGGAAAAGGTGGGTGGACACCAATATCCACCTGGATCAATCCTCCTTCCTTAGGAAGCAATGGTATACATTGTGTTGAGTTCCCAGGGGAGAGGGAAAAGCATTTTCTGAATCTCCATCTTGGTGAGTTTCTTGCCTTGCTGGAGACATCGCGTTGCTTAGTTTGTGGAAGTTTTCCATGAACTTGTTGAGGTTGAGGTCGTTCAACAGGTCGGGCTACATGAGAGGAAAATTTGCAGAAGGAATCTTTGCACTTTTTTGCAACCTTTTCGATTTTCTTCTGTTTGATAGAAGGTGCTTGGGGCGATGTTGTAGTGGTTGCAGTGTCCTTCTGTTCTCCTTTTGAATAGATTGTGAAGAAGCTATATTTTATAGTATGAGATACTACCTTGCGGCACTTTTTAGGTGGAACAGTAGTTGGAACTACCTCTGGTATTCTGTAGAGATGACCCCCTAGAGAAATAATGACACTGCGGGGTCGAGACTCATAAACAACATGGTGCTTCCACATATATGGTTGGCCCAAGAGAACATCAAAAACATCTAGTGGGGAAACATCACATAATAGCTCATCCTTGAAGGGTTGGATGTTGTATGACAATCGACACTGTTGGATGACAAAAATATCTCATCCTTGGCGAAGCCACCCGATGTTGTATGGCTGCAGGTGTGGTATTGTCGACAATCCCATCTGTTTGATGACCTCTACTGAGATGAGGTTCTTCTGGCTTCCGCTATCAACAATAAAATGCAGCGGGGTCCCCTTCACCCACATCTGTGAATGAAAAAGGCGCTCCCCCTCTTCAGTATTTCTTGGTTCTTCTGGTTGAATTACTGCAGTCACGACAATAGCAGTGGGGTCCAAGTCAATGATCGTTCCTTTACCATTATTTTTAGAATCAGATTCTGAATCAGGGTTCAACTCTTTGTCTTTGATCTCGGTCACCGATGACTATTTTGAGCAAAATTCGTCAGTGTTGTGCCAAGGGCTTTTGTGGAACTCACACCATTTTTTGATGTCCTTCTTTGTCTTCCCGTGACCCTTCTTCTCCTGTGTCTTGGACTGGTTCTCTAGAGACTGTTTATTAGGGCCATCTTTGTCATACTTTGGTTGTTCCAGATATGCAGACCCAAACTCCTGTTTGTTCTGGTGCTTAAATTTCTGCTCAATTTTAATAGCATATCAATAAGCAACAACGAGTGATGAGATGTCTAGAAACTCCATTTCAGTGGGGATGTATCTGTGTAGAGCCCCATGTTATTTCAGAACCAAATATCACTCCGAGTCTTTGATACCTAGCTTGGTGGACAAGGTATGGAAGGTATTGGTGAACTCTAGAATTGCTTGGCCCCTCTCTTGCCGCAGTGTGGTCCATCTCATGTACTGGTCCTCATAGTTACCAACAGGGTAATATTGTTCATTTACCGCATCCACAAAAAAATACCAAGTGGGATCAACCTCGTATATTCCAGAATCCTCTATGGAACTTTGCTCCTAGTAAGTTTCCCACCAATGTTTGACATGAGGGAGAGCTTTAAGGAGTGGGAAGGTGAACTTTTCTTTGTCAGAAAAATTGTGAATAGAGAAATAACCTTCTAGCAGAGTTAACCATTTTTCTAGGGCTTCTGCATCTATCTGTCCTTCAAATAAAGGAATATCAAAATTAACTTGTACCTTGAAAGGTGAGGTGCCTCAAAAGTGGCCTCTTGATGAAGATGCACCTATTTTTATTGGTAGGCATTGAAGGATGTGGGAAAAATTCTCCATCATTTCATCCCTTTGTCGCGTGAGAGCTTTCTCAAGCAATAGATTGATAGGATCATTTGCTCCATCGTTTTTCTTTTCTTCTACCATTGAGGGTTTCAAGATCGAGACCCAAATTTCTATACTCGGACCTCGTGGGGGACATGCATCGAAAAAACGATCAAGAGCAACCTGCTCTGATACCACTGATCCAGATTATTTTTGGCACGAGATGCGAGCGGAGACATAATAAAGAAATGCATATAAATATCACATATATTCAATAAGATAACATAAATGTATCATAGATTCAACCATAAACACAGATATACAGTAATATACAATTTCTATTAATGAAAGAAATGTATAGAGACTGTAAAAATAAAGATTGAAAGACTCACTAGAATGGTGCCAGCTTATTTCTGAGAAGAGATGTGACGGCTACTCACATTCGCAAGAAGATGGTTACAATGAGGCTTTGAAGGCATTTTTACAATAAACAGGAATGCCCAAAACCCTAGACATCCAAAAACCTAACCCTAGGAGATGAAGCACCAAAAGTCATGTGGGACTCGTTTGGGTAAGTGAGTACATCAACTTCCAAGGGTCGTAACTTTTGCATATGATCTTTGTTTTAGGCGTGTGATAGCTCATTGAAAAGGTATTGTCGAAGAGACTCATTTATTGCTATTATTCATGCCTTTGGCTATTATTGAGAACCTCGATCCTGAAAAACCTTCATTTGGTCCCTCAAAATGGCCCCGGAAGTTAAAAACTGCTAAAATTAGTAAATTGCCAAAATTGCCAGGAAACTGTTTTGAGCCAGTTGGAAAAGGTGGGTGGACACCGATATCCACCTGGATCAATCCTCCCTCTTTAGGAATTAATGGTCTCCATTGCGTTGAGTTCCCGGGGGAGAGGGATAATCGTTTATTGAATTCGTATCTTGGCGAGCTGCTTGCCTTGCTGGAGACGTTGCACTGCTTAGTTTGTGAAAGTTTGTCACGAACTTGTTGAGGTTAAGGTCATTCAAAAAGTTGGGTTACATGAGAGGATGATGTGCAGAAGGAATCTTTGTGCTTTGTTGCAACCTTACCGAATTTCTTTTTTTTGATAGAAGGTGCTTGGGGCGAGGCTGTAGTGGTTGCAGTGTCCTT
>JZKD02S1676599.1:1431872-1446114 GCA_000966675.3 Picea glauca | reverse complement strand
GGTAAGTGAGTACATCAACTTCCCGGGGTCGTAACTTTTGCATACGATCTCCGTTTTAGGCGTGTGATAGCTCGTTGGAAAGGTATTATCGAGGAGATTCATTTTGGGGGCTCAACCATGTTTTATAATATCATTGAGAACCTATATTTTGAAAAAAAATCATTTGGGCCCTGAAAATGGCCCCGAAAGTTAAAAACTGCTAAAAATAGTAAATTACCAAAATTGCCAAAAAACTATTTTCAGCCAGTCAGAAAAGGTGGGTGTCCACCAATATCCACCTGGATCAATCCTCCCTCATTACAAAGCAATGTTCTCCATTGCATTGAGTTTCTGAGGGAGAGGGAAAAGTGTTTGTTGAATCTGCATCTTGGTGAGCTGCTTGCCTTGCTGGAAACGTGACGCTGCTTAGTTTCAGGATGTTTGTCACAAACCTGTTGAGGTTAAGGTCATTAAACAAGTCGGGATACATGAGAGGACAATGTGTAGAAGGAATATTTTCTCTTTGTTGCAACCTTTTCAACTTGCTTATGTTTGATAGAAGGTGCTTGGGGTGAAGTTGTAGTGGTTGCAGTGTCCTTCTGTTATGCTTTTGAACAGATTGTGAAGAAGCTATATTTTCCAGTATGAGATACTACCTTGCAACACTTTTTAGGTGGAATAGTAGTTGGAACTACCTTTGGTATTCTGTAGAGATGACCCCCTAGAGAAACAATGGAATTGTGGGGTCGAGACTCATAAACAACATGGCGCTTCCACATATATGGTTTGCCCAAGAGAACATCACAAACATCCAGTGGGGCAACATCACATAATACCTCATCCTTGAAGGGTTGGATGCCGTATGACAATCAGTACTATTGGCTGACACAGAGATCTCATCCTTGGCGAAGAGACCCAATGTTTTATGGCTGTGGGTGTGGTGTTATTGACAATCCCAACTGTTTGACATTCTTTGCTGAGATAATGTTCTTCTAGCTTCCGCTATCAACAATAAAATGCAGTGGGGTCCCCTTCACCAACATTTGTGAATGAAAAAGGCCCTCCACCTCTTCAGGATCTGTTGGTTCTTCTGATTGAATTGTTGCGGTCACAACAATAGCAGTGGCGCCCGCATCAATGATCTGTCCTTTACCATTATTTTCAGAATCAGATTCAGAATCAAGGTTCGCCTCTTTGTCTTTGATCTCATCCACAAATGACTATTTTGAGTGACATTCATAGGTGTTGTGTCAGGGGATTTTGTGGAACTTGCACCATTTTCTGGTGTCCTTCTTTGTCTTCCCGTGACCCTTCTTTTCCTGTGTCTTGGACTGGACTGGTTTTTGGGACACTGTTTGTTAGTGCTGTCTTTTTCATACATCGGTTGTTACAGATTTGCAGACCTGAACTCCCATTTGTTCTGGTGCTTAAATTTCTATTCAATTTTAACAGCATATCCATAAGCAACATCGAGTAATGAGATGTCCAAAAAATACATTTCAGTCTGGATGTATCTGTGTAGAGCCCCACAGTATTTCAGAACCAAATGTCGCTTGGAGTCTTTGATACCCAGCTTGGTGTGCAAGGTATGGAAGGTATTGGTGAAATCTGGAACTACTTGGCCCCTCTCTTGCTGTAGTATAGTCCATCTCATATACTGGTCCTCATATTTTCCAATAGGGTAATACTATTCCTTTCCAGTATCCACAAAAAAATCCCAAGTGGGATTGACCTCGTATATTCCAGACTCCTCTGTGGAAGTATTCTCCCAGTAAGTTTCCCACCAATGTTTTACATGAGGGAGAGATTTAAAGAGTGCGAAGTTGATCTTTTCTTTGTCATAAAAATTGTGAACAAAGAAATAACCTTTTAGCAGAGTTAACCATTTTTCTAGGGCTTCTGCATCTATCTGTCCTTCAAATACAAGAATATCAAAATTAACTTGTACCTTGAAAGATGAGGTGCCTCCAAAGTGGTCTCTTGATGAATATGCGTTTATTTTTATTGGCAGGTGTTGAAGGATGTGGGCAGAATTCTCCATCATTTCGTCCCTTTGTCACGTGAGAGCTTGCTCAAGCAACAGATTGATAGGATCGCCTGCTCTGTCATTTTTCTTTTCTTCCACCATTGAGGGCTTCTTGGGCATGCGAGAGAGATTGTCTACAAGAGAGACAAGCTTGACACCCAAATTGCTATACTCAGACCTCATCGGAGACATGCACTGAAAAAATGATCAAGAGTAAACTGCTCTGATACCACTAATCCAGATTATTTTCGACACGAAATGCGAATGGAGACATAATAAAGGAATGCACAGAGATATAGTAGATATTCAATAAGATAAAATAAATGTATCATATATTCAACCATAAACACAGATGTATAGTAATACACGATTTCTATTAATGAAAGAAATGTACAGAGACTGTAAAAATATAGAGTGAAAGACTCTCTAGAATGGTGGCAGCTTATCTCTGAGAAGAGATGTGACGACTACTCACATTCGAAGGAACATGGTTCCAATGAGGCTCTGAAGACCTTTTTACAATAAAAAGGAATGCCAAAAACCCTAGACACCCAAAAACCTAACCCTAGGAGATGAAGCGCCAAAAGTCATGTGGGCCCCGTTTGGGTAAGTGAGTACATCAACTTCCCGGGGTCGTAACTTTTGCATACGATCTCCGTTTTAGGCGTGTGATAGCTCGTTGGAAAGGTATTGTCGAGGAGATTCTTTTTGGGGAATAAATCATGCATATTACCATAATTGAGAACCTAGATATCGAAAAAACGTCGTTTGGGCCCTCAAAATGGCCCCGAAAGTTAAAAACTGCTAAAAATAGTAAATTGCCAAATTTGCCAGAATTTTTTTTTGAGCCAGTCAAAAAAGATGGGTGGCCACCGATATACACCTGGATCAATCCTCCCTCCTTAGGAAGTAATGGTTTCCATTATGTTGAGTTCCTAGGGGAGAGGGAAAAGCGTTTGCTGAATCTACATCTTGATGAGTTGCTTGCCTTGCTGGAGATGTCGCGCTGCTTAGTTTATGGAAGTTTGTCACAAACCTGTTGAGGCTGAGGTTGTTCAACAAGTCAGGCTACATGAGAGGATGATGTGTAGAAGGAATCTTTGTGCTTTGTTGCAACCTTGTCAACTTTCTTCTATTTGATAGATGGTGCTTGAGGCGAGGCTGTAGTGGTTGCAGTGTCCATCTATTCTCCTTTTAAACATATTGTGAAGAAGCTATATTTTGCAGTATGATATACTACCTTGTGACACTTTTTAAGTGGAATAGTAGTTGGAACTACCTCTAGTATTCTATAGAGATGACCCCCAGAGAAACAATGACACTGCGGGGTCGAGACTCATAAACAACATGGCACTTCCACATATATGGTTGGCCCAAAAGAAAATCACAAACATCCAGTGGGGCAACATCACATCATGCCTAATCCTTGAAGGGTTGGATGCTATATGAAAATTGACACTGTTGGCTGACATGAAGATCTCGTCCTTGGTGAAGCCACCCGATGTTGTATGGCTGTGGGTGTGGTGTTGTCGACAATCCCAATTGTTTGACAACCTCTGCTGAGATGAGGTTCTTCTAGCTTCTGCTATCAACAATAAAATGCAATGGGGTCCAGTTCACCCACATCTGTGAATGAAAAAGGCGTTCCCCTTCTTCAGGATCTGTTGGCTCTTCTGGTTGAATTGCTACGGTCACAACAATAACAATGGGGTGCACGTCAATGATCTGTCCTTTACCATTATTTTCAAAATCAGATTATGAATCAGGGTTCGACTCTTTGTCTTTGATCTTAGCCACTAATGACTGTTTTGAGTGACATTCATTAGTGTTGTGCCAGGGGATTTTGTAGAACTCGCACCATTTTCTGGTGTCCTTCTTTGTCTTCCCGTGACCCTTCTTTTCTTGTGTCTTCGACTAGTTTTCGGGAGAATGTTTGTTAGGGCTGTCTTTGTCATACTTCGGTTGTTTCAGATTTGCAGACCTGAAATGCCATTTGTTTTGGTGCTTAAATTTCTGCTCGATTTTAACAACATATTGATAAGTAGCATTGAGTGATGAGATGTACAAAAAATCCATTTCATTTTGGATGTATCTGTGTAGAGCCCCACGGTATTTCAGAACCAAATGTCGCTTGGAGTCTTTGATACCCAGCTTGGTGCGCAAGGTATGGAAGGTATTGGTGAACTTCAAAACTACTAGGCCCATCTTTTGCCGCAGTGTGGTCCATCTCATGTAATGGTCCTCATAGTTGCCAACAGGGTAATACTGTTCTTTTACTGCATCCACAAAAACATCGCAAGTGTGATTGGCCTCGTATATTCCAGACTCCTCTGTGGAACTTTTCTCCCAGTAAGTTTCCCACTAATTTTTGACATGAGGGAGAGATTTAAGGAGTGCGAAAATGATCTTTTCTTTGTCGGAAAAATTGTGAACAAAGAAATAACCTTCTACCAGAGTTAACCATTTTTCTAGGGCTTCTGCATCTATCTGTCCTTCAAATATAGGAATATCAAAATTAACTTGTAACTTGAAAGATGAGGTTCCTCCAAAGTGGCTACTTTATGAAAATGCACCTATTTTTATCGACAAGCATTTAAGGATATGGACAAAACTCTCCATCATTTCGTCCCTCTGTCACGTGAGAGCTTGCTCAAGCAATAGATTGATAGGATCGTCCGCTCCATCATTTTTCTTTTCTTCCACCATTGAGGGTTTCTTGGGTGTGCGAGAGAGATTGTCTTGAAGAGAGACAAGCTCGAGACCCAACTTTCTATACTCGGACCTCATCAGGGACATGCACCGAAAAAATGATCAAGAGCTTCTTGCTCTGATACCACTGATCCAGATTATTTTCGGCACAAAATGCAAGCGGAGACATAATAAAGAAATGCACAGAGATATCACAGATATTCAATAAGATAACATAAATGTATCAGAGATTCAACCATAAACATGGAAATAAAGTAATACACGATTTATATTATTGAAATAAATGTACAGATACTGTAAAAATACAGAGCTTAAGACTTGCTAGAATGTCGACAGCTGATCTCTGGGAAGAGATGTGACGGCTACTCGCATTCGCAAGAATATGGTTACAATGAGGCTCTGAAGGCATTTTTACAATAAAAAGGAATGAAAAAATCCCTAGACATCCAAAAACCTAACCCTAGGGGATGAAGCGCCAAAATTCATGTGGGCCCCCTTTGGGTAAGTGAGTACATCAACTTCCCGGGTTCGTAACTTTTGCATACGATCTCCATTTAGGGGTGTGATAGCTCGTTGGAAAGGTATTGTCAAGGAGATTCATTTTGGGGGCTCAATCATACCTTCAATAATAATTGAGAACCTATATCCCGAAAAACCTTCATTTGGGCCCTCAAAATGGCCCCGGAAGTTAAAAACTGCTAAAAATAGTAAATTGCCAAAATTGCCAGAAAACTATTTTGAGCCAGTCGAAAAAGGTGGGTGGCCACCGATATCCACCTAGATCAATCCTCCCTCTTTAGGAATCAATGGTCTCCATTATGTTGAGTTGCCGGGGGAGGGGGAAAAACATTCACTGAATTTGCATCTTGCTGAGCTGCTTGCCTTGCTGGAGACGTCGCGTTGCTTAGTTTGTGGAAGTTTGTCATGAACCTGTTGAGGCTGAGGTCATTCAACAAGTTGGGATACATGAGAGGACGATGTGCGGAATGAATCTATGTGCTTTTTTGCAACCTTGTTGACTTGCTTATGTTTGATAGAAGGTTCTTGGGGTGAGGCTGTAGTGGTTGCAGTGTCCTTTTCTTCTCCTTTTGAACATATTTTGAAGAAGTTATATTTTGCAGTATGAGATACTACCTTGCGACACTTTTTAGGTGGAAAAGTAGTTGGAACTACCTCTAGTATTCTGTAGATATGACATCCCAAAGAAACAATTACACTGTGGGGTCGAGACTCATAAACAACATGGCGCTTCCACATATATGGTTGGCCCAAGAGAACATCACAAACATCTAGTGGAGAAACATCACATAATACCCCATACTTGAAGGGATGGATGCGATATGACAATCGACATTGTTGGCTGACACAAAGATCTCGTCCTTGGGGAAGCCACCTGATGTTGTATGGCTGCGGGTGTGGTATTGTCGACAATCCTTACTGTTTGACAACTTATGTTGATATGAAGTTCTTCTGGCTTCCTCTATCAACAATAAAATGCAGTGGGGTCCCCTTCACCCACATCTATGAATGAAAAAGGTGCTCCCCCTCTTCAGGGTCAGTTGGTTTTTCTACTTGAATTGTTGTGGTCGTGACAATAGCAGTGGGGTTCACGTCAATGATCTGTCCCTTACCATTATTTTCAGAATCAGATTTTGAATCAGGGTTTGGCTCTTTGTCTTTGATGTCAGTCACCGATGACTATTTTGAGCGACATTCATCGGTGTTGTGCCAAGGGATTTTGAGGAACTCGAACCATTTTCTATTGTCCTTCTTTGTCTTCCCACGGCCCTTCTTTTCCTATGTCTTGGATTGGTTTTGGGGAGATTGTTTGTTAGGGATGTCTTTGTCATACTTCGGTTGTTGCGGATTTGTAGACCTGAACTCCCATTTGTTCTAGTGCTTAAATTTCTGCTCGATTTTAACAGCATATCGATAAGCAACACCGAGTGATGAGATTTCCAGAAAATCCATTTCAGTCTAGATGTATCTGTGTAGATCCCCACGGTCTTTCAGAACCAAATGTCACTTGGAGTCTTTGATACCCAGCTTGGTTTGTAAGGTATGGAAGGTATTGGTGAACATCATAACTACTTGGCCCCTCTCTTGCAGTAGTGTGGTCCATCTCATGTACTGGTCCTCATAGTTGCCAACAGGGTAATACTATTCCTTTACCGCATCCACAAAAAAATCCCAAGTGGGATCGGCCCCGTATATTCCAGACTCCTCTGTTGAACTTTGCTCCCAGTAAGTTTCCCACCAATGTTTGACATGAGGGAGAAATAACCTTCTAGCAGAGTTAACCATTTTTCTAGGGCTTCTGCATCTATCTGTCCTTCAAATACAAGAATATAAAAAAATACAAGAATATCAAAATTAACTTGTACCTTGAAAGGTGAGGTGCCTCCAAAGTGTTTGATTGATGAATATGCACATGTTTTTAATGGCAGCCGTTGAAGGATGTGGGCAAAATTCTCCATCATTTCGTTCCTTTGTCGCATGAGAGCTTGCTGAAGCAACAGATTGATAGGATCATCTACTCTGTCATTTTTATTTTCTTCTGCCATTGAGGGTTTCTTGGGTGTCCGAGAGCGATTTTCTTCAAGAGAGACAAGATCGAGACCCAACTTGCTATACTCGAACCTCATTGGGGACATGCACCGAAAAAACGATCAAGAGCAGCCTGCTCTGATACCATTGATCCAGATTATTTTCGGCAGTAAATGCGAGCGGAGACATAATAAAGAAATGCACTGAGATATCACAGATATTCAATAAGATAACATAAATGTATCATAGATTCAACCATAAACACAGATATACAGTAATACACGATTTCTATTAATGAAATAAATGTATAGAGATTGTAAAAATACAGAGTGAAAGACTCACTAGAATGGTGGTAGCTTATCTCTGAGAAGAGATGTGACAACTACTCACATTCAAAAGAATATGGTTACAATGAGGCTCTGAAGGCCTTTTTACAATAAACAAGAATGCCAAAAATCCTAGACATCCAAAAACCTAACCCTATGAGATGAAGCACCAAAAGTCATGTGGGCCCCATTTGGGTAAGTGAGTACATCAACTTCTCGGGGTCGTAACTTTTGCATACGATCTCCATTTTAGGCATGTGATAGCTCGTTGGAAAGGTATTTTCAAGGAGATTAATTTTGGGAGATCATTCATTCCATTGGTAATAATTGAGAACCATGATCTCGAAAAACCTTCATTTCGGCCCTCAAAATGGCCTCGTAAGTTAAAAACTACTAAAAATAGTAAATTGCCAAAATTGCCAGAAAATTGTTTTGAGCCAGTCAGGAAAGGTGGGTGGCCACCGATATCCACCTGGATCAATACTCCATTTTGTTGAGTTTCCGGGGGAGAGGGAAAAGCGTTTGTTGAATCTGCATCTTGCTGAGCTGCTTGCCTTGTTGGAGACATTGCACTGTTTAGTTTGTGGAAGTTTGTCATGAATCTGTTGAGGCTAAGGTCGTTCAACAAGTTGGGCTACATGAGAGGATGATGTGCACAAGGAGTATTTGTGATTTTTTGCAACCTTGTCGACTTGCTTCTATTTGATAGAAGGTGCTTGGGGCAAGGCTGTAGTGGTTGCAATGTCCTTCTGTATTCCTTTTTAACAGATTGTGAAGAAGATATATTTTGTAGTATGAGAACTACCTTGCAGAACTTTTAAGGTGGAACAATAGTTGGAACTACCTCTGGTATTCTGTAGAGATGACCCCCCAGAGAAATAATGACACTGTGGGGTCGAGACTCATAAACAACATGGATTTTCCACATATATGGTTGGCCCAAGAGAACATCAAAAACATCCGGTGGGGAAACATCACATAATATCTCATCCTTGAAGGGTCGGATTCCATATGACAAATGACACTATTGGCTGACACAAAGATATCGCCCTTGGCGAAGGCACCCGATGTTGTATGGATGTGGGTGTGGTGTTGTTGACAATATCAACTATTTGATGTCCTCTACTGAGATGAGGTTCTTCTGGCTTCTGCTATCAACAATAAAATGCAGTGAGGTCTCCTTCACCCACATCTGTGAATGAAAAAGGCACCCCCCCTCTTCAGGATTTATTGGTTTTTCTGGTTGAATTGTTGCGGTCGCGACAATAATAGTGGGGTCCGCGTCAATGATCTATCCTTTACTGTTATTTTCAGAATCAAATTATGAATCAGGGTTCGGATCTTTTTCTTTGATCTCGGCCACTGATGACTGTTTTGAACAAAATTCATCGGTGTTGTGCCAGGGGATTTTGTGGAACTCACACCATTTTTCAGTTTCCTTCTCTATCTTCATGTGACCCTTCTTTTCCTGTGTATTGGACTGGTTTTCAGGAGACTTTTTGTTAGGTTCGTCTTTTTCATAATTCGGTTGTTTCATATTTGCATACCCGAACTCCTATTTGTTCTGGTGCTTAAATTTCTGCTCGATTTTAACAACATATCGATAAGTAACACCAAGTGATGAGATTTCCAAAAAATCCATTTCAGTCTGGATGTATCTGTGTAGAGCCCCATGGTATTTTAGAACCAAATGTCGCTCAGAGTCTTTGATACCCAGCTTGGTGCGCAAGGTATGAAAGGTATTGGTGAACTCTGGAATTGCTTGGCCCCTCTCTTGCCACAGTGTGGTCCATCTCATGTATTGGTCCTCATAGTTTCCAACAGGGTAATACTATTCCTTTACCACATCCACAAAAAAATACCAAGTGGGATCAGCCCCATATATTCCAGATTCCTCTGTAGAACTTTGCTCCTAGTTATTTTCCCACCAATGTTTGACATGAGGGAGAGATTTAAGGAGTGCGAAGGTGATCTTTTCTTTGTCGAAAAAATTGTGAACAGAGAAGTAACCTTCTAGCAGAGTTAACCATTTTTCTAGGGCTTCTGCATCTATCTATCCTTCAAATATAGGAATATCAAAGTTAACTTGTACCTTGAAAGGTGAGGTGCCTCCAAAGTGGTTGCTTGATGAATATGTGCCTATTTTTATCGGTAGGCGTTGAAGGATGTGGGAAAAATTCTCCATCATTTCATCCCTCTGTCGTGTGAGAGCTTGTTCAAGCAACAGATTGATAGGATCGTCTGCTCCGTCGTTTTTATTTTCTCCTACCATTGAGGGTTTCTTGGGTGTGTGAGCATGATTTTCTTTAATAGAGAAAATATCGAGACCCAACTTGCTATACTTAGACCTCGTCGGGTGCATGCACCAAAAAAATGATCAAGAGCAGCCTGCTCTGATACCACTGATCTAGATTATTTTTGGCATGAAATGCGAGTGGAGACATAATAAAGAAATTCATAGATATATCACAGATATTCAATACTATAACATAAATGTATCATAGATTCAACCATAAACATAGATATACAATATTACACGATTTGTATTAATGAAAGAAATGTACAGAGACTGTAAAAATACAGAGTGAAAGACTCGCTAGAATGGTGGAAGCTTATCTCTAAGAAGAGATGTGATGGCTACTCGCATTTGCAAGAAGATGGTTACAATGAGGCTCTGAAGGATTTTTTACAATAAACAGGAATGCCAAAAACCCTAGACATCCAAAAACCTAACCCTAGGAGATGAAGCGCCAAAAGTCATATGGGCCCCGTTTGGGTAAGTGAGTACTTCAACTTCTCGGGGTCGTAAATTTTGCATATGATCTCTGTTTTAAGCATGGGGTCATAAATCAATCATGCCTTCAACTATCATTCAGAACCTCGATCTTGAAAAAACTTCATTTGGGCTATCAAAATGGCCCCAGAAGTTAAAAACTGCTAAAAATAGTAAATTTCCAAAATTGCTAGAAAACCGTTTTGAGCTAGTCAGAAAAGGTGGGTGGACACCGATATCCACCTGGATCAATCCTCCCTCCTTAGGAAGAAATTGTATTTATTGCGTTGAGTTCTCAGGGGAGAGGGAAAAACGTTTGCTGAATCTGCATATTGGTGAGCTGCTTGCCTTGCTAGAGACGTCGCTCTGCTTAGTTTGTGGAAGTTTGTCATGGACCTGTTGAGGCTGAGGTCGTTCAAGCAGTCAGGATACATGAGAGGACGGTGTGCATACAAAATCTTTGTGCTTTGTTGAAACCTTGTTGACTTGCTTCTGTTTGATAGAAGGTGCTTGGGGTGAGGCTGTAGTGGTTGAGTGTCCTTCTGTTCTCCTTTTGAACATATTGTGAAGAAGCTTTATTTTGCAGTATGAGATACTACCTTGTGGAAGTTTTTAGGTGGAACAATAGTTGGAACTACCTCTAGTATTATGTAGAGATGAACCCCCAGAGAAACAATGACACTGCGGGGTCGAGACTCATAAACAACATGATACTTCCACATATATGGTTGGCCCAAGAGAACATCACAAAGATCTAGTGGGGAAACATCACATAATACCTCATCCTTGAAGGGCTATATGCCATATGACAATCAACACTATTGGTTGACATGAAGATCTCATCCTTGGCGAAGCCACCCAATGTTGTATGGTTGTGGGTGTGGTGTTGTTGACAATCCCAATTGTTTGACGACCTCTACTAAGATGAGGTTCTTCTGGCTTCTTCTATCAACAATGAAATGAAGTGGGGTCCCCTTCACCCACGTATATGAATGAAAAAGGAACTCCCCCTCTTCAGGATCTGTTGGTTCTTCTGGTTGAATTGCTACAGTCGTGACAATAGTAGTGGGGTGTGCGTCAATGATCTATCCTTTACCATTATTTTTAGAATCAGATTCTGAATCAGGGTTCAACTCTTTGTCTTTGATCTCGGCCACCGATGAATGTTTTGAGCGACATTCATCAGTAGTGTGCCAGGGGATTTTGTGGAACTCGCACCATTTTTCGGTGTCCTTCTTTGTCTTCCCGTGACCCTTATTTTACTATGTCTTGGACTATTTTTTGGGAGACTGTTTGTTAGGGCCATCTTTGTCATACTTCATTTTTTGCGGATTTGCAGACCCAAACTCCCATTTGTTCTGGTGCTTAAATTTCTGCTCGATTTTAATAGCATATCGATAAGAAACACTGAGTGATGAGATGTCTAGAAAATCCATTTCATCTTGGATGTATATGTGTTGATCCCGAAGGTATTTTAGAACCAAATGTTGCTCGGAGTCTTTGATACCCAGCTTGGTGTGCAAGGTATGGAAAGTATTGGTGAACTCCAGAACTTCTTGGCCCCTCTCTTGCCACAGTATGGTCCATCTCATGTATTGGTCCTCATAGTTGCCAATAGGGTAATACTGTTCATTTACCGCATCCACAAAAACATCCTAAGTGGGATCGACCCCATATATTCCAGATTCCTTTGTGGAACTTTGCTCCCAGTAAGTTTCCCACCAATGTTTGACATGAAGAAGATCTTTAAGGAGTGCAAAGGTGATCTTTTCATTGTCAGAAAAATTGTGAACAGAGAAATAACCTTCTAGCAGAGTTAACCATTTTTCTAGGGATTTTGGATCTATTTGTCCTTCAAATACAAAAATATCAGAATTAACTTGTACCTTGAAAGGCGAGGTGCCTCCAAAGTGTTCTATTGATGAAGATGCGCCTGTTTTTATCGGTAGGCATTGAAGGATTTGGGAAAAATTCTCCATCATTTCGTCCCTCTGTTGTGTGAGAGCTTGCTCAAGCAACAGATTGATAGGATTGTCTGCTCCGTCGTTTTTATTTTCTTCCACCATTGAGGGTTTCTTGGGTGTGCGATAGTGATTGCTTTCAAGAGAGATAAGCTCGAGATCTAACTTTCTATACTCGGACCTCGTTGGGGACATGCACTGAAAAAATGATCAAGAGCAGCTTACTCTGATACCACTGATCTGGATTATTTTCGGCACGAAATGTGAGCGGAGACATAATAAATAAATGCATAGATATATCACATATATTCAATAAGATAACATAAATGTATCAGAGATTCAACCATAAACACATATATACAGTAATACATGATTTCTATTAATGAAAGAAATGTACAGAGACTGTTAAAATACAGAGTGAAAGACTCGCTAGAATGGTGGCAACTTATCTCTGAGAAGATATGTGATGGCTACTCACATTCAAAATAATATGGTTACAATGAGGCTCTGAAGGCCTTTTTACAATAAACAGGAATGCCAAAAACCCTAGACATTGAAAAACCTAACCTTAGGAGATGAAGCACCAAAAGTCATGTGGGTCTCGTTTGGGTAAGTGAGTACATCAACTTCGCGGGGTTGTAAATTTTGCATACGATATCCATTTTAGAAGTGTTATAGTGATCCAGGTGGATATCGGTGGCCACCCACCTTTTCCACTTGGCTCAAAACAACTTTTTGGCAATTTTGGCAATTTACTATTTTTAGCAGGTTTTAACTTTCGGGTCCATTTTGAGGGTGTAAATGAAGGTTTTTCAAGATAGAGGTTCTCAATTATAAATAAAGGCATATTGATCCCCTAAAATGAATCTCCTCGAAGATACCTTTCCAATGAGATATCATACGCCTAAAACAAAGATTGTATGCAAAAGTTACGACCCCGGGAAGTTGATGTACTAACTTATCCAAATGAGGCCCACGTGACTTTTGGCGCTTCATCTCCTAGGGTTAGGTTTTTGGATGTATAGGAATTTTGGACTTTCCATTTATTGTAAAAATTCATTCAGAGCCTCATTGTAATCATCTTCTTGCGAATGTGAGTAGCCATCACATCTCTTCTTAGAGATAGGCTGCCACCATTCTAGCGAGTCTTTCACTCTGTATTTTATAGTCTTTGTACATTTCTTTGATTAATAGAAATCATGTATTACTGTATATTTGTGTTTATGGTTTCATATTTGATACATTTTTTTTATATTATTGAATATCTGCAATATATCTGTGCATTTCTTTATTATATCTCCGCTCTCATTTCGTGCCGAAAATAATCCAGATCAGTGGTATCAGAGCAAGCTGCTCTTGATCATTTTTTTCAGTGCATGTCCTCAATGAGGTCTGATTATAGCAAGGTGGGTCTTGAGATTGTCTCTCTTGAAGACAATTTCTCTCACACACCCAAGAAACCCTCAATGATGGAAGAAAAGAAAAATGACGAAGCAGATGATCCTATCAATCTGTTGCTTGAGCAAGCTCTCACGCGAAAGAGGGACGAAATGATGGAGAATTTTTCCCACATCCTTCAACGCCTGCCAATAGCATCAGGCACATATTCATCAAGAAGCCACTTTGGAGGCACCTTGCCTTTCAAGGTATAGGTTAACTTTGATATTCCTGTATTTGAAGAACAGATAGATGCAGAAGCCCTAGAAAAATGGTTAACTTTGCTAGAAGGTTATTTCTCTGTTCATAATTTTTTCGACAAAGAAAAGATCACCTTCGCACTCCTTAAAGATCTCCCTCATGTAAAACATTGGTGGGAAACTTATTGGGAGAAAAGTTGCACAGAGGAGTCTAGAATATATGGGGATGATCCCACTTGAGATTTTTTTGTGGATGCCATAAAGCAACAATATTACCCTGTTGG
>JZKD02S1676599.1:1417674-1431862 GCA_000966675.3 Picea glauca | reverse complement strand
CAAGAGAGGGGCCAAGCAGTTCTGGATTTCACCAATACCTTCCATACCTTGCACACCAAGATGGGTATCAAAGACTCCAAGCGACATTTGGTTCTGAAATACTGTGGGGCTCTACATAGATACATCCAAATTGAAATGAATTTTCTGTACATCTCATCACTCGATGCTGCTTATCGATATGCTATTAAAATTGAGCAGAAATTTAATCACCAGAACAAATGGGAGTTCGGGTCTGAAAATTCACAACAACCAAAGTATGAAAAAGACGGCCCTAACAAATAGTTTTTTGAAAACCAGTCCAAGACATAGGAAAAGAAAGGTCACGGGAAGACAAAGAAGGACATTGGAAAATGGTATGAGTTCCACAAAATACCCTGGCACAACACTGATGAATGTCACTCAAAACAGTCATTAGTGGCTGAGATCAAAGACAAAGAGTTGAACCCTGATTCAGAATTTGATTCTAAAAATAATGGTAAAGGATAGATGATTGACACGGACCCCACTGTTGTTGTCGCTACCGCAACAATTCAACCAGAAGAACCAACAGATCCTAAAGAGGGGGAGCGCGTTTTTCATTCACAGATGTGGGTGAAGGGGACCCCGCTGCATTTTATTGTTGATAGCAAAAGCCAGAAGAACCTCATCTCAGCAGAGGTCTTCAAACAGTTGGGATTGTCGACAACACCACACCCGCAACCATACAATATTGGGTGGCTTCACCAAGGACAAGATCTCCATGTTAGCCAACAATGTCGATTATCATACGGCATCCAACCCTTCAAGGATGAGGTATTATTGTATGTTGCCCCATTGGATGTCTGTGATGTGCTCTTGGGCCAAACATATATGTGGAAATGCCATGTTGTTTATGAGTCTCGACCCCATAGTGTCATTGTTACTTTGGGGGGTCATCTCTACAGAATACCAGAGGTAGTTCTGACTACTCTTCCACCTAAAAAGTGTCGCAAGGTAGTATTTCATAATGCAAAATTCAGCTTCTTCACAATTTGTTCAAAAAGAGAACAAAAGGACATTGCAACCACTACAACCTTGCCCCAAGCACCTTCTATCCAATAGAAGTAGGTTGACAAGGTTGCAACAAAGCACAAATATTCCTTCTGCACACTGTCCTCTCATGTATCTCAATTTGTTGAATAGCCTCAACGTTAACAGGTTCGTGATAGACTTCCACAAACTGAGCAACGCGACGTCTCTAGTAAGACAAGCAGCTCACCAAGATGTAGATTCAACAAATGCTTTTCCTTTTCCCCTGCGAACTCAACGCAATGGATACCATTTCTTCCTAAGGAGGGAGGATTGATCTAGGTGGATATCGGTGGCCACCCACCTTTTCCAATTGGCTCAAAACAACTTTCTGGCAATTTTGGCAATTTACTATTTTTAGTAGGTTTTAACTTCCGGGGCCATTTTGAGGGCCTAAATGAAGGTTTTTCAAGATAAAGGTTATAAATTATAGACAAAGTCATATTTATCCCCCAAAATGAATCTCCTCGATGATACCTTTCCAACGATCTATCATACGCCTAAAACAGAGATCGTATGCAAAAGTTACGACCCCGGGAAGTTGATGTACTAACTTACCCAAATGGGGCCCACATGTCTTTTGGTGCTTCATATCCTAGGGTTAGGTTTTTGGATGTCTAGGAAATTTGGCATTCCCATTTATTGTAAAAATTCCTTCAGAGCCTCATTGTAACCATCTTCTTGTGAATGCGAGAAGTCGTCACATCTCTTCTAAGAGATAAGTTCCACCATTCTAGCGAGTCTTTTACTCTGTATTTTTACAGTCTCTGTACATTTCTTTGATTAATAGAAATCGTGTATTACTGTATATATGTGTTTATGGTTGCATCTATGAAAAATTTCTATTATATTATTGAATATCTACAATATCTCTGTGCATTTCTTTATTATATCTCCGCTCTCATTTCATGCCAAAAATAATCCGGATCAGATAGCCCATTGGAAAGGTATTGTCAAGGAGATTCATTTTGGGGGCTCAATCATACCTTCGACTATCACTGAGAGCATCAATATCAAAAAACCTTCATTTGGGCCCTCAAAATGGCCCCGAAAGTTAAAACTGCTAAAATTAGTAAGTTGCCAAAATTGGCAGAAAATTGTTTTGAGCCAGTCGGAAAAGGTGGGTGGCCACCGATATCCACCTGGATCACAAATGGTTGGTCCTCTTTGGTACAAGGATGGAGTTGGAGGGTTTCTTGAAGGTTAAAGAGGATGGTGGACCAAATGCTGGCAGGGGTGGAGGGATTTGAGTGAAAGACTCTCCTGTTACGTTCTTTCTAGAGTTGCCATACTTTGAAGCCTGGTAAGAGCTGCTAGATCCTATTGAGAATTTGGCATTTGTAGGGACCTGATCCCCAATTTCTAATTGTTTTTATGATGCTTCCCTAATATTGATGTGTTCTTCGCATATGCTGAGTGGCATGATCCCAAATATCGGCACTGGTGGTGCAGCTATTGAAGAGGTGTTCCATGGTCTCCTCATTTTTATTGCATAAGTGACAGATCAAAGGGCCAATAAAGCCTCTTTTTCGAAGATTGTTCCAAGTTAGGATCTTGTTCTGTAAGAGAAACCAGAGGAACGTGGAGATTTTTGGCCAGAATTTTGATTTCCAGACTGCGGTCCAGATGGGATCCTTTGATGTATATTAAAATCCCTCCTGCAGAGCATATCCTTCTTTGAGAGTGAAGTTGTCATTGGGTGAGTGCCCCCATCGAAGTATCTCAGGGTCATTGCTTATTCAAATTCTTCGAGGAGTGAGTGCCTGAGTCTAGTTCTGCAAGTTGCAGTGATCCACTATTTGTATTTTTTGATGCATGGATTTCCAGGTTCTCCAAGAATGATTGTTTGGATTAGCTATCCAGATGTCAGCTCCTTTAGCTGTGGCGAGGTTTTGTATGTGGTTTTCATAATGTAGCATAGTTTCATCTGATTGAAGGGGTGGCAGTTGTTTCTAGGAGTCAATCCATAACCTGGAAGTTTGATCGTTGTTGATTTCCCAAAAGGCATGCTGCTAGATAAGTAGTTTGTTCAACCAGGAAGCATTCCAAATGTTGGAACCTTAAAGTTTGTCTTACAGTCGGACCTAGTGTGATTGTGGGATGGCTAGTGCATATTTGTGTTCCCAAAGTTGAGCCCATATTTTTTTTGGAGTTTTGATCCATCTCCACCAAATTTTTTCTCTCGTAGTTTTGTTGAGTTTATTGGGGTCTCGGAGGCCAAGACCTCCCAGGGCTTTGGGTTTGTAGACTTTTTCCTAGATGAGTAGGGCCCATTTCTTGTCTAGGTTGTGGCCATGCCAAGGGAATTTTCTCTGAAGATTCTAAATTTTCTTTATGACTGATTGAGGGGCAACAAGAGCGAAAAAAAGATAGGTCGGTATGGCTTGGAGAACTAATTTGAGGAGGGTGATTCTGGCTAGGAGATTGAGTGAGTGAAAGGTCCAGCTGCTGAGTCGGTTAGAGATGGAGAGCATGAGAGAGTCCCATGAAAGGTTGTGGGATGCTGAATCTAACAAGGGGATGCCTAAGTAGTGAGTTGGTAGTGAGCAGACCGGTATGGAGAGTAGTTGAGAGACATGTTGTTGGACAAATTTGGGGGTGTTGAATAAGAAAATCTGTGATTTTTCTAGGTTGAAGGAGGTGCTAGTGGCTTCACTGAAGTATGAGAGGATGGAGTTGATCTTGTTGGCTTCTTGCACTGTGGGGGTGTTCATAAGCATAATGTCATCTATGAATTGACTGTGGGAGGCCGTAGGTTGAAGCCCATGAAGGGGGAGGCCTTGCAGAGATCCATTTTCTATGGAGGATTTTATGTACCGTCCCAGGCCTTCTGCCATTATTACAAATAGAAAGGGGGAGAGAGGGTCCCCTTGTCTTATTCCTCGTGAGGGGGAAAAGGGTTGGGAGGGGGTTCCATTATCAAGGATTGAGAAAAAGGTGGAGGATATGAGGTTCAAAATCCAATCAATCTAGTTGGTGCAAAAGCCAAAAGCTATTAGGACCTCTTTTATATAATGCCAACTTAGTTTGTCAAAGGCTTTGGAGAGGTCAATCTTGAGAAGCATACCTGGCGTATGTGTTATTTTGAGTGAATGAATGAACTCATGAACCAGAATGACGTTGTCCATTATTTGTCTTCCCTCAACATAATCCGACTGCTCCTTTGAGATGATGAAGGGGAGGATTGGCTTAAGTCTGAGAGTTATTACTTTCAAGATGATTTTGTAGATCACATTGCAGAGTGCTATGGGTCTGAAATTTTTTGGGTTGGTGACCCTTTCTTCTTTGGGTATCAGGGTGAGGAAGGTGGCATTAAGGGCTGGGAGGACTTTGCCATAGCTCCATGATTCCTCCACCAGTTGCCAGACTTATTCTCTTAGCATGGGTCAACAGGAGTGAAAGAAGTTCATTGTGAAGCCATCGGTCCCTAGAGCCTTACCCATGGGTAGCTCTTGTATGGACTGATCCACTTCAACTTGACATATGGGGATCATGAGGGCTTCATTTTTCTCCTAAGTAATGAGTGTCGGGATGTTGGCTGTCACTCTCCCAATTGCCTCAGCGTTGTTCACCGGTGCTTCTGAGAGGAGGTCCTGGTAGTAATTAGTGATCTCCCGAGTGATGTCCT
Organism: Picea glauca; assembly: GCA_000966675.3. Classification (NCBI taxonomy): domain Eukaryota; kingdom Viridiplantae; phylum Streptophyta; class Pinopsida; order Pinales; family Pinaceae; genus Picea; species Picea glauca. Next base: position 1,427,187 of record JZKD02S1676599.1, on the reverse strand, counting down.
GATGAGTGAGTAGGGTGCTACCTTGAGCATTTTACAGCTTGGTTATGCAGTTGATGAAGCGCTTGTGGATCACAAAGCGGTGGAAGAATTTTGTGTTTTTTTCCGCTTCTTTTAGCCATTGAATTCTAGATTTTTGTCTCCAGAGAATTTCTTCTTGTTTTAATCTTTCTTCCAATTGTTTGCTGATTTTCTGCTCCTCCTACTGCTGATTTGGGGTGTATCCAGTTTGGATGACTGTTTTTTGAAGGGCTTCAAGTTTTTGTTCCATAATTTTTCTCTCTTGGAAGATGTTTCCAAAGACTTTTTTGTCCACTTCCACACTTTCTACTTAAAATATTTGAGTTTTTAGTGGAAGTAGTACATATTGGTTCCCTACTAAATCTATGTCATGTCCCACCAATGATAAGCCAAGTTTTGGAAGTTTGTATGTGAAAGCCAGAAATTTTCAAATCTAAAAGGTTTGAACTTGGGGGAGGCCATAGTGTCGACCCATAGCTGAATAGATCAATGATTTGAGCCTGGTTTTGGAACAATGTTGGAATCGATTAGTCTGCCTTCCAAGAGAAAGGTCTCTGAGAGAATAAAGAGATCAAGCCTACAAACAATTTTTTGGGGTCCCGTTCGCTTGTTCATCCTAGTGAAGGTTCGATTGCCATTTTCTATGTCTACCAGTTTGTGAAGATCCAGAAATTCTTGAAATTTTATGCTATATTGTTCCAGCCTTTCCTTCCCACCTCTTTTTTCCTCTAGAGTAGGATCATGTTGAAGTCTCTGCCCACTATCCATCTATGGTTTTTGTCTATGGAGCTGAGGTAAGCTAAGTTCTAAAGGAAAAGTTCTTTTTCCTAGATGATCTGTGGTCCATATGCATTGGTGATCCATCCATATTTATCCGAGCCAATTGCTCGATAATGGGCTATGAGGGAGCCCGGTGTTGAGAGGCCTTGGTTGAGAATGACTGAGTTTGGGTTCCATAGGATGGCTAGGCCACCTGCCGCACCTTTCGAGTCTATGTGGTACAAGTTGCAGTTGCACCAGCATCTTTTGAAGATCTCTTCTGTGATCTGGCCCATGCATTCTTTTTTTTCATGGAGGAGGATATATGGGTCTTCCATTTTGATGCAATTGTAGAGGATCCTTTGCTTGGATCTTCCATTAAGGCCCCTGATGTTCTAAGTGATGAATTTCATGATTTAACAGTTTAGTGGGTGGGAGAAGGAGCTCTTCGAGAGCTTCTATATCTATCCTGAGTTGATCATATAGTTTCCAACTTCCTTGATGAGTTGTTGCGCTATTTTTTTTCCCCTCCTTTTGTTCTCCTTTGTGTTTCTTCTTTGATATGGGTTAGGATCTCCTCTTATGCCCAGTTGTAAGGTTGCCCCTTCTAACAAGTCCAGAAATACTTTGTTAACTTTTCGTAGTTGGTCTTCAGGTAGGGTTTGTAGATCTTCCTTGTTGAGATCATCTTAAAGTCTGTAGAGGTCTATTCCTGCTAGGTCCTATTCATTCATTTCCATGACTGTGTCTTCCTCCTTATTTGGTGCTTTTCCTGAGTCTGGGGGGCAGCTCAAGGTTTGCTGGGTTGGGGCCTCCCTTGGTTGCCAAATTTACTTATCGTTGGTGCCATTTTCTCCTATTGCTTTATGGGGGTTTTCCACCTTGTCTATCACTGGAAGTTTTGAAAGGGATTCAAAGGAGATAGTGCTGTGGTGTTTCCAATTGTTGTTGGTTGTTGGTTTTCTTTGCATTTTCTTTTTGAGATTCTACACCTGGGTGAAGCCATCCTTTGGATTTTCTTCCTTGGCTGGGTTGTGGGGGTGCGTTGAGGATGAAATCTCTGAAGAGATGTCCATGCTCATGGAATTTTTTGCACCTGAATGGTACATGCTCGTAATCTATTGTCTGTGCCCACTCCTCATCTTGGTATTCCAAGGTTATCGAGCCTGGGAGGGACTTGGATATGTCCATATAGATGCAGATTCTGGCATAGGAGGTGTACCTCCTGTGCTTAGTGGCTTCTAAGGACTTGACATGTTTTCCTAGAGTATTACCTATGCTTGATAAGTTTTCTTCTAGCCAAAATTCTTGAGGTAGGGAATAGAGACGAATCCATACCGGGGCGTAGGTGAAGTTATATTTCTCCAGGGAAAAACATTCAGTCTAGAATCACAGATATAGCCCAACTGAGTTGTAGAAGTAGGGTCCTCCTTTGAATACATGGTCTTTGTCCTCCAGATTGTAGAATATAATTGTGAAGAATCCCTTAGAGCTCAGATGGAGCTCGTAGTTTCCCTTAGGGCTTCACCAGGTTTTGATCTAGTGAGTTAGGTATCTTTCTTAGGGCCAGAGGCCTAGGAACTTGCCCATGAGGGCATGGCCCCTCATGAACTGGGCATGCTCTCCTATTCTGTTTCTTTTTATAATGTATCGTGGTGTCGTCGGGGTCTGCGGAATGCATTTTCCTAGTAGCCATGCATGAGTTTCTTTTGGATGCGAGGTCTCAGCATCCATGTTCATTCCTGTGCTTCCATTCATTTCATCTTGCAAGAATTGTTCACGTAGATGCTATGGCGGTTCGAATTACGGTCTGTGATGTGAGCGTTCTGTAGGTCGTTCGCTATAATATTACGGTATGAGGGGGCTTCTGACCCATATTTAGTGGTCATTTTGTTGTGCTGGTCAGAGATTCAAAGCAGAGTGCATTATAGGTTTGCAAAGGTTTTTGGCTGAGAAGACAGAGGATTCGAGAGAGCATGAAAACCTAGCTGCAGAGCATTTTCTTTCTTCTGTTATGATCAGCTCATGATGTTGGAAATGATTGTTCCGAAAGTACTCGATGGTTATCCTTGGGATTTGTAACCTAAAAAAAGTACGCAACTTCTTATCACCATTCATGTCTTCTATTATTAATCCATGCCACATTTCAAACCTTGTTGGTGCAGAACAATGTTGAACAATGGACATTGAATTGCATTGCGTGAAACTAAATGATGATATTGCTACTGAGATGAGATTTCAGATATGTTGGGTTAAGTATCTCCTACATAAATTTCCCTCTTATTTAAGGGAGTAAATGGAATAATTACATTTTCATGCAACACTCAATTGTAGGACCATATAGATTTTATATTGGAGAAGTTGGACCTTTATATTGGATTCAATTATTTAGTTTATTCGAGACACTTTTTATATATTTAAATGTTTACTTCATTGTGTTCAAATGGAACTTATGGAATGATTTCTCCTTGGTAGATGCTAATGAGTGTTTCTGTTATCCCTTGAGATGTTCTGTAAATGGAACTATGTAAAGGAATGATACAAACCCCCCTCTCTCCTAAGGGTTGCACGACCTCCTAGCTAGGATTGATCAAGAAACTGAGTTGGATTGACTCTTTGGGTCTCTACTAGACTCCAAACCCACTTACACAGGTTCATTCTCCAAATGCACAGGTCCTATGAGACCCATGAGTCCTCTCTTGAGAATTGTCTCCTTGATGCAGACCCCCCTTCTCTCCTAAGGGCTGTGCGACCTCTTGGTCTAGGATCAATCAATAAACTCCATTGAATTAACTCTTTGGATCTCTATTAGACTCCAAACCCACTTACACATGTCCTTTCTCGAAATGCGTAGGTCGTATGAGACTCACAAGTCCTTTCCTAAGCACTGTCCAACCTCCATGCAAACTGACACTAGCTCCTCCTCACTAAATGCCTTCGCTTCCATGACCACGATTGTGACCACCTGCCTGACTATCAGGCACTTCACAACTTCGTGTGTTAGGTGTTTTCACCTACGCTAACTTTGACTCTTTGACTCCTGAAATCCCAAAGTGGGGCCTAGAACGTCCTAGCTCCTCCCTTAACTTTTGACGAGGTGATCCCTCACTATGAATTGGGGCCAATCTTTCAAGCGCTTCGCGGTTCGACGTTTCACATCCTCAGAAGACTTTACTCTCTCCTCTTCCCAATTCTCAAAATCCCAAAATCTGGGCTCCCCTTATGTCAGATCAATGGTCCACAATCCATGTGATCCAATGGTATTGCTTTCTCCTTCGTGAACTCGGGACTTCGTGGTTCATGAAGTTGGAGGAATGCTCCCCTCTCTTCTCCCGATCTCCGAACTCGTGAATTTCTTGGAACTAGATCTACGACCCACACTTTTCCTCTGATCAATGGCTATGATCATTTTGAAAACTTGGGTTTCATGATTTTTCTTTCCCTGTGCACTCCCAAGGGTTCAAGAATGTGCACTTATCTTTGGATCCAATGAATGTTGGTCGACGTGCTGAGATCTAACGGTCCAAATATGATCTTCTCTCCATGCTTCCTCTAGTCACTGGACGTTAATTTAATGGTCCAAATTATCTTTGAAACCGATCTAACGGTTGGTTCTTCTCCTTTGCCTGAGCTTTTGATTCACCTGACTCAGAAAGTTTCTAAGTATTCAAAGGTCTCTACCTTTGAGCTTGTTATGAGTTCATCTCTCGGACTTCAACTACACTTATAAAAAGCATTACTTCTCTTAAGCTTGGTCTCGTGAATACTTCGAATTCCTGCGCACTCCTTACATTCAGGGATTTTGATATCTCATATCCAAAGGGTTTCTCGAAGAGAAATTCCTCTCGCCATCTTGGCATTATCCTTTTTTCTCTGTGTACACTTTGCACCAGATTATAACACATTATCCTGCGAACGACTGTGCTCACCTCGTAGTAGTCACTTTACACCTCTTGCAACTTATTCTAGCATTCACAGTTCCATCTAATCATGATGGAATTCATTCATTCATTCTTGAAAACATAATAACAGGGAATTGCAAAAAATGTCCACACCATGCATTGGATCAATTTTCCTCTGTTATATTCCAAAGTGAAACTGGTTACATCTATAAATAAAAAACAAAAACTGAAACTCAGAAATCTCCTACTAACTTGCAGCTAACTTCCAACTAACTTCTATCTACTCCCATCTAACCTCATTTGGGTGTACAAAAACTCTATTGATCTTAGAGGGCTCTTAGGGTTCCCCCCTGACTACTTGTCTACATCAAAGCTTATCCTGACAGCTATCCTAGTGTAGTCACATTCCAGAGCCGGAGTGGAAACTCCCACTTCACTTGTGATTGCTCAAGCGTGCCTCAAAGTATTTTTTCGATGCTAAGTTAAGGTATAATTAAGAATATCTGATGTAACCGCCAAAGTTGATATTTCATACAAATTCCCAGACGTTGATAGGTCTTTCTCCATGCACTTTACAACAATGCTTCTGCATCATACTCCCGTTGACAAAAATTCATGGACTCCTGTCCATGAGTTCCTGCACCGAATTTCCATGCTTCTGAATAAAAACTTCATTTTCCCAACTGACATCTTCTATTGGGTGTCCCTTCCACTTGACCAGATATTCAAAATAGGTCTTCCTCCTTTTTTTGCGAATCCTCTGATTAACAATCTTCTCCATCTGTGGTTTTTCTCCTATCGACATTTTTTTCTCCCACTGAATCTTCTCTTGATCTTCTAATCCCTTTGTTTCATCCTTCCTATAAGGATATAGGTCTAAAACATTGAATATGGGTGATATGCCCACATCATCTGGAAGCTCAATCTCATAGGTGTTTTCATTAAACTTCCTCAAGATCTTTTATGGTCCTATCTTCTTCATAATTAACTTGTTATATGTTCCCCTAGGGAAACTTTCTTTCCTGAGATGTGCTAGAACCTGATATCCTACTTCAAATTGAAGTTCCCTGCAATGTTGATCATCTCTGCGTTTGTACTCCTGGCTAGAGCTCTGCAACTATCCTCTGATCTGGCTGTGGAGCCTCTGCATTTCTGTAGCAAAATCCTCTACTCTAGCACTCCTGATCTCACCTTGTTTCAAGTCTCTCAACTCAGATAGTCCCCTGGGTTGCATTCCATAGAATATTCGGAATGGGCTCTTTCCAATGCTCCTGTTCGGTGAGTCATTGTATGCAAATTGTGCTTGTGGAAGAATCTGATCCCACTAATTATGATGCTTAGTGACTAGACTCCTCAATAAGTTTCCAAAACTTTGTTTACCACCTCAGTTTGTCCATATTTATGAGGGTGATAAGTTGAGATGAAGTACAAATCTGTCCCCAAATTCTTCCATGGTGTTCTCCAAAAGTGACCAACAAATTTTGTGTCCCTATCCGAGACAATGCTTCTGGGTTGGACGTGAAGTCTCACAACTTCCTTGGAAAAGATATTTACAACATGCATTGCGTCACTGGTCTTCTGGCATGGGATAAAGTGTGACATATTTTAAAATCTATCCACTACCACAAATATGGAATAAAATCCTCTTTGTGTTCTTGGTAGTCCCAACACAAAATCCATGCTTATTGCATCCCAAGGTCTCTCTGGTATTGGCAATGGTTAATAAAATCCATTGTTTTGTCTTTTTCCTGTTGCATGTTGGCATATTCTACATCTGTTCACAAACTTTATCACTTATGTTCTCATACCTGGATAATAGTTTGAACTGTTCGATTGTGCAAACGTTTTATCATGGCTGAAATGTCCAACCAATCCTCCACTATGCTTTTCCTTCAAAAGGTTATCCCTCATTGAGATTTTCGGTATGCACAACTAATTGCCTTTGAACAACAACCCCTCTTGAATCATATACTCTGTCCACTAGATTCTGTCTCTCATTAGAGGATTTTTACATGCTTCATATGCTTCCTTGAAATATATATCATCACAATACATGTCCTTAAGGTGTTCAAACCCCAAGGTCTTCACCTGAAATTCCTGCAGAATCAAACATCTCCTGCTTAATGCATCAACAACTTTGTTAGCATTCCCAACAATATGTTTTATGACAAAAATATAATTCTGCATAAACTCAACCCATTTTGCGTGCCTCTGATTCAATTTTTCTTGTCTGGTTATGAATTATAAATCCTTGTTATCGCTATACAGTACAAATTATCGTGCAACAAGGTAATGTCTCCACTTCTTCAAGGCTTGAATTATGGCATACAAATCTTTATCATACATGGATTATTTTCTCTTGGTCTCATTCATCTTCTCACTGAAATAAGAAACGGGTCTATTATCCTAGCTCAAAACTGCTCCAATTGCACCTCCACTTGTATCACATCTTATCTGAAATGTCTTTTCAAAATTTGACAAGACCATAATTGGTCGTTCTGTTATTTTCTCCTTTAGTATATTTAAGCTCTTCTCGGCTTCCTCTGCCCATTTAAAATAATTGTGCTTCTTCTTCACTGTAATCATCATTGGTGCACAAATTCCACTGAAGTCTCTGATGAACTTCCTATAGAAACTTGCTAATCCATGGAAGCTTCTTACCTCAAACATGCTTCTTGGTGACGACCATTCTTTGATTGCTTTCACCTTCTCTGGATCCATCTTCACTTCATTTTAAGAGATCACAAAACCCAAGTAAATGAGTTATGTCTTCATAAAAGAGGACTTCTTCATATTTATCAACAACTTCTCCTGCTGTAGTCTCCTCATCACTAGCGTCATATGCCTCAAATGTTCCTCTCTAGTCCTGCTAAAGATCAATATATCATCTATATATACAACCACAAACTTGCCAATGAAATCTTTCAGTATTTGCTTCATCATCCTCATAAAAGTACTAAGGGCATTGGTTAAGCCAAATGGCATAACGAGCCACTCATACAGATGTTCATTTGTGTTAAGCCCTAATATTGGCTCATTACCCCTTAATTGGGGCATATTACATTAGTAATGTTATTTTATTTATGTAGGATTTATTTCATTAGTTGTAATTATACCTCCTAGTCTCCTATATATACCAATGAGACATTTTCATTTGGAATCGTCTCGTACTTGAACATTTAAGTGGAGTAAAAGGAGGTTGCCCCCTTGAAGAGACTTATTATCTGAAACTATCTCTTTTTCAAGGTGTTGAGTGCTTTTTCTGAGGTTTTTATATGCTATGTTGATATTTCGTTCTTAACATATGGTATCAGAGCTCAAGGTCTTGGGGTTTCACTGCTACATCTGAGACACCTTGGAATTTTTGCTATAATTTTTTTTATACAAAATTTCAGAAGGAACGGCTTGGAGGATATTTAGTAGATGGAGCAAGGTATGTTGGGTTAAAATTTCAGCTCCTGAGGCCTTATGATTTTGGAGATACAACCTGTACAAGATAGGGTTATGGAATAATCCTGAACTGAGTCATTGTGTAATTTTAGCTATAAATAATTTTCTGTAATGTTTCAGACATTGAACTCTAGAGGCTATTCGCAAAAATCATTAAGGTATTCGTGATAAAAATTTCAGCATCTGGGTCATCTTAAATTTGTAGATACAGCCTGTGGAAGATAGGGTATTTGACTAGTCCTATAGAGTAGTCTCAAGAAGGTGTTCTAGGTAAAACAATCATACCTTCTTCCTAGAGTATCCAAATTGAGTGGGACTATATTCATTGGATAGTGTACAATCTGTAGTATTTCTGGTACAAGTTTCAGAATTTTATATCAATTATTTTGTGTGGGGCACGTTGTACAAGTGAGATCTCCTAGAAAAGCCAAGAATCAACAAGTTGTGGGGAAGTTACCATAAATTCCACTTGTCACATCCAATTTTGATCAGACCTGTGGCATTGCAGAGAAGAAATATTAGAGAACTACGTAAAATAAATTTTCATACCCAACAAGGTGGAAACTTGGGAGATACAACAGAGGAAAGATTGTCTAGTAGAACCACCTCAAAATCAAGGTTCAAAAGTGATACTTGGCCAACATGCCACCCAAAAAGGGAATTTCTACACCAAATAAGCCTCCAGACAATCCTACTTGGACTCTTGATGAAGGTGAAGAAATGCGTAGGCACATAAATGATTTACAAAAGAATATAGTAACAAAATATGAACTACAAGAGATGGAAGCTAATTTGGAGGCAAAGATGGATGGTTTAAAAGAGGAGATCATGGAAGTATTGAAACATTTCGTAACAGAGAAGACACCTAAAAGTGAAAATGCATCCCATGAAATTCATGATGAGAACATAAGGAAGGTGAATCAAGAATGGAGAAACTCCAACTTTGGGTTGAAGACCAACCACGTTCCTAAGATCGATATGAGTAAGTTTGATGACAAGGACCCAATCATATGGATACTTCAGATGGAGCAATTCTTTGATCTACATAATGTACCACATACACAAAAGGTATGAATTGCTTCTTTATATTTAGAACCTAATAAATTTGTATGGTATCGATGACTTTGTTCTTGCAAATCACTCGCCACTTGGACAATTTTCACGGAAGAAAGGATAGCCCACTATGAGGATACAAGGAGTGATACCTTCTTTAGCCAATTGATAAATCTCAAGCAAATGGGTTCAGTTACCGATCACATTGAGAACTTTCAAAGATTGAATATAAAGGTAACCGATATTCCAGATGAGCACTTGATTGATGTATTCATAGGAACTTTAAAGGATAAGATTCAACATGAGGTTTGCCTTTGGGAACCCAAATCAT
>JZKD02S1676599.1:1401276-1417624 GCA_000966675.3 Picea glauca | reverse complement strand
AGGGACATAAGTGTGGTGAGAAGAAATTATTCTACATAGATTGTGAAGAGGAAGAAGAAGAAGAACAAGAACCATCTCAAGATGAAAACGTAGAAGCAATTTCATTTGAAGAGTTTACTCCCATGATATTGTGTAATGCACTGGCTAGAATTAACACTCTTCAAACCCTCAAGATCGAAGGATACATCAAAAGGAAAAAGGTAATAGTCCTAATTGTTTCTGGCACTACTCATAATTTCATTCACTATAAATTAGCCAAATCTCTCAATGGTGATTTTTGATAGACTGACAAAGTAAGCACACTTTTGTGCACTCTCTCATCCCTTCAAAGCTAGTACAGTTTCCACCGCATTCATGGAGACAGTTCAAAAGCTACATGGCAGCCCAAAGATTATTGTAACTGGTTCTTAACAATTTGTCTTAAAGGTTGTCTTCCACTCATCACCTTCTCTCATCCTAATCTATTGATATCCACTTTTCAAATCTATTTTGGAAAAGAAAATTGCTCCACTTAAATAGTCCATTAAATCATCCATTCTTGGTAAGGGAAATCTATACCTGATGGTGATCTTGTTAATGGCTCTTGAGTTTGTACACATTCTCCATCCTCCATCCTTATTTGGACTCAACACATTTGGTACTACACATGGACTCAAGATTTCTCTAACCAAACCCTTGTCTAACAATTCTTGGATTTGGTTCTTCACCTCCGCATTATCTCAAGGTGTCAATCTGTATGCTTCTTTGTTTGGTAGACTTGCTCCTGGTATCAAGTCAATATGGTCACTGATACTTCTGATGGGTGGAAATGAGTTAGGCAACTCATCCATCACTATGTGAGCAAAATTATCCAACAATTCCTTAACTTCTTCAGGAAAATCATCCATCGAAGTACTTGTAAGGATAACCCTAGTCTTCCTCACCACAATGAACTACATCTCCTATTCTTAATTGACTTCTTTCAGGAGTTCCTTCCCACTCATGAGAAGTATGCCTGTGTTGGCCTCCTCTTTCACTCCCTTCTCCTCTATTGGCAACAACATGTGTGTTCTACCATTCTTTTCTAAGGTGTATGTATTCTTTCTCCCATCATGAATGAAATTCTTGTCAAACTGCCATGGTCTTCCCAACAAAATATGGCATACATCCATGGGAATTACATCACGCAGAATTTAATCTCTATATCCTCCTATCTTAAATTCAACCAAGCATTGTTTAGTAACCATTACCTGGTGTCCTTTCTGCAACCATGAGACTTTTTATGGATTCGGATGTGTAGTTGTATCCAGCTCCAATTTCTCCACCATCTCTATGGATACTAAGTTATCAGTGATTCAACTGTCAATTACCACCTTGCATACTTTGTCTTTAGTCTTGCAAGGTGTTATGAAGAGATTGTTCATCTGCACTTGCCTTTCAACTTCTACCTCTGGTTTTAAGAGAACTTTCCTCAACATCAGGGATCTTCCATCCTCTGCTCCTTCTGCTTCCACATCTCTTATCTGTGCTTCTGAAATGTGAGCTTCACCTCCTCCTTCTTTATTTTTCTTGGGAAATTCCCAATACATGTGCCCTGTCTTTCCATAGGCATATCATCTTATTTCTCCTCCTCCTCTTCTTCCTCTTCCTCTAGAAATAAATTCTTCCACCACCCTATATTTCTCAGGAACTTCCTCCTCTTTCTGAGTGACTGTGTGGTTTCTCAATCTCATCCTTAGACTTATGTGATCTGTCATGGGTAAATCCCTTGATTTTGTTTGGGACTAGGATCTTACCTCTTCCTCGCTGGCTTTGTTTCTGGCCAACTTATCCTCTACCTTCAATGAAAAATGATAAGCATCCTCCACTGTCCTTATTGACATCATGTTGAGCTCATCCAGGCCATTTATATATCTGGAAAAAGTTTCTTCATCTCTCTCTCTTTGTCCAGTTCTCATGTTCAGTCTATAGAAATCCTCTGCATACTCCTTAACTGTCATCCCTTTTTTTCTCAGGTTCTGCATTTTCCTGAACAGTTTGATCTGATAATCTTTGGGCATGAACTTAGCCTTCAACTTGGCTACCATTATGTTCCAGCTGTTTATCTTTTTTTTTTCCTTTGCTTCTTCTCTCAGCTTGCAGTTCATCCCACATCCCTTTAGTCTAGTGACATCATGTCTCACCCTTCTTTCCTCATCAACGTCTCCATAGTTGAAATATTTTTCCATGGATCTTATCCAATCCAATAGCTCTTCAACATATAAATTTCCTTCATACATTGGGACCTTTATCTTGGTTCTGCCTCCCAATATGGAAACTTCTCTTAGAAAACATTCTTCGACAACGTCCTCTCCTGCATCTTCTCTAACGACATCATCGCCCACAACTTCTTCTCTCTTTGCATCACTGACATCTCCAGCATCAGGTGCTCATCTTTGCACTTCCTCCATCGCCTCTAATCTTGCATGGAGTTCTCGCATATCCCTTTTAACAACTCGATTGGCCAAAGGTGGTTCCACTTGTCTCCTTGGGGGCATTGTGTTGACTGTCCACTACACATATATTACAAATTTGAGTCCTTTATGTCTCCTCTCCTTTTCCTACTGTATGAAAGAAAAACTTATTCTCTGATATGACTTGATGGTACCAAACTATATCCTTTCACCGTCTTTCTTTTTTCTATGGTCTACAAACAAAAATCATGCTCTAATACCACTTGATGTAGACCCCCCTTCTCTCCTAAGGGTTGTGCGACCTCCTAGTCTAGGATCAATCAAGAAAATGAGTTCGATTGACACTTTGGGTGACTGCTAGACTCCAAACCCACTTACATAGGTCCTTTCTCCAAATGCGCGGGTCGTACGAGACCCACAAGTCCTCTCCTGAGCACTTTCTCCTTGATGCAGATCCCCTTCTATCCTAAGGGTTGTGTGACCTCATGGTCTAGGATTGATCAAGAAACTGATTCAGATTGACTCTTTGGGTCTCTGATAGACTCCAAACCGACTTACACAGGTCCTTTCTCCAAATGTGCAGGTTGTACGAGACCCGTGAGTCCTCTCCTGAGAAATGTCCAACCTCCACACGAACTGACACTAGCTCCTCTTAGCTAAACTCCTTCCCTTTTATGACCATGACTGTGACCACTGGCCTAACCATCAGGCACTTCACGACTTCACGTGTCGAGTGTTTGCACCTATGCCACCCCTGACTCTCTGAGTCCTGAAATCCCGAAGTGGGGCCTAGGGCATGCTAGCTCCTCCCTTAAACTTTGACGAGGTGACCCCTCACTATGACCTGGGACCAATATCTTGAGTGCTTCATTGTTTCGCATTTTTCATCCCCGAAAGATTTTACTCGCTCGTCTTCCCAATTTCTGAAATCCCCAAATCTGGGCTCCCATTATGTTGGATCAATGGTCCACAATCTGTGTGATCCAATGATCTTGATTTCTCCTTCGTGAACTCGGGACTTTATGGTTCACGAAGTTGGAAGACTGCTCCCCTCTCTTCTCCCGATCTCCAAACTCACGAATTTCTTGGAACCAGATCTCAGACCCACACTTTTCCTCCAATCAATGACTATGATCGTTTCACAAACTTGGGTTTCATGATTTTGCTTGCCCTGTGCAGTCCCAAGGGTTAAATCACGTGCACTTATCTCTAAATCCAATGACTGTTGGTCCATGTGCTTAGATCTAATGGTCCAGATCTGATCTTCTCTTCGTGCTTCCTCTAGTCACTGGACATTAATTCAACGGTCCAGATTCTCTCTGCAATCGATCTAACGATTGGTTCTACTCCTCTTCCTGAGATTTTGATTCAACTGACTCAGAAATTTTCTAAGTTTTCAAAGGTCTCTACCTCTAATATTGTTGTGAGTCCGTCTGTCGGACTTCGAATATGCTTATGTAAAGCATTAATCCTCTTGATCTTGGTCTCATGAATACATCAAATTCTCGCACACTCCTTGTGTACAGGGATTTCGATAACTAATATCCAAAGGGTTTCTCAAAGAGAAATTCCTCTCGCCCTCCCGACATTCTCCTTTTTTCTCTATGCACACTTTACATCAAATTCTGATACAAGTTCAAGTTCCTACGAATGACTGTGCTCACCTCACATCAGTCACTTTTCACCCCTTGCAAAGGGAAAGTTTCATGCTATCTATTCTAAACTTCGAAATCAAAATATATTCCATCGATGCACTCCTTGCGTTCTGTGTGCACACCTTGCACCACTCGACAAAAGAGAAACAATTGAAACTTATCCTAACATTCACAGTTCCATCTACTCATAACAAAATTCACTCATTCATTCATGAAAACACAATAACAAGGAATTGCAAACAATTTCCACACCATGCATTGGATAAATTTTCCTCTGTTATATTCCAAAGTGAAAATGGTTACAACCGTAAATGAAAAAAAAAACTGAAACTCAGAAATCTCCTACTAACTTGCAGCTAACTAGCAACTAAATTCTATCTACTCCCATCTAACCTCATTTGGGTGTACAAAAGCTCTATTTATCTCAGAGGGCTCTTAGGGTTCCCCACTGACTACTTGTCTACATCAAAGATTATCCTGACAACTATCCTAGTGCAGTCTCATTTCAGAGCTAGAGTGGAAACTCCCACTTCGCTCTCGATCACTCAAGCGTTCTTGGAAGGATTTTTTTGGCGCTGAGTTAAGGAGGACTTCAAAATATCTTTCATAACCTCTAGCATTGAGGTTTTGTACAGATTCCCAGATCCTGATAGGTCTTTCTCCACACACTTTCCAGCGATGCTCCTGCATCAAGGAACCTCGAAGCTAAAACTCTAATTTGGTTTTAAATTTGTATGTGTGGTGCCTTTACATAGTTTCATTTATATAACATATCATATGGTGCCTTTTAAAAACAAAGAACATATGTGTGGTGCCTTTTAAAACCAATGGAATAACATCAAAGAACATATAAACAAGGTAATTATATTTATGAAAACACCGACCGGATGTAGACCTATGATGTTCCACCCAGCCATAAATCTCATTACTCATAAAATGTCAGCAATGGATCATCCTCGAGTTGGGGCTATGAATCCACTGGGGAAAAAATGATTCCTAAGTTGTCTAAGGTCAATAATCAGAACCAACTATGGTCTAGGATGAGGTACTAAACCTTAGTGACACTTCAACCTATAGTCTCTCATTCCCCATTAGCCTGCACAACCCAAGGTAGTGTTCCCCCTTCTCTACACTGCAGTCCCTTAGGCTGCACCACTACCCTTCCAAGTCTCCAACATAGGTCGACCAATAAGACTTAGAGCATTGTATCTCCATTATTTCCATCTTCCCTCAGAGGTCTCTAGGTACCCTCTAGGACTCACACTGAGGAACCTATCCACACACTTCTCCCTCTAGGGTTCCAACCTGCTCTAAGAAAACCTAAGTAGAAGTGTACACACACCCAGATCCACCTACGATCCACAGGGTAAGATCCATAGTCTCCAATAACTATCTTCCCTAGAGAAACTTGTGTAGT
Source organism: Picea glauca (assembly GCA_000966675.3). Taxonomy (NCBI): domain Eukaryota; kingdom Viridiplantae; phylum Streptophyta; class Pinopsida; order Pinales; family Pinaceae; genus Picea; species Picea glauca. The sequence goes on along the minus strand of JZKD02S1676599.1, from coordinate 1,412,120 downwards.
CAACATGGTAAAAATGGATTGAATGAATGGAGAATTCAACCAAATTCCCCTTTTTATATGCATATATCCTTTTTATATTATATTATTATATAATATAATAATATAAAGACTTATGTTATTATATTATATAATATAAATACCTAGGGAATTATTATACTATATTTTCTTAGCCTCCTTAGCTTAAGCTCCCTTTACCTATCCCTTATCTCCCCTTTCCACTCATGGATTTTTATTCCCCCATACTCTTTTTATTCCCTGGTCTATAGTCGTGGTGTTATTTTATTAATTAGTGCATAGGTACACTTTATAATACAAGATCTCTAGCTTTTGATCATCTTTATAGGCACTCTAACCCAAACATACCGACTCACCAACCTAAGTATCACATATACAATATATTTACAATACAAGGATCGACTTGGGTATTACATTCATTTTATTTTCTTCATTTTGATCTTCCTCTTTTGCAACATTTATTTGTTCCAAGAGTAATTCTCAACTCTTCACCTGATATTCTAGCTCTGCTACCTTGGCATCTCTATGTTTTATCTTGTTTTTCATAGTGTCGAGATCAATATCCTTCACACTCAAGTCAACCATGACCTTTTATAAGCTTTTTTCTATGTCTAGTGGAGTAGTTGTCATTGTAGCTGACTTGGCTTCCTGAAATACTTGAGTTTGTTAGACCTTCAGGACTTCATTTCCAACTTGGAGGCATTCTATGATCTTTCTTCTTTCCAACAATTGCTGGTAAAGTTACTCATTTTCCTCATGACTAGCCTACAACTCTAGAGTCTCGACATGTTGTACATCAAGAACATTTATCTTTTTATTAAGGACATTAATCTAATTATTCTTATGTTTGATTAAGTCTCCTACGATAGTAATATTCTTAGGATCTTCTTTTGGAGAAATTATCTTCCTCTCCAACTCATTAATCCGAGTTTTTTTTTATCTCTAGTGGCTAACCTCTCTAGATTCAACTACTTGTCTATTTGAATTACCATGTTTTTCATCTTCCTTTCATTGGTATAGGATTGAAAGACTCCTCTATATAGCATATCAATTGTCTACTTGTGTGATTCAATAATATTCACGGGGTGGGTATCACCAAGATTCACTATCATTTGAGTGGCTTTGTAATCTATAAGAGAATGAAACCTCGGTACCTTCAAATCTAGTACAACCAAATTGAATGTACCTTTTTTGTAATCCACAATAGATAGTAACTTTGTCTGAGATGTGTTTTCTCCCTAAGCCCTATGATACATTTCCCTTTTAACCTATTGATTTTATCTCTTTATATACAAATACTAAGAAAAGAGTGAGGGATACTTATCATAGGTTCCTTCAGTTGTAGAGGTCTTTGAAACTTCTATTGTTGATAACAAAGATAAAGTGAGGTGCTCAATAGTGATAGTAGGTCCCTTGAATATGAACTAGCTTCACTTGATCCTTGTGTGATTTGAAATATACCCTTCCCTTTACTTGTAAACTCATCTAAGAACCTCTGTAAGTCTAATTATTCATCACCTATAATCTTTTTTCTTAGTTGGTCATTTTTCTTCTCATAAATGTCCATTTCAAAATGTATCTCTGCAAATGTTCTCTTTCCATCTTGTAATTATTGTTTCTAAGCAGTCTAAATTACATTGGATTGATCCATTGATTGATTAGTATTTTTATTTTGGGCCTCTTCCTATAGAATATTCATAACCGCTTCTCATTAATCTAGGTTAGCAGTTCTTTCCACTATAGGATTTGGATGATGTTTGTAAATCGGATTCTGGCTACAATCACACCATGTGGGTCATACACCCATTTGTTTCCTTTTTCAAATTCCAATTGTATCATTTCCTTTGCAATATCTAGAGTAGTTATAATCTTGACCAAGAAAGGGAAAACCTATTGAGGAAGTTTAACAACAATGGCCTGCCTATAATGGGAAAAATGAAAATGATCTGAAATGAGCCTCTGGCTGATGTATTTCAAAGAAAATATTCTCAAAGTTAGGAAAATTGGTAGCTTGCAAGAATCCTATTAAAAACCATATGTTATAATAAGGGTATGATCCTTAGCCATGTACCAATAACCTAATCTGGTATCCTTATCTGCAGCATTTTTTTTAACTCAAGAAACATCCTATGAGTTTGAGTGCCATGGAGTAGAATGTAACATGCACTCACGAATTTGTTTGCATAAAGGTTAAAACCTTTGTTCTTGTATTATTTCCTCACCTCCTTAATCCACTCAATTAATGGCTTGGTTTTACCTAAATCATCTATTGTTTTGATCCCAAACCTCTCAAAATAGGAAGAATTACTGCAAAATATGAGGTACACCAAGTAGGCTTGGTACCTAAAAGAATTGATATTGTGGAAATTTGACAGTTGGAAGTTTATGAATTCTTGTAAGAACTGACAATAATCATATTTTGTGAAGGTGATTGAATCCACTAGACATTAGACAAAAATAATCCCAAAAATGGTCTCATCCATTTCTCCATTATGTTCATAGCTTGGAACCTAATAATTCATGGTTGTTGGATGTATAGGTTGACCTAGGTTCTAACTTAGTTCTCCAACAAAAACATTTTCATCATCAAGCCTTCTAGTAAATCATAAGTCTACACCATGAATATAGTGCACAACACAGTCTCACCCGAGATGGCTTATGGGTGATTGTGTGACCCAGGTTTCTACAATCAGGTAAGGTTTTTGGGATGTTCTATTTCTTCTATTCACACTTTAACATGGATTCTACCATAATATTCATCATATCTATTACTTTTTCCATTCAATGACATACATTCTGCATTATTATACAGGTGCATGAAGTAAATAAACCCTAAAAGATGCATTCATCTAACCATTCATTCATTATAGAGAATATAAAAAGAACACATCACACATAAAGACACCATTTTGACCGTGGTTCACTCCCCCTGGGCTACGTCCACAAAGATCTTCTTCTTATTTCTTCTTCTTCATCAAAATAACGCTGCACACATTACATCATAGGGTTTAAGAATAGTGGTGAGGCTAACCAATGTCACACCAAGTTTCACAACTTGCGAGCTGACCCTCAGTATCATCTAAAAAATGAATCCATTAGCTCCTCAGTTGAATATACCAAAAAATCAAGACTCAAAAGAGGTCCTTCAAAAGTAATTTTTTCTCTCTCAAAAAGGATACCTCAATCTACCTCATACATATTCTATTTATATCACAGAATGGGTTAAAAAACCTTACACTATGACTCAAAAACCTTAACGCTAAGTGAACTCCACTTGTCCACTTTCGAACTACCTTCTATGCGGTTGGTCTTTTATACAAACATTCCTTCTCCTGATCTTATTTCTTTCCTAGCGCATTGCTTCCTTTGTCCTTTGTTGCGCTGGTCTTTCTTCTTTTCTAGTGTGCGATTCTACCTTTGGTCCATTCTACCTTGCTTATTGTAGTTAACTCCAAAAATTTACTGCTCCAATAGGCCCCCAACACTAATGTGTGGCTTGTCCTGAGCCACTCAAGTCATGTGTGCATTTTTCACTGATTTGTCTATGTCCTAGAACTATTGTGATAGTTCATCCCCTCTCTCTTTCATCTACTTGTTATTCTCTATGAGGGTCTCCACAACCTACATTGTAACATTCTCCTTCAACACTTTCATTCTTTTTAAGTGTGCATGTTCCATTATGGATTTCTCCGTTTCTATCTCTGTGATAATATTTTCTACTCGCTCCTATAGGGGCTCCAGCTGATCTTGTCGAACTTGCCTTTCCTCCTAGATTGTCTTTACTTCCATCTGGAGGTTTTTCATCTCTTGTGTGACTCTTAGTCTCTCTGAAATAGTCATTGTCTTATGCTTCTGCTTGAGATCTTGGACTGTTGTATTCAAATTTTCTTCTTTTTGATCCAATTTCTGGATCCTTTCATATTCTTCTAGGCTCATCTATAGCTGCATGGTCTTCTCATACAATTCTGTTATCTCCTTTACTTCTAGTGCAAGAAGATCTATTTGTTTGGTTGCCTGCTATTCCCTTTATGTTCTGACTTATGGTGGGGTAGTGGGTGTCATTTTCACTACTAATTCTCTTATCTCTTTCTTGTACCCATCCATCACCTACATGACCTTCTATAGGTTATATTCAATGTTGATTTCCCCTTCTAGTGTGCTCTTTGGAATTTTCTGGAAGACTTCTTCAAGACTTTCCTCCAATATATCTATGTGTTGTTTCTCTTCTTCTCGTTCTAATCACACTTGTATAAGAACGGTCTCCAATAATTCTTTAGATTCCTTGACTATCTCTAGGTTTGGTGCATTCGTCCTTTCTCTATATTGAACCACTTGTGATGTTCTCATCTGTAACTTATTGATCCAAAATCGGATCTAGGAGGCTTCCAGGTCTAGAAAAGGCTCAAAACTAAAAGTGCTCAAAATTGAATGAAACAAATTCCATTGAGACCGATTCGTTGCGCTGATTCTGACCATATATTTACTTTATCAAATGAGAGACGTATGAAAAAGTTATCACACTTTGAACATTTTTCAAAACAACTAAAAAGTCAATAGTGAAACTAGCAAAACGTCAATGCTGACGTCTACATGACATCACCAAGTTGACATTAACATAGTGACATTTGGCAGCACGATAACAGGGTGACTCGACAGTGACAGGGACCAGTAACATATTAACACATGGCATCGGAGAACAACAAATGGTGGGGTGCCATGTGGCCTAGACATGGGCTGCCACATGGCACCCATGAGTTGGCTGATTATTTATATGAAAAAAATGTTGAACTGGATGAGAATTGAACCGAAAATCTCTTCTACAAGCATAGCACCTTCACAAAGGCCTGAACACCAAAGCACTACACGTGGTTCTTGTTTAAAAAAGCCACTTTATATTTATTTAAAAATGCATTTATTTTGATATGGGTGGAAGAGGGCTAGGGCTAAGCCCTGACCCATGGTTCGTTTTATACTATGTAACCACAGTGTACAAGGGATTGGGCACTCCTTCGATGGCGTAACCGTTAGGCACGGGGCCATGTTTCAAATCAAATGAAGGGGCCGAGATTTGGGGCGTCCTGTATGCATATGACTCGGTGTATAACCTTTGGCTAGCGTGCAAAATAGGGGATGCAAACCTATATTTTAATGCCACATGACCTCTATTTTCGGTAAAAGGGCCAGCGCACAACCCTATGGTCTGGCACTTGGCCACCTCTTTAACCATATGACCACATTTAGAGGGGGCGCATTGGGAAAAAGGGTCTTAGATCAAAATTGGGTTTTATACTATGCTTTTGGGATTTTTTTAATTGATTTATGCCTGTTATTGAAGATTTTGGCCATTATTGGGAGATATTGGACTCCTTTTGAGCCCAGATTTTGGGAGGAAGTTGGGGATGGATAACCAACTTTAGATATATAAAAAAAAATCCTTTTTTAGGCCATGGGGGTGGTCATATCATATTTATCTTGAAGCAAAGCCAATCCAAAGCCATTTTTATGCAGGGAAGTTGTTGAGGAGCAGACGGTTGCGGGCCATTTCTAGGAGCTACACTCAGTCTTTTTCAGTGCCGTTAGTTGTGTTGGATTTATGAGGTGGATAAGATCATAGTGAGACTAGTATGAGATCCATTTGATGTACTTTTTCTATACTTTTCAAGCATTGAAGAATTAATAAAGAAGCCTCCCCCATTGAGACAAAGGTCAGGAGACGTAGGCAATTTTGTAACGAACTCCGTTATCACTTCTATTGTTATGGTTTGTTGTTATTATTGCTTCATTTCAGATCTGTAAATTGTTTTATGGCTTATATATATTCGCTCATATTCATCCTCTTTCATTAGCTTCCTTAATGGTTAATACACACATGCTTAATAACTCAACCACAGTCATTAAAATATCTTTTCGGATCAAGTGGTATCAAAGCTAGTTGACATTTGGATTTGAGTTTTGCAGGGAAAATGTATAGCGTGGTGAAAGAAATCCTGTTAAAGAGAATCCATTAATTGGATTGAGAAATAGAGCTTCTCACAACAAGAGGATGGCATCGAAAGAGGGGCTTTCTTTTGATGAGAAAGAGTTTAAAAAAACTTTCCTTGCTATGTCGTAGATGGTGAAAGTTTTGTACGAGGATTACTTGGAATGAAAGAGACTGGTTCTTGGAAAATATTGATCCAGATGGATATCGGTGGCCACCCACCTTTTTTGACTGGCTCAAAACAATTTTTTGGCAATTTTGGCAATTTACTGTTTTTAGTAGGTTTTAACTTTTGAGGCCATTTTGAGGGCCTAAATGAAGGTTTTTTGAGATCGATGTTCTCAATGATGAATAAATGCATGATTGAGACTCCAAAATGAATCTCCTCGATGATACCTTTCTAGTGAGCTATCATACACCTAAAATGAAGATCGTATGCAAAAGTTATGACCTCGGGAAGTTGATGTACTAACTTACCCAAACGGGGCCCACATGACTTTTGGTGCTCCATCTCCTGGGGTTACGTTTTTGGATGTCTAGGGTTTTTGGAATTCTTTTTTATTGTAAAAATTCCTTCAGAGCCTCATTGTAATCATCTTCTTTCGAATGTGAGTAGCTGTCACATCTCTTCTCAGAGATAAGCTGCCACCATTCTAGTGAGTCTTTCACTTTGTATTTTTACAGTCTCTGTATATTTCTTTCATTAATAGAAATCGTGTATTACTATATATCTGTGTTTATGGTTGAATATATGATATAATTCTGTTATATTATTGGATATACGTGATATCTATATGAATTTCTTTATTATATCTCTGCTCTCATTTCATGCCGAAAATAATCCGGATCAATGGTATTAGAGTAGGCTGCTCTTGATCGTTTTTTCAGTGCATGTCCTTGACAAGGTCCAAGTATAGAAAGTTGGGTCTCGATATTTTCTCTCTTGAAGACAATCTCTCTTGCACACCCAAGAAACCCTCAACGGTAGAATAAAAGAAAAACGATGGAGCAAAGGATCCTATCAATCTGTTGCTTGAGCAAGCTCTCATGTGATAGAGGGACGAAATGATGGAGAATTTTTCCCACATCCTTCAATGCTTTCCAATAACATTAGGTGCATCTTCATCAAGTGACCACTTTGGAGGCACCTCACCTTTCAAGGTACAAGTTAATTTTGATATTCCTGTATTTGAAGGACAGATAGATGCAGAAGCCCTAGAAAAATGGTTAACTCTTCTAGAAGGTTATTTCTCTGTTCACAATGTTTTTGACAAAGAAAAGATCACCTTCCCACTCCTTAAATATCTCCCTCATGTCAAACATTGGTGGGAAACTTACAGGGAGAAAAGTTCCATAGAGGAGTCTGGAATATATGGGGCCGATGCCACTTGGGATTTTTTTGTGGATGCAGTAAAGGAGCAGTATTACCATGTTGGCAACTATGAGGACTAGTACATGAGATGGACCACACTGTGGCAAGAGTGGGGCTAAGAATTTCCAGAGTTCACCAATACCTTCCATACCTTGTGCACCAAGCTAGGTATCAAAGACTCCGAGCGACATTTGGTTCTGAAATACCATGGGGCTCTACACAGATACATCCAGACTGTTGGGTGTGGAGCCTGATTATGTTCCCAATTTAGAGGTCCTTTCTTTTAGCCATTTTTATACCCCATGAAGACTTTACACCCCATACATATGTACAATCTTCCACGCGGGGGAGTGCATAGGGGGGGTACCCCGTCTGCAGGGTCTAGGGGTGAAGCCCCCGAAGGAAAAATTGCCTTGTAAATGTATATTGTAATTTCATTGTAAATCTAGATCGTTCATTATAAGGTCACATATCTAATGGTATATATTATGTTAGTGTTTTTCTCCCTAGAAAGAAACCCTCTGTTATGAGGGAAATGCATTGTGGCTATGAATTATGGCGAGTATTGTATTCTGAGAGAGGAGACTGTGAGAGAAAGAAGAGGAAGTTACAACGGGTTTTGCTGTAGGTTGTATCCCTTCATTTGTTGGATAATAATAAAGGAATGACCTGACAATTTCTCTAGTGGACATAGCCCACACTCCGTGAACCACGTAAATATGTGTCTCTCTTGTATTGTGTATCTTCTTTGTTTTTGTTTCTGCATTTGTTTTATTTTATTGCTCCGCGGTCCTATTTTTCTAACAACTGGTATCAGAGTGAAAGGTAACTCATAGGAAAGGAGGGTTCCTGGTTCTAGTGGGAGAAATATCGGAAGATGGAAAGTTTAGGGTCAAGAAATTTAACGGCCAAAACTACCAGTTATGGAAGATGCAGATGGAAGATTATTTATATCAGAAGGATCTATTCCTACCATTGGGTAGAGTATCAAAGAAGCTGATGGCCATGAAGGATGAAGAATGGGATATTCTTGAGAGAAAGGCTCTAGGGATGATATGACTGAGCTTGGTAGTGTCGATGGATTTCAATATTTCGAAAGAAAAGACAACGAAGGATATGATGGATGCATTGGATAAACTATATGAAAAACCCTCAACATATAATAAGGTATTTCTAATGAAGAGATTATTTAATATGAAGATGTCAGAAGGTGGGTCTGTTGCAGATCATTTAAATGAATTTAATACGGTTACTAATCAACTAAGTTCTGTAAAAGTGGAATTTTATGATGAGGTTAGGGCTCTTCTATTCTTGTGGTCATTGCCAGAAAGCTAGAATGGCTTGGTCATGGCTGTAAGTAACTCTGTCTCTGGTTCAAATACTTTAAAATTTGTTGATGTTGTTGGTGTTATCCTTAGTGGGGAAATGCGATGAAAAAGCACAAGTGAGACATCAGGTAATGCGTTGAACATGGAGAAATGAGGAAGACAAAAGGATAGAGGAAAGGGCTCAGGGAACCACGAGAATTCTAGGAAGGGCAGATCCAAATCCAGACTTGGAAAGATAGAGTGTTATAATTGTGGGAAGAAAGGACATCTGAAGAAAGATTGCAGAGCTCCAAAGAAACAAAGAGATGGACAATAGGAGAGAAATCAGGAAGAAAATGTAACAGGTGATGTGTTACAAGATGCTTTGATTCTTTCTATAGATAATGTTTCCAAGTCTTAGGTAGTAGATTCAGGGGCTTCATTTCATGCCACACCCCATAGGAAACATTTTCTAGATTATGTTCAAGGTGATTTTGGACAGGTTCATTTGGGCGATGATGCACCATGCAAAATTGTTGGAATGGGAAAGGTAAAAATAAAGCAATGCAATGGAAACCAATGGTTGTTGAAAGAGGTAAGACATGTTCCAGATTTAAGGAAAAATATGATTTCAATAGGGAAGTTGGAAAGTGAAGTTTGTGTATCCATATTTACAGATAAGATGTGGAAGGTCATCAAATGATCACTGGTGATAGCAAAAGGAGAGAAGGTAGGTACATTGTATTTATGTATTGGTAATACTGACTCTTCTATATATTTATCTTCTACAGGAGTGGATACAACACTGTGGAATCATAGGCTTGGAAACATGAGTGAGAAGGGTATGCAGATACTTCAAAAAATAAATTTGTTGCCAGATCTTAAACAAATTGATTTGGACTTCTGTGAGCATCGTGTTTATGGAAAAAAAAAGAGAGACAGATTTCTCAGAGTTGGAAAAGAAAAGAAGAATGAAAGGTTAGAGCTTGTGCATACAGATGTATGGGGACCAGCTCAGGTATCATCTCTTGGTGGCTCTCGTTATTATGTTACTTTTATTGATGATGCAACTAGACAAACTTGGGTTTACTGCATTCGACAAAAATATGATGTTTTGATACTTTTAAGAAATGGAAAGCTTTAGTTGAGAATGAGACAGGAAAAAGTTTGAAGTGTCTTAGATCAGATAATGGAGGTGAATATTTCAGAAAGGAGTTTGATGATTACTGTTCATACCATGGGATTTGTAGAGAGAAGATAGTTCCAAGAACACCACAAGAAAATGGTGTGTCAGAAAGGATGAATAGGAAAATCATGGAGCATGCAAGGAGTATGAGATTCAATGCCGGTTTGCACTTACAGTTCTGGGCATATGCTGTAGATATTGTTGTTTACTTAATAAATAGAGGACCTTCAAGCTCTTTAGATGGTAGAATTCTAGAGGAGGAATGGACAAGAAAAAAGGTAAATTATTCTTTTTTGAAAACTTTCGGTTGTGAAGCATTTGTCGATATTGATAAAGAAAATAGAACAAAGCTTGAGTCTAAATCCAAGAAGTGTACCTTTATTGGATACATTGTTAATGATTTTGGTTATCGATTATGAGATTATGAAAATAACAAAATCATTAGGAGTAGAGATGTCATATTCAATGAGAAGGTCATATACAAAGATTAGTTGCAGGGAAAGAAACAAGAAGAAGAAAAACAAGAATACACAGTGCTTGATGAGATCACTAAAAATGAAATTCCAAAGGAACTTGAAAATCAACATGTACAACAACAAGAGCAAAAGGTACCTCAAACACCTGCAAGTGTTGTTAGAAGATCTACCAGGTTAAGTATACCCCCTGAATGATACTCTCCTTCATTGTATTATTTATTGCTGACTGATTCTGGTGAACTAGAATGTATGAAGAGGCAATGCAGGTAGACACCAAAAAGAAATGGGAGCAAGGCATGAAAGAGGAAATGGATTCCTTGGCAAATATCCAGACTTGGGACTTGGTTCAGTTTCCTATAGGAAAAAGAGCATTGCAGAATAAATGGATTTACAAGTTGAAGGAAGAAGATGGGGGAGAAAAGCGATAGAAGGCTAGACTTGTTGTAAATGGGTTTGCACAAAAGAAAGGTATATTTTTTGATGAAATATTTTCTTTAGTTGTTAAAAT
>JZKD02S1676599.1:1373683-1401226 GCA_000966675.3 Picea glauca | reverse complement strand
CATCTTGAATAGTTAGATGTAAAAACAACTTTTCTCCATGGGGATTTGGAGGAAGAAATTTATATGCAACAGCCACAGGGGTATGAGGTCAAAGGGAAGGAGAATTTGGTATGCAAGTTTAATAAGAACTTGTATGGCCTAAAGAAATCTCCAAGGCAGTGGTATTTGAAGTTTGGCAGGTTTATGATAGAACATGGTTATAGTAGATGTCATTCCGATCACTGTGTTTATTTTAAAAGGATAGAAAATGGAAGCTATATTATCTTTCTATTGTATGTAGATGACATGTTTGTTGTAGGGTCTAATATGCAGGATATAAATATGCTCAAGAATAAATTATCCAATTCATTTGCGATGAAGGATTTGGGTGATGCAAAGAAAATCCTTGGCATGAGAATAACACGAGATAGAAAAAATCGCAAATTGACATTGTCTTAGGGTGAGTACACAGAGAAGGTGTTGGAGAGGTTTAAAATGAAAAATGCAAAACCAGTTAGTACACTTTTGGCCAGCCATTTCAAATTAACTAAGGAAATGTGTCCCAAGACACAAGAGGAGATAGAATACTTGTCTAGGGTCCCTTATTCATCAATAGTTGGCAACTTGATGTATGCAATGGTTTGCACAAGACTAGATATTACACATGAAGTGGGAGTTGTGAGCAGGTATATGAACAATCTAGATAAAGAACATTGGGAGGTAGTAAAGTGGATTCTCAGGTATTTGAGAGGTACTGCTACTCATGCATTATGTTTTGGAGGTTCAGACACTTTTCTACAAGGATATGTTGATTCAGATATGGCAGGTGATAAAGACAATAGGAGGAGCACCACAGGGTATGTTTTTACTATAGGTGGAACAACAATAAGTTGGATTGCAAAACTACAAAAGGTTGTTGCACTTTCAACAACAGAGGCAGAGTGTGTTGCTGCTACAAAGGCTAGTAAAGACATGATTTGGTTATAAAGGTTTATGGAGGAATTGGGAAAGAAGCAAGAGAATAGAGGGTTGTACTATGACAGTGAGAGTGCAATTCATCTTGAAAATAACTCAACCTTCCATTCGAAGACTAAGCATATACAGTTGAGGTACCAATTCATACGATCCGCCTTGGAAGATGGATATTTGAAGTTGGAAAAGACACACACTGGCCAGAATCCTGCAGACATGTTAACAAAGGGAGTAACTAGAGAGAAACTGAGTTCCTTCTCAATTTCTGTTGGTCTTCAATAATGAATATGAAGATGAGAAATTTGCCAGGTCCAAGAAGGTTTAGAGTCCAGCATATACAACAGCGGTGGAGATGTTGAGGTCAGTCTCCAAGTAGGAGATTGTTGGTTGTGGAGATTGATTATGTTGCTGATTCAGAGGTCCTTTCTTTCAACCGTGTTTCTACCCCATGAAGACTTTACACCCCATACATATGTACACTCTTCCACGCGGGGGAGTGCAGAGGGGGGGTACCCCCTTTGCGGGTTCTGGGGGCGAATCTCCCGAAGGAAAAATTGCCTTGTAAATGTATATTGTGATTTCATTGTAAATATGGACTGTTCATTATAAGGTCACAGATCTAAAAATAGAAATTATGTTAGGGTTTTTCATCGTAGAAGGCACCCCTTTGTTATGAGGGAAATGTATTGCGGCAATGCATTATGGCGAGTATTGTATTCTAAGAGAGGAGACTGTGAGAGAAAGAAGAGGAAGTTACAATGGGTTTTTTTGTAGGTTGTATCCCTTCATTTGTTGGATAATAATAAAGGAATGACCGGACAATTTCTTTGGTGGACATATCCCACACTGGGTGAACCATGTAAATCTGTGTCTCTCTTATATTGCGTATCTTCTATGTTTTTGTTTCCACATTTGTTTTATTTTATTGCTATGTAGTCTTGTTTTTCTAACACAGACTGAAATGGATTTTCTGGGCATCTCATCACTTGGTGCTGATTATCGATATGCTGTTAAAATTGAGCAGAAATTTAAGCACCAGGACAAACGAGAATTCGGGTATGCAAATCCACAACAACCAAAGTATGACAAAGATGGCCCTAACAAATAGTCTCCCGAAAACTAGTCCAAGACACAGGAAAAGAAGGTTCACGAGAAGACAAAGAAGGAGATCGAAAAATGGTGTGATTTCCACAAAATCCCCTGGCACAACACCAATGAATGTTGCTTAAAATAATCATTGGTGGTTGAGATCAAAGACAAGGAGATGAACCCTGATTTAAAATCTGATTATGAAAATACTGGTAAAGGATAGATCATTGACGCAGACCCCACTGGTATTGGGTCAACCACAACAATTGAACCAGAATAACCAACAGATCCTAAAGAGGGGAAGTGCCTTTTTCTTTCACAGATGTGGGTGAAGGGGACCCCATTGCATTTTATTGTTGATAGTGGAAGCCAAAAAAACCTCATCTCAGTAAAGGTCATCAAACATTTGGGATTGTCGACAACACCACACCTGCATCCATACAACACCAGGTGGCTTCGACAAGGATGAGATCTCCATGTCAACCAATAGTGTCTATTGTCATATGACATCCAACCCTTCAAGGATGAGGTATTATGTGAAGTTGCCCCACTGAATGTCTGTGATGTTCTCTTGGGCCAACCATATATGTGGATACGCCATGTTGTTTATGAGTCTCGACCCCACAGTGTCATTGTTACTTTGGGGGGTCATCCTTACAGAATACCAGAGGTAGTTCCAACTATTGTTCCACCTAAAAAGTATCACAAGGTAGTATCTCATACTACAAAATTCATCTTCCTCACAATCTCTTCAAAAGGGGAACAAAAGGACACTGCAACCACTACATCCTCGTCCCCTGCACCTTCTATCCAATAGAAGCAGGTCAACAAGATTGCAACAAAGAGAAAATATTCCTTATGCACATCATCGTCTTATGTACCTCAACTTTTTGAATAGCCTCAGCTTCAACAGGTTCTTGAAAGACTTCCACAAACTAAGTAGCGCGACGTCTCCAACAATACAAGCAACTCACCAAGATGCAGATCCAGCAAACACTTTTCCCTCTCCCCCGGGAACTCAACGCAATGGAGACCATTACTTTCTAATGAGGGAGGATTTATCTAGGTGGATATCGATGGCCACCCACCTTTTTCGACTGGCTCAAAACAATTTTCTGACAATTTTGACAATTTACTAGTTTTAGCAGGTTTTAACTTTCAGGGCCATTTTGAGGGCCTAAATGAAGGTTTTCTAGATCAAGGTTCTCAATGATATCCAAAGTCATTATTGAACCCCCAAAATCAATATCCTTGATGATACCTTTCCAACGAGATATCATACGCCTAAAACGAAGATCGTATGCAAAAGTTACGACCCTGGGAAGTTGATGTACTAACTTACACAAACGGGGCCCATATGACTTTTGGCGCTCCATCTCCTAGGGTTAGGTTTTTGAATGTCTAGGGTTTTTGGAATTCTTGTTTATTGTAAAAAGGCATTTAGAGTCTCATTGTAATCATCTTCTTTTGAATGCGAGTAGTCGTCACATCTCTTCTCAGAGATAAGCTGCCACCATTCTAGCGAGTCTTTCACTCTATATTTTTACAGTCTCTGTACATTTTTTTCATTAATATAAATCATGTATTACTGTATCTCTATGTTTATGGTTTCATCTCTGATATATTTTTGTTATATTATTGGATATATGTGATATCTTTGTGCATTTATTTATTATATCTCCGCTCTCATTTTGTGCCGAAAATAAATTGGATCACATATTCAAAGGGAAAAAGTGAAGAGGAAGATGATCCTCCTCAGATTCCTCCTTCACCTCCATCATCACCTCCTTCTTCTCCCTCTTCTTCAATTTCAAGTTCTAAATCTAATGCAAAGAAGCATGTTCATAAACATGATAATGAAATTCCATTGTTAAAACTTGATGTTACATTTGAGTTACCCATATATGATGGTGAAGTAAATGCAGAGAAACTTGAAAATTGGATGAGGCAGGTGGAGGCTTACTCTAGTGTGCAACATATCAAGGATGAGGCCACACAAATCAAGTTGTCATCTTTGAGACTTGCAGGGATATATCTCATCTGGTGGCAAAGCGAGTTGCAAAACGGAATGCAACAAGCAGGTAATGTATTTCCATCATGGCAAAGCTTCATTTCTGCACTTAGGAAACAATTCTATCCTTTGGGTTATAAATAAAAAGAATTAATTGAATGGAAATATTTAAAACTAAGAAAAGGACAAACAATGCAAGAGTATATAGATAGCTTTCATAAAATGACATTGATGTTGGATATCCCTTTACATACACAATAAACCCTTATGAAGTATATAGGATGTTTACCTGCACATATTAGAAACACTGTATTCATGTTTGGACCCACTAACCTTGATGAGGTTTATGTTCATGTGAAGTAGGTGTATCAGGGGAATCGTCTTCAAGGAAAGAGGACAAGAGGAAGTGGCATGGAAAAAAGGAAAATGTAGTGGCAAGAAAGGACGAGAATCTCTCTTGCAAGCATTGCAAGAAAGAGGTACATGACGAGGACAGATGTTGGTAGTTGCATCCCAAGAAGAGGACAAAGTGGTTCAAGGAAAATAAGGGAAAGAAAACAGTGGTAGAAACAACAAGACCCACAAACTTGGGATCGGATTCGGGTGATGAATCTAAGGTCTCGATGGTTGGTATGATAGGTAAAATTGGTGAAGGCATTGATTGTAGAAGTAACTTTTTTCATATAAGGACCATCATGCGACACACTAAGATAGACACATTAATCAACAGTGTATCTCAAGCTAATCTAATATCAGAAGAATTGGTTAAGCAATTGGGGTTAAAAAAACAAGTACATCATAAGCCTTACACACTTAAATGGATAAGCAATCATCATCAAATGCACATAACAAAACTGTGCACAATCAAATTTGCAATTTCATCTAAGTATGTGGACGAGGTAACATGTGATGTAGTTTCGTTAAATGAATGTGGAATGGTGTTAGGTAGTCCATACTTATATGATCGTAAGGCCATATTCTATAGGAAAAAGAATCAATATCAATTAACCAAAGCAGGTTAAGACTATGTGGTTCATGCTCATCATGTTAAAGAAAATAAAACACTTCAAACAATGGAACAGTTAAAGAAGGCAGTGCAAGAAAGAAACAAACCTATAATTGTTTCAAATGAAGTAATCGATCTTAAGAAAGAACATGAAATGATTGTTGAATGGAAAATCAATCATAGGATGCTTCAATATAAGATCATGTCATCCAAATATTACAAGTATATCAGCTCATTTGCAGTCGTCTTTTTTATGCTATCATTAGTAATGTTGTCTACATGGATGATAGTGGCTTCAGTAAGATGTAACAGGGTTCAAATGGCTAACAATATGTTGTTAGTTGTCATGATTGTGTTACAGTTGATCTTGATGCGATAGGTGCATAGGACAGAGCTCAGAGACAAAGGATAAGCCGGGTGGCCTATCCAGAGCTTGTTGACTGGTCAGTAACCTTTTGGGGACCAAAAGGTCCTTTAGTGGGGAGGTGTGATCCAAAATCAGATCCAAGAGGCTTCCAGGTCTAGAAAAGGCTCAAAAATTAAAGTTCTCAGAATTAGACGAAATCAATTCCATTGCGACTGGCTCATCGCGCTGATTTCGACCATATATTTACTTTCTCAAACGGGCATCGTACGTGAAAGTTATCGCACACTGATCACTTTTCCAAACAACTAAAAAGTCAACAATCAAACTGGCAAAAAGTCAATGCTGATGTTAGCATGACATCACCAAGTTGACAACAACATAGTGACATGTGGAAGCACGATAGCAGGGTGACTAGATAGTGACAGGAACCAGTAGCATGTTAACACGTGGCATCAGAGAACAAAAAATGGTGGGGTGCCATGTGGCAACCATGAGTTGGCTGATTATTTATATGCAAAAATTGTTGAACTGGATGAGAATTGAACCGACAACCTCTTCTACAAGCATAACACCTTCACAAGGGCCCAACCACCAATGCACTGCACATGTTTCTTGTTTAAGAAAGCCACTTTATATTTATTTAAAAATGCATTTGTTTTGATATTAGTGGAAGAGGGTTGGGGATAAGCCCCAACCCATGGTTCGTTTTATACTATGTAACCACAGTGTAAAAGGGATTGGGTGATCCTCCAATGGCATAACCGTTAGGCATGGGGACATGTTTCAAATGAAATGAAGTGGCTGATATTTGGGGCACCCTCTATGCATATGGCTCAGGGTATAACCTTTGGCTAGCATGCAGAATAGAGGACACAGTCCTATGTTTTAATGCCACATGACCTCTATTTTTGATAAAAGGGCCAGCGCACAGTGCTATGGGATGGCGCCTTGCCACCTATTTAACCATATGACCACATTTATAGGGGGAACACTGGGAAAAAGGGGCTTAGCCCTATATTTAATCAAAAGTGGGTTTTATACTATGATTTTGGGATTTTTTAAATTGATTTATGCCTGTTATTGAAGATTTTGGCCATTATTGGGAGATATTGGACTCCTTTTGAGCCCATATTTTGGGAGGAAGTTGGTGATGGATAACCAACTTTAGATCTATAAAAAAAATCCTATTTGAGGCCATGGGGGAAGTCATATCATAGTTATGCTGAAGCAAAGCCAAGCCAAAGCCATTTTTATGCAGTGAAGTTGTTGAGGAGCATATGCTTGCGGGCCATTTCTGGGAGCTACACTTAGTCTTTTTCAGTTCCATTAGTTGTGTTGGATTTCTAAGGTTGAGAAGAACACAATGAGACTAGTATGAGATCCATTTGATATACTTTTTTTGTACTTTTCAAGCATTGAATAATTAATAAAGAGGCCTCCCCACTGAGACAAAGGCCCAGAGACGTAGGCAATTTTGTGTCAAACTCCGTTATCACTTCTCTTGTTATGGTTTGTTGTTCTTATTACTTCATTTCAGATCTGTAAATTGTTTTATGGCCGATATATATTCTCTCATCTTCATCCTCTTTCATTAGCTTCCTGAATGGTTAATGCACACATGTTTAATAACTCAACCACAGTCATTGAAAGATCTTTTCGGATCACTTATATAGGGACTTTTTTAGAATATTGGATAGCACCAAGTCCAACTGTTCCACATCCTTCACGGGTCATTGTGCATTTTCCTCATCTAGTTGTAACATATTTTGAGTTATCTACAATTCCACACTCCCCACTATTTATGTCTGGACCGTCTCCTGCTCTTCATGAAGAGGTGCATGTTGCATTGTGCTCCTCTGATGTGTGACAATGAGATGTAAGTTTTCCAGAACTGATTTAACTTCAAATATATTCACCATGATTTATTCTCTCTAATATTCCACGACATAGAGTGCTTCATCTCCTCGGTCTTACACCTTATCAACTACTAGCTCTGTGTCATCTTCCATGATTGTCAGATCAATGGGATTATTTTGTGCCTTCATCTTCTTCCTCTCTTCTCCCATATGTATGGTTGATTTCCTCTTTCTGTCTGCGCAGGTTTTGTGACCTCTGGTGTACTTCCAATCCTTTTCTCTTGAGTTGAGATTCCATATTTCTTTTGTGCTTCCCCATTTATTGTTTCGGCACTATCAATTCTAAGCACTGTGAATCATGGTACTATTTCCTTTTTCCTTGGTTTCTTTGTTGTTGTGCTAGTACTTGTATTTTTGGTGCTCTCGACTTCTTTTCTATTATTTGTAGATAGGATACTAGGCTTCTACGTCGTAGCAGCTTCTATTCATTCATTTCCTCTTGCCCCTTTCTTCCTTGTTACTGACACCTTCCATTGATGCGACCACTTTGTGAGTACCCATTAGAATGATTCAGTTGTAATGTAATAATGCATCTTTAGCCATGTCTTTTTAGGGTCTCTTTTTTCTTGGATCCATGTGTTCTGTCTGGATGCCTTGAAATTGGATATCCCCTCATGTTCCTTCACCACTTTAGGTGATATTAACCATGTATTTGCAATCTTCTCCTGCATCTCTTAGATATACATGCCAAAAATACTTACGTTGGATTTCCTTTTCTTAGCATCTATGTGTTAATATTATGGTAGCTGCGGGAGGTATTTACCTCCACGTGTAAACCTGACGAGAATAGAAGACTCCGGAAAGAAAGAGAAAACCTGAATGAGTTGGCTAATAACCCTATAAGTCTTGTCAGCTCAAGAAGATAATTTATATTAGGTTATTAGCCTCCAAGAGAAGAAGTCGACCAGAAATAATAATAATATACTGAAAAGACACATATCCAGAAGGAGAAGTTGACCCCAGAAAATCTGGTAGAACCAGTATAAATACAGGGCACCAGTTCTCATTTGACACATCTCAGAATTGTAGAGCAGAAACTGGTGCGCACTGCAGTTCCTAGTTTGGTGCGCATGTGTGGAGGAGAGCTGCAGGTGCAGCTGCAGTAGCTAGCAGTTTGGGTGTTGGCTTGGACTATCTCTTAGATAGGGTTTGGACTATATGATCAACTATTTTTGGTGCACTATCCTTGTAGGAAGATGTGCTACACCTTGTTTGGCTATCTAGCCTAGGGTTTGCTTCCGGAGTAATTCTCAGTCAAGGTTAAGGTGCTCGGAGGGTGGCTTCGGCCTATGGTTGGGTGACAAGGGTATCGTCAATGGTAAAACAAGCACACAATCTTCTGTATTATAATAGGTTATGGGACGACCACCCCCTTCATTCAATCTAAAATGATGGAATGAAACATAGCTGCTAGATATTGAGCTCGCTAAGGAACTGTCGCTAGGGTTACTAGCAGTAGCAGCTTCCAAGAGACTGTCGCTAGGGTTACTAGTAGGAGTAGTTGTAGAAACCATAATTCTCTTGTTGAGGAACCTTAAGTGAATGGATTGACCTAATCCCCATATATATCAGTGCACCCTAGCCTAGTACATCTCCTGATACTCTCAGCAAGCCAAGACATGAAGTTTGAATTTTTGGTCAAATCTAGGGTTTGACCAAGTCAAGCAACCATGATGAACTATATGAAGTCTGAGAACAAATTAGATGGAGCCTCTAACTTCAGAGCGTGGAAGACAAGGATTGACCTCATCCTTGCCAATAATAAAGTGTTGGATATCGTGAAAGGAAAGATCGTGAAGCCAGAGTTTGAAGAAGGAAAAGAGAAGGAACCACAGAACGTTGCAACTATGGAGAAGTTCAAATATGTTGACATCAATGCCATGAGTATCATAGTGGATTCTATAAAATACCACTTGATACCCTACATCTCCCATATTGACTCATCAAAGAAGATGTGAGATGCCCTAACAAATCTCTTCTTAGTTAGAAGCATCAGACAAGTTATGAGTCTGAAGAATGAGCTCCATGACATGAAGATGAATGAGGATGACATCATAACGTCATACTTTGTAAGGACCTCCCAATTAAGATACCAACTACAAGATATTGAAGAGATCACTTCATAAAAGGAACTGGTGAACATAGTACTCAGTGGTCTTTCCAAGACATGGGATGCATTTGCCGCAAGCATGAACACAAGGAAGGAGTATCTGACATTTGAAGAACTTTGGACTTGTTGTGCTCAAGAATAATCAAGGATCAATACAAAAGAGAAACCCCAAAAGAAGTATGACGATCAAGCTTTCACAACAAGATTCAAGAACTTTAGGAACAAAAGGAAGTTTGGTTCAAGGAGGAAGCCAAATCAAGAGAAAGATATTTCAGAAGTGCAATGCTTCAACTGTCGAAAGTATGGTCACTACAAGAATCATTGTCCCAAGCTAAATAAAAGGAAGGAGAAACAAGAAGCATTGATTGTCGGAGAAAAGGAACCTAGAAAGAAGACTAAGCAGGATGGGAGAGACTTCTTCTTCTAAAAGGTAACAACACTCTTCTTATTTCTTGTACATATCTTGTTTGCATCGTCTCTGTACATATCTTGTATATCCATCTTTTGGAAGTTAATGTGTTCCAAGAATAACTATACCTATGAAAGAACAACAAGATAAGGATGAATATCATTAGATAATAAACATGAAAGGATGAAATACAAATCATGTGGAAGCTATTGCAAGATAAGATGAATCAATCATGAAGAGACTTAGAAGTCAACAATCAAGAGGAATTGGAGAAAGACTTGTGATGATTTGTAGAAGACAACAAGATTAAAGCGTGGAATCTGTTAGACAAAGAGAGCCAATTATATATTGCAGAAGATAACAAGGATGCAGATGGAAGCATCGACTCTGTTAGATGGAGGGGTCCGATTATATGCACTTATACATGAAGCAAGGATTAGGAGGGAGCTAATCTTATGATTAATTGAAGATGATGAAATATATATATTTGTGGTAGCAGTCATGAAAGACAATACATGTTCAGTTCAACCGCAAAAGAGGACTTCTTCGAAGAGAAGCCTTAAAGTATTCCTGGTTGTCCATCCAGATCCGTGATCCTATGATGAAAGGAAGAAGTGGAATCTCTAGGTCATAGAATCTATAACAAACTCCATGGACCCGAGAACTAAAGAAAAACATGAAGAAGAACATGAACATTCCAAGAAAGAAAGAAAATCCATAACAACCAGTCATAATACTAAGAATCAAAAAAGTACTAACCTGATATGAACTCAATAAAAGCAATGATGCAGAGGAACTGAAAGTCATGATGAAGAAGCAGTGTATGGAAGACTTATGAATGAAATCATTGTGAGATCTAGAACTAGAGGTTCTCCCATATGGAGGGAGAATACTATGATGATTACCTATTCTAGTAAACCAGACTTATCTCTACATATGTCATTATATCATCCACAACATCCATGAGTCAGAATTCTACATCAGATGAATGCAAAGAATGTTCTGTAGAGAAATTGAATAAAGAGCGTATGAAGAGAAATCCCAAGACCTTGAGGCATACCAGAAAGAGACTCCTGTACATAGATAGAAGAAGGTAACTTGGTGGAGAACCTCCGGTGCACAACAGAAGCATGGTGAAGACTTCCTACAACATCAAGATGACTACTAAGTAGATAAGATCTCATGATGACAGAAGTGCCACATGGATATGTTCCATCTTTCCAACTATGATATACTCTATTGTTTAGATCTACATGAAGCTTTCACAGTGTTCCAGACTAAATTACATTTGAAATCAAGCATTACCTTATCCATGTTGAAGTCCAGAAAGGAGAAAATGATTCTCCAATACATATCTCCACAGATGAGAAGATAAGTAGAGATTTTGTAAAACTTCTATTCAAGATGAAAGAGTTTACGTACTCAAGCTAGAGCTCGTGGAAACAACTTCCTTCTTATTGAAAAAGGAAGAAAGGATTCTCCAAGTTAGGAGGGAGCACTGAAAACATTATTGAAGACATTCATCTTTAAATTTCAAAAATAGTCCATCTTGGACAGATGCTTTCCTGTTTGGAAAGTGGATTGAGACTTCTGACGGACAATCACTTTCTATTGTGGTTAACATAGGAAGTAGTCTGATTGTTGATGTATTATAGAAAGTGACTTCCCATTGTGGTTAACATGGGTAGTGGTCTAGGGAAGTCTCTCTTCTTGAGGGTTACTCAAGAAGACTGGCCTGCCTTGCCGGACAACAATTTCTCATTGTGGTTAACATGAGGAATGCTCTATTTTGGAGGTTGATGTAGGAGGATAGTCTTTTCCTCTTGTGGTTAACAGAGGAAATGATCCAGGCAATCATTCCTTAGGGTTTATACATTCTCTTCAGGGTGCACTTTGACTAGTGTAGGAGGAATGTCCTAGGGTGGGGAATGGTCTAGGCTCAGAAATCGGGGACAGACATTCCTTAGGGTTTATACATTCTCTCCAGGGTACACTTTGATTAGTGTAGGAGGAATGGCCCAGGGTGGGGAATGGTCCAAACTCAACATTCCTTAGGGTTATACATTCTCTCCAAGGTGCACTTTGATTAGTGTAGGAAGAATGGCCTAGGGTGGGGAATGGTCCAGGTTCAAAAGACAAAACAATTATTCTTCCTTGCTTGAGAAGAATAGTCCAGATATCTCATTATTCTACTCTAAGGCATATATTCTTTTAGAGCTCACAGACGTGAGTGAAAGATTGGCCCAGATAATTCAATTTATATCATAACATTGTTTCTGTGCAGGTTGCTATCAGATGTTTGTTATGAAGACTATATGACAGTAGATGTAGACTACTGTGGTGGATATGTTCCACTATTCTTGAGGCAGATATTCTTTCAGAGTTCACATATGTGAGTGAAATATTGGCCCAGATGATTTAGTTTATATCATAACATTGTTTCCATGCAGGTTGCTATCATATGTTTGTTATGAAGACTGTATGACAGTAGATGAAGACTATTATGGTGGATATGTTCCATTGTTCGTGACTATACATTGCTGATCAAGTACTTGTGTGTTACTTGGTGTGGTAGTGTACCACTAGATTGTAGTTATGTACTACTATGGATAGACACAGTTGTGTTCTATTTTTATTCTAATTACTTTGAAGACTATCAGTAGTTTATTAGAGATAATCATCATCCAGACGAATGATGAACAAAGATTTTTCCAGATGGAAAATGGTTCAGAGCATTTACTCTTCTAGATTATAAGAATGGCTCTTGTATCACTCTATGGTGTGAGTGACTTATCTAGAATCATGTCTAATTACTCAGATGAAGTATGGTTTCGAGAGATGATGCATTTGATGGTGATGGTGATACTCATGATCTAGTCATGAGATAGTCTAGACAACTATATTGATGCTATTGGGTAAATGGTATGTTTTTGTGCTCAAGACCATTACCTGTAATACCTCCCTAGCTAGGAGGGAGTGTTAATATTATGGTAGTTGTGGGAGGTATTTACCTCCATGTGTAAAACTGATGAGAATAGAAGACTCCAGAAAGCAAGAGAAAATCCTAATGAGTTGGCTAATAATCCTAGAAGTCTTGTCAGCTCAAGAAGATAATTTATATTAGGTTATTAGCCTCCAAGAGAAGAAGTCGGCCAATAATAATAATAATATACTGAACAGACACATATCTAGAAAAAGAAGTCGGACCCAACAAATCTGGTAGAACCAGTATAAATACAAGGTGCCATTTCTCATTTTATACATCTCAGAATTGCAGAGCAGCAACTGGTGCTCACTGTAGTTCCCAGTTTGGTGCGCACGTGTGGAGGAGAGCTGCAGGTGAAACTGCTGTAGCTAGCAGTTTGGGTGTTGGCTTGGACTATCTCTTGGCCAGGGTTTGGAATATCTGACCAACTATTCTTGGTGCGCTATCCTTGGAGGAAGATGCGCTACACCTTGTTTGGCTATCTAGCCTAGGGTTTGCTTCTAGAGTAATTCTCAATCAAGGTTAAGGTGCTTGAAGGGTGGCTTTGGCCTATGGTTGGGTGATGAGGGTATCATCAATGGTAAAACAAGCACACAATCTTCTATATTCTAACACTATGTTGTGTCATAGAGTTTCATACCCCATTGTGCCACATCTTCTTGTTCTTCCAAAAAGCATCGAGTACTTTGGATGCTCCCATGCATCTAGGGATATCAGAATTAAAAACCAGGAATATTGGAATTCCATTCCAACATCCTACTCATCCCTACAATATTCTAATAAAAGGTTGAGCAGATACGATTCCCAACTCAGAATTGTACCTTTTGTGCATTGATTCCTTCTTCTTTGACATCCCTGCTGCCATTTCGTCTAGGGTTTCTTCTTCTTTCATTTTCTCATTTGTGGCATGGTAATACTAGACATTTGGTTTTTCCTCTATTTCAAGTGTTCAAAATATATTTTTTCATTGTCATTGTCACCCTGTTCACCCTCTACGTGCATTGTTCCTAGGGTTTCTGTGGTAGTGTTCACTTTCATCTTAGGGTTTTGGCATTGCACTGATTGAATGACTTATCTCACTTCTTCTTGTGGGTTTTCTTCTTCAATCCTTGTCGAGATAATAGATTCGATCTCTTTACTAGGGATATCATCCACATCAACCACTTTGTTCATTTCTTCCAGTGTTCTGTTAGTTCTACGAGTCCTTCGCGTGAACTGGCTACATTGTCCTAACTTTTGCGGCGCCATCTTCTTATCTTCAGGAAAAATATAATGTAGATCTTGGCTAGGTACTTCACAATTTCACACTTACTCGAACTTTGTTTTCACTATCAATTGGGCATTCAAAAATCACAAGTGTTTCATATTTTCTTGACTTTTCCCCTTTTATAGACTCTGCCATTAATGCTCTAACACGTCCTTTCTTTGTCATTCACCAATTCCACTTTTCCAGTCGTTCCTCATCCCATCATGCGGTGTTTAATTTTCCTATGCATAGTATTGTGAAATATGTCACATTAATTTTCTATCTATTGCGCACTATCATTCTCAACTATCTGTCTATCACTTATTCTTCTAACTACTTCTTTTTGAATTTTTCTTCATTTTTCTAGTTTTTTCTTCCTTTTTCTTCTTTTAACTCCTACTATTTACAATATGTACATGTTTACTTGTTGTGTTGCAACTACTGAGGGGTAGTGGGTCGACTGTCCCTATACAATTTCAGTCAACTACCATTCACCAGTATTTGAACTTCCTTGCCTGCTAAGTTTTGCAGCTATACAACACCTCCATCTATGACAACCTTTATCTGATATGGCCCTAGCCAGTGCATTTTAAGCTTCCCTGGGTGTTGTAAGTATTTACTGTCATAAAGGAGAACCAAATATCCTACTTTAAAATTCTTCTTCTTGATATGTCTGTCATGCCATTCTTTATCCTTTGATTTTTGTACCTCCTGATGGAAACCAACTATGGTTTTGTCTTCTTCTAATTCCATAAGTTGAGCTAATATTTCTTGTATTGCGCCCCTTTCTGTCATATTTGTAATTTCTCTAATGGGTAGACTTGGTATCAAATAATCTAAGGGAACTACTGCTTCCTATCCATACACCAATCTAAAGGGTATATGTCCTATGAGATTCTTACATGTAGTTCTGTAAGCCCATAATACTACTGGTACCTTCAAGTCCCAATCGTCTCTATTTACACTGCAAATCTTGGTCAAGGCATTCTCCAAAACCTTATTAAACACTTCCATTGTTCTGTTAGGTTGAGGATGATAATGAGTGCTCGTATGATGATATACCTCAAATTATTAAAGCATTTCCTATATTGTACTGTTGATAAAGTGAGTCCCCTGATCAGTCATCAATATTCTTGGGAACCCAAATATTATCACTACTTGTTCAAATAAAAATCACGTTGTTGTCTCTACACTGCAATCCTTCAGTGCTACTACCTCATCCCATATGGTTAAGTATTCAGTCACTTTAATAATATATCTAGCTCCTGATCTTCTTCCTGGTGGATTAATCGGTCCTACAATGTCTACTGCCCATTTATCAAATAGTTGTAAAGTAACCTCCGGTCTTAATAGAATTTCATCCCTCCTAGATGGATTTCCAACCCTTTGACAAACATCACAATTCCGACAATATTCCTTTGCATCCTTGTGAATTGTTGGCCACCATAATCCCGTGCACAATACCTTCTATGTGGTAGGTTTCCCTACATAATGAACTCCTTCTATGGCTTGATATGCTTCTACTAATATGATAGTCCTTTCATGCTCCATCACACATCTTCTAAGAATGTTATCTTCTCCAATATTGTATAAATGAACTGCAATCAGTTGGTAGTCTGTAGCTCTTACTAGCAATTGTTTCTTCTGTGCAGTGTTAAGATACTTTGGGGCCACTCTTGTACTCAAAAACTCAATAATGTCATCAAAATACCCAATTTCTATCTGTACTGAAAATGGTTGAGCATCAAGAAAGTCATCCTCCAAACTTCTTGGTTCTTTTCCATTAGTGATCCTTAACAAATGGTTAGATCCTGCATTCAATACTCTTGTTTTCACCACGAATTCAAAGTCAAAGTCATGAAATAACAAAATCCATCTGCATATTCTTCCTCCCAACAATAACTTATTAACTAAGTATCTAAGGGAAGAATGATTTGTAAAAATATTGAAGTGTTGTCGTAACAGGTAATGTTTGAATTTCTGCAATGCATAAGCCATATCTAGACCTTCTCATTTTGTAGTGTTGTAGTTATGTTATGAATCTGACAACTTCCTGCCTGCAAATCAAATAGGGTGATCTATACAACATTCTCCTAGCTGTGTCAAGACTGCTCCTAGCTATTTCAAATGCATCCACATGCACATGAAATTCCTTTGACCAATATGGAAACACTAGAATTGGCGCAGTGACCATATTTTCCTTTAAAATATCTAATCTCTTCTGGCACTCATCATTCCATTGATATTTGGTGTCTTTCTTCAACAATTTCTCCATTGGCACAGTGATCTATGCATATCCCCTTATAGACTTCTTGTAATATCATGTATGACCAAGCATACTCTTCAACTAGTGCACTGACTTCGGTGGTGGTAAATTAAATATGAAAAAGTTCTTAGCAGGATCAACCAACAAACCCTGTTTACACACCACATGTCCTAAAAAACATACCAAAAGGTGTGCTAAAAATGCATTTTTAAATATTCAATGAGATTTGATATTGTCTACACATGTCCAACATTAGTCTTAGTATTGGGATATGATCCTTCAATAAACTAAAGCATGCCCAATCTTCCAAGTAAACTTTTAAAAACTTATGGATAAAATCCTTAAAGGATGCTACTACTACTTGAGAAAAGATTGTAGGTGCATTCTTCAAATCGAATGGAATTACTATATACTAGAATGATCCCCATTCTGTAGAAAATGTTGTCTTATGTATATCTTCTGGTGCTATCCTGATCTAATAATAGACTGAAAATCCATCTATGAATGAATAGGCTTCTTGCACCCTACATTTTCTAAAACTTCCTCAAGTCAACACATATCCTAATTGCCCCTTATTTCTTTTCCTGCACCACCATAGGACTGATCCATTTTGATTCTTCCACAGGTTCTATGACACAAAATTTTAACATTCTGTCAATATTTTCCTCTACTTTCTCCTTATAGATTGTATTCAACCTATAAGGTCTCTATAGGATAGGTCTAGCATTTGGCTTCAAAGGGATCTTCATCTTGCCAATTTCTCCTGCCAATCCCTTCATCTATCAGAATGTGTGTGGAAACAAATCACTATATGCACATAGTAACTCTATGATTCTTTATACTTTTTGATTATTCCAATAATATCCAATGCTTGCAATCTTCATATTTTTTGTTGTTCCAATGTTTACCTTTTTTATATTCAATGGGGCTGCATAATATTCTGACTCTAGCTTTGGACCCTCTACTTCTCTTTCAACTTATGGGACATTAATATCATGTGATTTATCCTCTATTGGGTATTCTTCTTATGCAACATGATAAAAATGTAATAGTTTTCTACTTGTCTATCTAGTCTGGGTTTGATATGCTGTAAAAATCTCAAATTTTGGTTGTTCAAATATCCTATCTCTTACCAACTTCAATGCTATATCTGTCTCAAGACTGTCATCCTCACATTCAAAAGTAAGCACATAATTTTGTTTCATTTCTTCCTAGTTGGTAGTTTCTCTACGTTGTTCCAACTCGATGTACCAGTTCCTTGGGATGCCTTCTACTGTGTGAATAAAGTGATTTGGACATTCTTCTGGTGGTATTGATATCCACTGGAACATACACCTATCTATGTGATTTATGGTTTTCCCAATCCCAACATACTTATCCAAAAATATGTTCTGTTGCTCTGTGCCAAATCTAATGCGTAGTTACTTCTTGCACTGAAACCAATTTTTAATTTTCTCCTTATGTGTACCCCACCAACGAGAAAGTGTTGATTTCAATGTGATGTCTAAAGATGATAGCCTTTGGTTCTCTAGACTTTCTAGTTCAATTTTTTCTAAAAACTATTCTATATTACTCCAACCATTGAAAGTGGTAGGATTTCTTACCTCAGATCCAATCCATCTTAGCGCGCGCATCATTATGGAACATCTTCTGGTGGATACTGCATGTAATAATTGTTTCCAGTTTTCTAGTCCCGTGTCAGAGTATGAGGCACAATAACTAATACTCCTCCAACTCAACATTCCATCTCCAGTTGGGTTGATGTAATCCTCTTCACGCGCGATGGTTCTGTAAAGCTATTTTATGTCTTCTATGAGGATATTATCTGTCATAGGTTCCACATAAATTCGTCCTTCTAAGGGATCCAATGGTGAAATTAATCCGTATTCTCTATATTCAAAGATAATCTTCCTTGTATTTATATTGATAATAACCTGGTTATCAAAATCCTAGTCCAAACCCAACAACGCTGGATATGTTGAAGTGTTGTCTACTATGTCAATGAATTTAAAGTCTTCCATTGTACACACACACTTTAGATCTACTGGTATTACATTCAATCTACTAATTGACACCACTCTGTGTTGATTTGCTAACTTCAACTGAATTGGTGAATATCCCAATTGAGGGTCTCCCATGTCTTCCCATGTCTTCCTTGGTAGAACATTGACTTCAGACCCTAAGTCTAGTATAATATCCCCCATATTGAAATCTGAAATGTTTGCATTCAACCTAAATTCCCTACTTTTTCTTCTCTTCTTACGGACCTGGTCCACTGTCATTACCCCTTCTTCTTCTTCTCTAGCGTTACACTTTTCTAACATATTTTTCAATATTTGTAAAGATGAATTATCATTCAACAAATTTACACAAGACCCCAAAAATTTTCTTAACTTACTTTCTCTGAAGGCTTCTCTTTGCTGGTCTGATCAAATACTAGCGGAATTTCATACACTGGTACATCATCTGTGGGCTTTGTTCCTAAAGTGGATGTAATCTTTTTCTTCAATATTTGTTGTCTAGCTTCGTTGAACGTCTTCTTTTCTGTTCCTGCATAAAACATCTATTTAGATGTCTCATTCCTCCTTACCCATTGGTATATATCCCAGTTCTATTTGGATGCATTTGCGCTCGTCTTAGCTCCACCTCTAGTAACGTTTTACATGTTCTTCCCATCCTCTTCTCTGTTTTATACAACAATCTATTAGACATTCTGTTTTTTCTAGTTTCTCTTATCTTTTATCTTTGTCAATAGTGTCAGAAAATATTTGGTCTCATGGTCTGTTGTGAGAAAATACATACATGTCGTAGATGGCTGGGGAAAATCTCTGGCATAGTGTCCTAGTTTTTTACAATTATGGAATACTACTGGTCCTCTTCCGCTACGGCCTCCTCCTTTGAAGCCTCCTCTGTTCCCTTGATTATCTCTGTGTAGTGTGTTATATTGGGGTCCCTAATTATACTATGGTTGCACATTTTTTTTATTGAGGATGTGCATTATTATACTGTGGTGGCATTACACATTACTGTGCATTGTTATAATGCATTGGTGCTCTAAACTGTTGCATGCTATTATATGGTGGTTTTCCCTGAAATGGATGCACATTATTAAACCACAGTTATTGCACAATTTGTGCTATCATTAATTAATCTTATTGTAATACCCCAAGGCTGAGCCCTTGCTGAATTGTAATGATGTTTATAGGTTGGTGAGCCAAGTGTTTATAATATCGGAGGCTTATGTGTTGATTAGGTCGGAGAGCCTAGATGTTGAAGGCCAGGGAACCTGATTTTGTATATGTAAATACGCACATAATTAATATAATTACATCATTTCTTGTTGATCAACCATGAAGAAAGAGTTATGGGGGACTAAGCTCCACTGGCTAGGAAAAGGGATGGGGCTGAGAGGATGGGAAAAAGGGATAAGATAGAGAGCTTATTGCCAAGGGAATATTGTAAGTTATTTCCTAAAATTCTAAGGTTTGGTAAATTAAAACCTGTTATCCTAAGTTCCTTTGGGGGGAGGAATAGACTCCAAGTGGAGAGGAATAAGATTCCATGAAAGCCAAGTGTCAACCTGGGCGCATGCAAATTCATGTGGGAAAATCCATTGTTGTGGGGGGGTGTTTTCTCACCATTATGGCCATGCTTCCCTTCATGCACACACTCAGATAAAGAACATCCATGCATAAGCCATATTCCTCCCATTTTGACCTCCGTAAGCTATGAAACCTACA
This sequence comes from Picea glauca, assembly GCA_000966675.3. Taxonomy (NCBI): domain Eukaryota; kingdom Viridiplantae; phylum Streptophyta; class Pinopsida; order Pinales; family Pinaceae; genus Picea; species Picea glauca. Next base: position 1,381,129 of record JZKD02S1676599.1, on the reverse strand, counting down.
ACCCATGAAGCTAACATGTTTTCTCATGTGAAGCATAGTATAATTGTGTCATACTTGCACCATATCACCCCCCTAACCATTTTTTTGTTGTGACCCGTGTTTTCCCTAGATTGTTGTGGATTGTTGTCATTAACAGATCCCTTAACCGATTTTTTATTGCTGTAACTATCCATTTGACTTGGAGCTAGAAAAAAGAAGCAGGTTGTCAGGCATGTAGTTTGAAGAGGCAGGTTGTCAAGCTCGTGGGTAGAAGAAGAAATTTTCCAGGTCTGTGAGAAACTGTCTCCAGGTGAGAGAGTTTGTTGGGGAAGTGATTTCTCCTAGAGGGAGCCCAACAACAACTACAAAGCTCTCAAAATTCTTGATTCGGCCTGTTGTTGAATCCCCTGTATGGGAAGTGGAGAAGTCGATGGACTGTTGGACAATGAAGGTGTATATTCCTAAGGTGGGATAGGAATGTGGGGAATGAGATTCTGTGAGTGGTGGGAGTAAGTAGGCTCCTGGGAGGGAATACTTTCTGTTGCATTGTGAAACTTCATGTGGTCTCAGCCTAGCCTAGGATTCCCTTTATCTGGGTGGAGTTTAGTCTTAGTTTGGGGGTGACCCACTACTGATAGCTTAGAGTTGCTTGGTCTAAGTCTGGGAGGTTCATGGAAGGTCTGCACACAATTAGTGGATTTCTTCATAAAAATATAAGTACCATTTCTATGTTAATTATGTTGTGTAACCTGTACATATCATGGTAGTTATCTTATTGCTTGTATAAGCTGTTTATAGAATATTGTTGTGATTTCCTCATTTAAATTGTGTATATATATAGAATGCATATTATATGTGTAAGAATATATATGTATGATGTTCCACAAATAACTCTTTGTTTCACAGCCCAACAGGTCTATGTTTGGGTATGGACAGTTAATTAACAAAAAAAATAGATTTTTTTGGTAGCATGCCCCAACTTGGGATGGTGGGGTATGTTACAAATTGGTATCAGAGCCCATTTTTCAACACTGAGCCTGAATTGGGTTGTATAAGTGGTTATGGAAGAAAAATATTTGAGGAATTTATGTACAAACTTCCAAAGGGGAACTTAGAGAGATCCTGGGTGGTAATGGAAAGCTCAGGAGGTATAGTAGTTTAAGAAAGACAACAAAGAAAAGAAAAGGCACTGGCTGTGGGTTTGGAACCGCGAAAATTAAATTTTGTCCGTTAGATTTGTTCAGGAAGGGACAAATCCCTCAAAATCATTGGATCCATAGAAGGTGTATGGAGTTTAAGAACCGAAGTCCTTCAGACTTCGCCCCTCTAGCCATTTTAAAACTACGACATAGAAAAATGCCAAATCTCGGAGCTCCGAAGTCCTGGAGCCCCGAAGTTTCAAAGTTTGGAACCAATCTGGACAGTCCATTTCTAGGGACACGTGTATGAATATTAATAAATTATCGTAGTTATATATTTCAGGTTTTTTTTGTGTTTAACAACAAGATCCTCCAAAGTCATAGAGCCCCGAAGTCTTGAATCTCTAGGAGGCGATTGTTCAACAGTTCGACGTTTGGGAGGAACATGGTGTTCAATGGCGTAATCCTCCGAAGTCCTGGAGTGCCAAAGTGACGTGTACCATTCAAAAGTTCAACATTCAAGAGTTATAAGGTGTGTGGGAATGAAACCTCTGGAAGCCCAAAGTGTCAAATTCCTGAAGCACCGGATATTACATGGAATGATGATGTCACCTGAGGTGACGTGGATGTCCTCTAGGCATGCCACATGTCATTAGGTTTTGTACTTATCACAATATCCTAGAACCTGTTGTGAATTGATACATGTCGCTCGACAATGGGGCCATGTGTAACCACCTTGATTATTGACAACAAATCTAAGTGGACCCCAAAGGGTTTTGAAGTTTGGAGGTTCGACATTCGACCATTCAGAGGATGGGTGGAGTATTGCAACAAAAATCTCCAAAGCCCAAATTAATGAAGCTCTAAAGTAGTTGTTATAATGTTAAATTGCTCCATACATGCATACATGTCATTTGGCCCTCTTACTTGCTATTTTTTCCAAGCCATCATTGAGTAGCTCTTCTTAAAAACTCATTTTTTGAAGATGTACGTGCTCTGCACCACTACTTCCCATGTACATAGGCCTGTTGCAGCATTACAACCTGCGTATGTATGCTATATGCACAATTACAACCCGTGTATACTTGAAAAAGTCGCAAAAATAAAAAAAATTCAAGGAATTTGTTGAGATTACGGGCTATTGGGTAGTTAACCAACTAATCTACAACCTATAGCCAATCACCCAACCGAATAACCATCATTTTTTCATATAGAAAGAGGTGTTGGGGTCTCATTCCTAAGCTAAGCATAAGAACAATGAAACTCTACCCATTTCACATCCCCTCCTTGCCCCAAGCATTTGCAGCCTTTTTGAGAGAATTGCATCAAAATTCCCCATTTCGCCCTTTTTCCTCCATCATAAGCCTATTCCATGACAAGACAATAATGAGTCATCTTTACATCAAACAATATTGGGTACATTACCCAAACGGTTTTTTTGTGGGGCTTTCTTCAAGGGTTGACATCAATGAAAGCCAACCTTAATCAACAATATCCCCCTCAGGCATTGATGTCAACACTCTGATGCAATACTGAAATCACATCACTCATGCTCCCCCCTGGAACCATGCCTCTATCCTCTGTATCTGATAAATTTTCCTCTGTCCTCTGCATCTGATAAATATGCTCCCCTTGGAACCATGCCTCTGTTCTATGCATTTGATAAATCTCTCCCCCTTTGTCATCAATGACAAAGGTATCTTTCCATCCGGGGCTTCTCCCCCTGACTGACCTATCCTCTTATTGTGCTTCATCATGTACATCTAAGACATATAAGATAAGCATTCAAAAAGCATTAAAAAAGAATTCATTTTGGAGTAGAAATAACTCCAAGTTGTTGGCAAAGATATTCAAAGGCTCCCTGTGGAAGTGGTTTTGTAAATATGTATGCCACTTGTTCTTTTGTGCCAACATACTCAACTCTGATGTTATTTTCTGCAACCTATTCCTGTAGAAAATGATACTTGATTGGAATGTACTTTGTCTTGGAGTGCATCACCAGGTTTTTTGAAATACTGATGACACTTGTATTGTCACAATATATTGGAATGGGCTCATCATACTCAACCTGTATATCTATCAATGTTTGTTTCATCCAAAGAACCTATGTAGAACATATTGCTGCTGCAATATACTCTGCCTCGACTGTAGATAGAGATAAAGATGATTATTTCTTGCTTAGACATGATACCAAACACTCACCTAAGTAGAACGCTACTCCACTGGTGCTTCATTGGTCATCAATACAACCTGCCCAATCTGCATCTGTGTAGGCAATAAGTGATATATATTTTCCTTTTGGATACCATAATCCAAATTCTTCTGTTCCTTTGAGATATCTGGAAATTCTCTTTACTGCTAATACATGTGATTCCTTTGGTGCTGCTTGAAATTATTCCACCTGTCCAACTACTTGCATTACATCTGGTTTGGATGTTGTCACATATAGTAGGTTGTCAATCATTGACATGTATTGACTCTAATCTTTAGACTTCGAATCACCATCTTTGCTCAACTTACAACTCATTTGCATGGGAGTGATAACTGGTTTGCAATCTTCCATTCCAAACCTCTTTATCATTTCTTTGATATACTTGGTTTGAGAAATAAAAGTTTTTTGGTTTCTTTGACGTATCTGAAGTCCCAAAAAGAAGGATAGTTCTCCAAGTAATGACATTTCAAATTCATTCTACATGTCTTTCGCAAATTTTTGGCTTAACCTGTCATCATCACTACAAAAAATAATATCATCAACATAAACTTCAATTAATAAAATACTACCTTGACTTACCTTGATGTAGAGGTTGTTTTCTGCACTTCCTTTTCTGAACCCTGCCTGTTGCAGATACTTATCCAGTCTGGAGTACCATGCTCTAGGAGCCTGTTTTAGACCATACAAGACTTTCTTTAATTTACATACATAGTCTGTGTTCTCTGACAACTGAAATCCTTCTGCTTGTTCAATGTAGACTTATTCTTCAAGTTTCCCTAGAAAAGATGATTTTACATCCATTTGATATACTTTAACATTTTTGGAGCATGCATAAGCTAAAATGGATAACTTCCATTCTGGCAACTGGGGAAAATGTCTCTTCAAAGTCGATTCCTTCACTCTGTGCATATCCTTTACATAAAAATATAGCTTTGTTCCTTGTAACCTGTCCATCTTCATTCAATTTATTCCTGAAAACCCATTTTGTGCTGATCACGTTCTTATTCTTTGGTCTTGGAACCGATTCCCAAGTGTCATTTTTCTCTATTTGATCCAATACTTCATCCATGGCCTTATTCCAAAATTCCTCCTTCCTGGCTTCTTCAAAACAATTTGGTTCAATTGTAGATAAGAGTGCTAGGTGTGTTTGTTCTGGTGAATGGATTTTTATTCTAGTCTCAACTCCTACATCTTTGTTTCCAATAATCTGATCTGAAGGATGATTCTTCTGTACTGATTTGCTAGGTGTCTTTGGAGATACTTTATGAACTTTCTCTTCCTCTTCTATCGGATTCTCTTCATCTTTATCTTCCTCTTTTACTTCTTTTTCATCTTCTTCTTCGAAAAGTTGTTCCATTGATTTGTTTTCTTCTTCCTTTGATTTTGGTCTGCCTGTTTCATCAATTGTTATGTTGATACTTTCCACAACTTTGTTCAATCTTATATTGTAAAACTTGTATTCTTTCCTTGTACTTGAGTAACCAACAAGTATTCCTTTGTCCACATGAGAGTCAAACTTTCCCATTCTTCCATCTTCTCTTTTGATGTAGCATTTGCTTCCAAAAACTATGAAATGCTTCACATTTGCTAGTCTTCCTTTCCATAGCTCGTAGGGAGTTTTATCAGTGTTGTTTCTGAGCATTACTCTATTTTGAATGTGAACTACTGTATGCAATTCCTATGTCCAAAATATATCTGTCAATTTAGAATCCATTAGCATTGTTCGAGCCATTTCTTGTACTGTCTTGTTCTTTCTTTCAACAAATCCATTCTGTTGAGGTGTCCTAGCAACGGAGAATTGCCTTCTTATTCCATGACTACTTTAGTAGTTCATAAATTCTTTTGAAGTGAACTCTCCTCCATTATCATATCTCAAACATTTGATTCTAGAATCCATCTTATTTTCAACCATTTCCTTGTATATCTTGAATTTTTCAAAAGCTTCTGACTTGTTCTTGAGAAAGAAAACTGCAGTCATTCTTGTATAATCATCAACTAATAACATAAAGTATTTTTCACCTTTTAAGACCTTTGTTGTAGTTGGTCCAACTAGATCAGTGTGCACAATTTCAAGTGGTATTGTTGTTGAATATTCCTTTGATTTGAACCTGGTCTTTGTTTGCTTTCCTTGTTGACAATGCTTTCATAAAGTGTTGGCTGGTTTCGTGATCTGGGGCATTTCTTTGACTGCTTCTCTTTTTTTGACTTTGACAAGGTTATCAAAATGCATGTGACCCATTCTTCTATGCCATAGTCAAATTTCATCTTCATTTCCTAGACAACACTTTTCATTTCCAATTTCACTGAACACATATATGTTGTTTGGAGTTCTTGTAGAAGTACTGACCAATTTCCATGAACCTTCTTTTCTTATCTCACACTTTTATGAATCAAAAGTAAGTTTATGACCTTGGTCACACATTTGACTCACACTTGGAATATTATGTTTCATATCTTATACCGGTAGAACATTTTGTGCCTTTTCATTCTTGTTCTCAATTCAGACTGTGCCTTCTCCAATGATTTTGGATGAATTATCATTTCCAAAGGAGACTGATCCATTTTGAACATCCATTGTGTTTTGAACATCCATTGTCAACATACCAACCGTGTTTTTCTTCTTATCTTGTAGAGTGTCTGTTCATTCTTCATTGTTAGATTGATCTTGCTTTCTTATCCATGTCGTTTTCTGAGGTTCATGTCTATGACTGTTGTTATTTTGTTGAGGTTCTTTAGGAGGGACTGTCATTCTACAATCCTTGGTCATGTGTCCAAAATTGTTACATTTGTAACATTCCACTTTAGTGCTCAAAGATTCAAACCTGTTGTAACTTCTACTTTGTGTGTCATCAGGTTTCTTTGAATAATACCTTTGTGTATAACTCTCAAAGTTGTTACTATTCTTGTTGTTAGCTCTGCAATTCATAGCTTGATGTCCAAAATTATTACATGCATAACATAAACCAAAAAATATAGTTTGATACCTAGGAGTTGAAGATCTTATGAAAGGAGGTGCTCTTATGAATCCTTCTTCTTCTTGAGGCCTATCTATTTGTTGTTGATTATGAAATATGAATCTTCTTGGTGGAGGAGTGTCCCTGTAATCTTCCTTGTATATCTTCCTATCCTCTTTGACTATTTCTGCATAGCTATTTGGATTTGTTTTTTGATCTGTTGTTTCAGAGCTTGATCCTTTTTCTGTCTGATTGTATCCAAGTCCAGACTTGTCAAGATGAGATTTTTGACTGTTTATAATTTCATTCAGAACTTTTGAGCTATTCTGCATATTTTTCTTTTGAATATCCTTTCTTAGTGTGACAACCTCTGCTTCCAAGTTTCCAATGATCTTGTCCGTTTCTTCTAGTTGTTCTTTGAGTGCTTCTTCAATTCTTTTATCTTCTTCTATTTGAACCTTCAATTTTGTGATCATTTGTTCTAGTTCTCAAGTGTCCTTTTTCTTGTCTTGTTCTGCTTGCAATTTCTTGTTTTTCTTCTTTTCTCTTCTGATAAATTCTATGGAACACATTAATTCTTCTCATTAGTCAACTTCTGCCTCTTCAATTTCTTCTTCAACTTCTTCACATTCTTCTTCGACTTCTTCATATTTTTCTTTGGAGTCTTCTTTGTCAGAGTCTTTTACTACCATGAATATAACTCTTCCTATCTCATTCTCATTGACTTCATATTCATCTGATGATGAGATGGCTTCTTTGGTGTATAAGATTTTCTTGAAAAATTTATTTGTATTTCTTTTTCCTTTATATGTGTGTTTTCCTTTTGAGTAACCTTCATCATTTCTCTTTTTCTTATGAGGACATTTGTTAGCAAAATGACCAATACCATCACAATTAAAACAAATTAAAGAGAGATTACCTCTATACCTATCGTTGGTTCCCTTGTTCAGTCTTTTGATGAAGTTGGCCACTTCTTCATCATCTCCCAAGGCATCACTGTTGCTGCTATATTCTTCTTGGTTCTTTTTCTTTTTCTTTGATCTTGTGGATGCTGTTAACTCCCAAAATAGCACCATCATTTTGGTTGGGTTTTACGGTGGATAGCATGGCTATTGATAGTTTCCTCAACTCATTGTTAAGTCTTTTAGCTGCAAAATTTTAG
>JZKD02S1676599.1:1347259-1358601 GCA_000966675.3 Picea glauca | reverse complement strand
GGATAATTTCATTAATGAAGATACTTAAGAAAAATAAAAAAGAGGGAGATATAGTCATTAATGGTAAGGCCTACCATCAAATCATGTAGATTTCAAATAAGTGGACACAAAGCTCAAACTCGTGAACTCTCCCCCGATCGAAAAAGTATTTTCACATTCTTACTAGTTGCACTATCCCATGGGGCTTTTAGTTCATTTCCTTACATGTCTATGAACCTATGCATAGTATTTGGCACAATTGTTGTGGGAATATGACATTGTGGCTGTATTTATCCATGCAGCATTCCAGGAATACAAGTTTGAGGTTTTGGACAGTGGTTTTTGGTTTGGGAATTTCAATGATGATATGGATCCTCTTCATTTATGGATTTATGGGTAAGTGGATACCTTTATCCTTTTTTTTTTGCTGAATTGGAAGGTTTGCAGTTGGCATTTGACTTCAATGCCAAAGAGTATGACCCTACTTCTTTTTTAGGGGATTTTTGGTTTAATCTAGCCCCTGGTTAGTTATCGACGAAGTTTGATAGGAAATTACTACTAGAATTATTCCTTATACACATGTTGTTAGGCAATCTACCCAGCCACCAAAATTCTAAAAAAATTAAAATCCCTTTGTTATTTCTCATTCACTTTCCATGTGACAATTTTCTACCCAACCACAACATGATTTCTCTACTCTCAGTCGGCCAGTCAACTTCCACCCTCACGTGAAAAAACTTTTGTTTCTCCCACTACTATTTCTTATCATGATCTTTCTGCAAACTGCCTGAAAACTAAAAAGTTCATGTTGCTTCACATTGATATGGACCAATCAATGCTGGTGTTAATGTTCTGTACGTATGTTATTCACACAGACCATGATATGTTTGCCATAAAATCCCATGACTCTTTATTTAAGGTTGAATTTGCATCTTATCATAGGAATGTCATTTTAGATGTATCCTCACCAATGGATTTTGGCCCTGTCATTTTCAGATTTAATCTGGTATGGTCAATCAAGACAACTTTGAGGACCTCATCTCCTCCTCTTGGGAATCCGCTCTAAAGAAACCTACCTATGGGAGGATAAAGTGAAGAGGATGTGAGCGATATGAAGAAATGGTTAAAAGTTCACTTCCAATACCCAACTATACATAGGTAAAACTTGGAAACCAAGCTAGAAGCTTTGTTTCCCTCTGCTACAGGTTGGTTCCGATCTTTGTTTTTGTTATCATTTGGCATCTCTAGCACTATGAATATCTCATGCAGACATCAACACTTTCCAATGGTGAGTCCCCTCATGGATCTCATTTCGATGACCACACCTCATGATGGTTTGTTAATCCCATGAAAACATTGTTAGTGTAGTGGTGACATCTCACGATGCTTTGCCAAATCCATGACAACATTGACAGCCTTTGACTGAGATGGTAGTTTCTAAGGTTTTATTCTTTTTTATTTATAAATATAAAATTTAAAAATATTCACTTATCTCTGTTTTTGGAGGTGTGCCCTTCTCAATTCTGATGGGTGGCATCTTGATGCTCTTGCAGTTCGGCTTCACCACACTACAAGAACTTGCAGGCTCCTTTATTTCCAATTCTCCTACAACACCCCTGTTGGACCATAGTTGTTACCTTTTTGAATTCATCCTTTCTATCTTTTGTCCAATGCCTTGCGTGTTATTGCAGTCCCTTGGTGCCTTCTTTGATCATAGCAGTCTCTTGGTTCCTTCAACTTCATCTAGTCAACTTAGCTCTGATATCATGTTGTTTTTACACACAAAAGTGTGGACATGAATACACATTAGAATGAGAAAGGTTGGATTCATTCATATCATTAGTTGATGCAATGTCTCACTACATAGTGCCAGAGGAGTATATTACGTAACTCTCAATACCTAACTAATAACCACTACATTAAGTACTATATTAAATGCCTCATCATTACATCACTTTATTAGTGAGACTTTATTATTTGTCCAAATCTTAATATATCTAATTTCTAAATATGAGTATTATCTCTAACTATTACTATCAACTAACTGTCTCAATGTACTTCTCCGTAGTTGGTATTGGCCATCTTGGGCTGGATACAGTTTTAAACTCTCTTTTCTTTATCTTTCCTAGACTTATATTCTACTATCATTTTGGGCTCCTCTAGGGAGAGGATGTATTGAATCTGAATGGCTTCACTGTTCAATTTTTCTTTATATAATATATGGGATGTTTCCCTGAGTCTTGTTTCTCTAGATCTGTAATGTATGCCTTTGTTGAATTCCATTTGTGTTATTTCTTCAACATTTCCTCTTGAAAATGAGTTCTCATTTGGTTGGTGTTGGCGACGGAAGTCACTCCTGGATTGCAATAGGAGCAGAGCCCGACGCCCATCAGTTTAATGTCACGATTTGTTTATAAAAGGGATGATCAAATAGAAGTAAACTCAGAACAATATCGTTTCAACTTTGAAACTAGGCCAGGCATGCATGGGCAAGTGAGGTCTTAGATAAATTTCAAATAGTGAGTTGTAATAAGGGTGAGTAGGGGAAATATTTCTATAAGAAGAGTGCAAGAGTCTGTCATAAACAACAGGTTTCTAATAGACTCTGGAAGAAAGTGTCCGAATGCAAGATCTTCTTACATTCAAACACAGAAAACCAGAGAATACAACGATGCTACAATAAATCCTTTACAATAACATAATTGCAACAATTCATGTGAATCAGTCGATCATGAACTCCCTTAGTAAGAGACGAAGGATTAGATGGAGTAGGAAAACTGTTTGTCATAAAACAAGAAATCTCATATATAGATGCACACCCAGAGAACTAGAATGGTTGTTAAAACTTTACATTCGGGAGCTTCGCTCTACCATCGATAGATACAAAAATGGTGAGAACGCCTACATATACTCAGAACAACAACAACAACAAAATCAAGATGTTGCATTAAAAACATTGCGTCTGCATGGCTTCTGACTATCTACACCTGTAGTCTCTGAATGATCGTGCACCTATGGCAGACACAATCAAATTCCTAACAGTCCCATGGGTGAATCGACGTGCTTTTAATTCATCGCCGGACTTTCCCTTTATGGCGAAGATGATGTCTAACCACCATCAAATACCTTAATAATTGCTTCCTTGGGATTGGGAATGGCCTGGCTAACTTGGCACCTTTAAGATGTGGAAGACCCCTCGCGCTGCCACTTGGAATAACTGAATGGCCTGATGAATAGACGTGGAGGACGGCACGAAGGCTGGGGGGGGCGTAATGGAAATGGTGGCGCCAAGACCATGAAGGTGAGATGAGAGGTGGTGGGGAAGACACACGACGAAAGGCAATAAGCGGAGGGGGTAGGAGATGAAATATGATGGGCACATTATTAATGGGAGGCTGACGTGGAATTGAGCGGGACACATGGCAGGTGGTGAGTGGATGATGAGATGGGGGAGGGACCATATGGACCGAAAGAGGGGAGATTGACAGATGTCAGAGGATGAGGAAGAGCTAAAGGGAGCGAGCCTCATCATATGGTTAGGAGGAGAACAGATGGTAGGGGGGGAGGATGGTCCACAAGATGACATGATAGGAAGGGGGCTTTACATTGATTAAACGTAGAAATATAAGGGAGGTCTAAATCGCCTTGCGAGTCGTTGATACGGGCGCTCCGACCATGACCGTTGAAGAGGTGCGCCCTCGATTTCGGACCCCGCCCCTCCACTTAAAGGTAGAAAGGTGGGGGGGATCTAGAATCCAAAGTGGGCTATTGATCCAGGCACTCTGATCATGACCGTTGAAGAGGTGCACCCTCGATTCCAGACCCTCCCCCTCTTCTTAAAGGTAGAAAGGCAGGGGGGCTCCAGAATCCAATGTGGGCCGTTGATTCGGGCGCTCTAATTCTTGCTATCCAGATTTGATTGCCATTTAAACACAAATGCATTTTGCATCCCGAACTTAGGTCAAGAGGGTTTTTAACCCATTCCTTTTCATTTTACCCTCCTTTACAAGAAATGTCGCTAACATTAGGCTCCATGGGGGATAGAGTCATCCTTGTGATGCTCTAAGGACTGTTTTTGCAGATTCAGTGCCTTGTTGTTGGGCTATGGAGTCATTTATTAAGCTAAAAACAAAAACAATATTTACAAAAACAAAAGAGCTGACTACAGCTCAAATTTTTTTTTTTTTAAGAAATGACCATTTACTAGACCATTAAAAACTTCTTTGCCTTCCAAATCCTGCAACCTGTAAGTGTTGTTTGAAAATACTTCAGAGATCTTGAAAGGCCCAAACCAGAGGGCATCAAACTTACTATTCTTTCCCTTTTCCTACCTGGGTGCATCCCATTTGAGCACCAGATCACCCGGCTCGAAATCTCTCTGTTTGCTCTACCTGTCAAAAGCCTGCTTGATCTTCTGTTGATGATTGTAGGCCCTATTTATGACCTGCTCTCTAATCTGCTACACTTCCACCATTTGATGAATCCTTCTGACCATATGGTCAGGCTCTCCTTCAAGGCCCTGGAGGAATTTCACCACAGATAAGGCGAGTTGAGTAGGGAAAACGACCTCTTCTCCGTAAACAAGTTGGAAAGGTGAGATGCCTAGGGACTTTTTTGTTGTCACTTGGTCAGCCCATAGAGCAAATGTGAGTTTTGAATCCCAGGCCCTTTTATTTTCTTCCAATAATTTCTTAATGAGCTTGATCAGACTTTTATTGGAAGATTTCGCTAGTCCATTTCCTTGAGGATAATAGGGAGTAGAGTGAATCAGTGAGATCTGAAACTATTCACAGAACCTGACCAGAGGCTCAGACCTGAAAGAGGTGACATTGTCAGTGACAATCCTGCTAGGGCAACCAAATCTGGCTAAGATGTCCTCCAGGAAGCTGATAATTACTTTGTGAGAAGTGCTCCTGGTGGGGACAACTTCTATCCACTTGGTGAAATAGTTTGTCGTAGTCAGGATCCATTTGTGTTGGCCACTTGAGGGAGGATGAATTTCTCCAATGAAGTCCAATCCCCACTACTGAAAGGGTGCTGAAACTACTACAGGATTTAATGGTAGAGATTTGAGCTGCTACTTTCCTGAGAACTTTTGGCATTTGACGCAAGCTCTGATTTCTCTGCAGACATCAGGGAATAAAGTGGGCTAGTAATACCCAGCCCGGAGGATCTTGTGAGCTGTGGCCTTCCAGAAATGATGACCTCCGCAAAGACAAATATGGAAATTAAACATAACCTTCTGGGCTTCTTGTGGGTCTAGGCACCTCAAAAATACCCCTAGAGGGTCTTTCCAGTACAAGGCTTGGTCAATGAGGCAATATTTGACCACCCTGAGCTTTAAAGCTCTTGCCTTGCTTTTTTCCATCCCATCAGGAGGCCTCAATTCTTGCAGAAAGTACAAAATATCCTTGTACCAGGGGCATGCAGTTAGTGATAATCCACCCTGAAAATTCTTGCTAGATGACTCAGCTTGCTCATTGATGAAGTTAATCCATAAGGCTTTGCAATTGGATTCAGCTAGCAACTTGGCCAAACCCTGCTCCTTTATCAACTTGGTGGGCTTAATCTCTAGATCAAACTCTAGGATATTGGCAATCCATTTACCCCTCCTTCCATCTATGTCGAGCTGTACAAGAATGTCCTTCACAGAGGCTGAAGGAACATATGCAGTGACCCTTGAGTGCAAGATATAGACTCTGAAAGATTTGAGAGCTTTCACCAATGCATAGGCCTGCTTCTCCATGATCTCGTACAAGACTTCTACATCTCTCAATGCCTTGCTGAAGAAGGAAATGGGTTTCTCCCACCCTTCCTTATTTTTCTGCAACAAGACTGCTGCTACTGTATCACAAGAAGCAAACGAAAAAACTAGGAAATATTTGGAATAGTCAGGACTGATCAACACATGTGCCTCAGTCAACGCCCTTTTTATTTGGACAAAATATTACTTGGGCTCAGCGGTCCATTTCACTTCATTTCCCTTCCTGATCATGGCTGTGATGTGTTTCACTAGCTCAACAAAATTTGAGACAAATCTCCTCAGAAAATTAATCTTCCCCAAAAAGGCCCGAACTTCCTTCTTAGATTTGGGTAGTGACAGGGTCTGAATTTCCTTTGTCCTACTCAGATCAATCCTCACCCCCTCTGCTGAGACTATATGGCCTAATAAATTCCCCTCCATAGCAAACAAAGATTTCTTGGGGTTTAAGGACAAGCCAAACCTCCTACATTTCAAGAAAACTTTCCTCAGGTGAAAACAATGCTCTTTGTCTGTCCTGGAGAAGACTGTGATATCATCCAGATAGATTACCACAAACTGGTCCTTCTCCCCGATGAAGGCTATGTCCATGGCTCGTTGAAATGTTGCTCCTGCATTCATCAATCCGAAAGGAATTTTGGCATACATGAATGTCCCCCAAGGAGTCGTGAAGGTCGTTTTTTCTCTGTCCTCAGGCATGACTGATTTCTGATTGTAACCAGAAAAACCATCAATCATGGATATTCTAGATGCACTGGTGAATTTCTGCAATATGTGTTCCATGTTGGGCAGGGGATAATTGTCTTTTCTTGAGCTCCTGTTCAGGTTCCTGAAATCAACATAGAGTCCGATTTCTCCACTTTTATTCCTTACTGGGACCAAATTGGCCACCCATTCGGAATATCTCAAGGGGAAAATTATTTGGGCATCTATCAATTTCTTCACTTCTTTCTCCATAACTAGTAGCAACATGGGATTTATCTGTCTCAGCTTCTGCCTGAATGGCTTAGCCTCTTCTTTCAGTGGGATCTTATGCTCAATGAAAGATGTATCATAATTCTTGAGGTCTTCAAAGGCCCATGCAAGCACATCATCAAATTCCTTTAATAACTCAGTATATTCTTCCCTCTGTTCATTGGTCAGGTTGCTTGACAATTTGACAAAATTAGGCTCCTCCTGTATGCCAATGTTGCATTCAGTTGTGTCGGCATCTTCATATGAAACACCACCCTTGACTGCCACATCATTTTTGTCGAACAATCTTTCTAAAGGGACTAGTCCCCTCGGAATGTGATTGCTAGGCAGTTGAATGATCTAGTGATTAACAATTTTATTCAAGAATATCTCAAAGGGAGGGTCACCTTCGGGATCAGGATCCTGATCTATGTGCAATGCAGAAAACTCATCGACAGACTGCAAAAACTTTTCAATTTCAAGATCATCCTTGAATACCTTCCAATTCTTTATGTTGTCCGGGATGGATGGCTTGTACCTTACCTCGACCTCACCATTAATCTTTGGTGGCAGAGGGATCCTGGACAAACTGGCTGAGACTGCTAAGGAGTCGGCCAAGGTATTCTCTTCCCTTGGGACAAAGACAATGTTGAAAGCAGAGAAGAAATTATCAATTAAGTCCCATACCTCATTTTTGTAGCTTCTAAGCCGAGGACGCTTGGCTTGATAAACATTCTTGACCTGTTGGATGATCAATTCTGCATCTCCAAACACAACCATCTCCTTTATTCCCCTTTCTTTTGTAGCTCTCATTCCCATCACAAGAGCTTCATATTCTGCTACATTGTTGGTGGTTTCAAATTCCATCTTGAATGATAGAGATATGGTCTCTTGACAGGGTGATATGAAAATCACTCCAGCCCCTGTGCCTATCCTAAAGGAAGCTCTGTCAAAGAACATCTTCCAGACAAAGGTGGTTGGAGGAGGTATCTCTTGATTAAGAATGGGCTGCTTCCTGATCTGTAAAGGGACCTTAGGAGTTTCAGTGATCTGCAACAAACTAGACCCTAAATTAGTGTCAAGTGCAAAGATGGGGTGATTAGTGGGGTTTGCTTCATCACTGACAATATAGGCCAGTTAGGCTTCTCTGTACAACCTCTTGTGTTCCCCTCCAAAAACTGGAATGGTGGCATACGTGAGATCCATCTGTAACATTCCTCCAAGATATTGACAATAGCATGCCAAACTTGGGGGGAACATCAGCTACCACAATGTTCATGACCACACTCTTCATGGGCAGCTGAAACAAAGAAACCACCAGGTCTTTGATGACTCATAGACATTGCACCCTCCTTAAATCAAAAGAGTACAAATCATGATAGGCCTTTGTCACTTCTAGTCCCAGTTCTTCCATGACTATCTTGGGCATAAGGTTATGGGAAGCTCCTGAATCCATGAGGCAATTATGCAACACTTTATCATGTATGTTCAGGGAGGTGTAGAAGGGAGGGGATGAATCATCTCTATCTTCTACCATGGGACCTAGGATGACAACTGGCTTCTCATCTTGAAGGTTCACTGAGTCAGAGGGAGGCTGGGGGGACTCAGATTGTAGCATCTTAGAGAGGGACCTTTTAAAGTCTTCATTTTTAACTAGCTCGGAGATGGGGACGGGAATCCTGATCTTTTGTATTTCATGCTCAAAATTAAAGGAGGAAATAGGCTTAGGAGCTTCCCTTACCTCAGTGACAGGTTCTTTGGCTGCTGGCGAAGCACTATGGGATCTCTTTTCTTTAGTTGTGGTTGTTGCAGCTTTAGTAGGCCTATCTGCTATGAGGGGTTGGTCTTGGCTGTCAAAGTCTCCTTCTTTCTTTCTTGACCTGAGATTGTATCTGTTAGAGGTGTGACCAGCCCTTTCTCCCTTTCCTAACTCATGGATCTGAATGTTCATCAGGGATTTTTCATATGCAGACTGAGTCAAATGGGGAAAAGGAGGAGCTTCTTCAACACAATGAATTTTAGGGTCGAATATTTCTATCTCCTCCCCTTCCTCATGAGTAACCAGGTTATTTTGGAGAGGGGTTTGAATCCTTTGATCCTCTCTATCTTTTCCCCTTGGTTCCCTTGGGAAGGCCCGTGGTCCATTGTTATTAGGTCTCCTGAAACCTCTATTATCAACATTTTGGGGATTTCCGTACATGGGCTTCCCTTCTAACTCCCACCTTTCCATCCTGGAAGAAAGTGATTTTAGTACTCTAGTTGTTTCGTTGTCTGATGGGGCATGGGAGAGGAATTGGATGGGGAGGCTTCAGGCCTTTTCTTGGACATTTTTCTATCAGCAACGTTCATGAGTCGGTCAACAACCAACATGTTAGATTCTACCTCCATCGCTGCATCCTACATGTGGGCCAGGGTAGTGGCTCTTCTCTCTCTCAGTAGTAGGCAGAAATCAGGATCAAAAGCGCTAGCATAAGTGATCTTGGCCAAGGCTTCTGAGGGTTTTATCTCAGCGGGAATTTTATTATACATTTTATTAAATCTCTTGGAGAAGTCAGAGACAGACTCTCCTTCTTTTCTCTTCAAAGATCCAAACTCTGTCATATAATACATGAAGTCTTTTTTATCTCCCCATTGTCTTAAAAAGGCATTATCTAAAGCTTCGATCCCATCAATAGATCCAGGGGGAAGGGCCTTGAACCATTTTCTAGCTTCGCCTTGGAGGCTATGGACAAAAATCCTCATCCATACGTCTGCATGCATGATGAAATTATCATCTGTGAAACTGTAAAAGACTTTTAGGTGTTCATCTGTCGTTATGTCCCCCTCACCCGTGAACTTGGGTAGTTGCTTGAGGTAACCATCTACCGGGAGGGCATTGAGGGGATGAGGTAACACAAGGGGAGCATACCTAGCGGCTATAATAGCCTCCATTCTGGTCATAGGGGGATTTACTCCTGCCATGGGGATATTAGGTGGAGGAGAACTTGGAGGAGGAGTGTGAATAGGGGATGTCAGAAAAGAGTTTCCTGAAGGAAAAGGGGACAACAAAGAAAACAAAGAGAGAACTGGGGGACCTAAATGAGCAAACGCTTCTCTCTGCGCAGTAATAGTAACAAAAGGAGGGGTGGTGAAACCTTTTGAGGTCTGGGGTCTGCGCTGAGGTATAGCTTCAAGGGAGGGGGGAGTGACAAGGATATCTCCTTCTAATGCCGGACCAGAAGGGGAAAACTCAACAGGAACACTCTCGAAATTGAGAAATCGGGAAACCTCAGAAAAAGACTGGCTGGGAAGCTGGGAATAAGAAAGTGGAGTTTTTATGGAAGGAGGTGGAGAAATACCTGGTTTCATGGCAGAGCTTTCTCCTTGAGAGGGCTTCCCTTTTCTAATAATCACCTTTGGATTTTCTTCAGGCCTGGCCAGAGGCAGCTGTGGATGGGAACGCGTGTGTCTACTGCTGGAAGCCACAACTAACCCGACAGGTTCGCCGCAATGGATTCATCACAATGGAGTCGCTAGGTGCACAATAGCAATCTTCAAGGGCTCTGATGCCTGATGCACCTTCAGAATTAGAAGCTCAATGTCATTCAATCCCAGGGAATATTTTCAACTTCGTCCCTGACAACGATGCCATAAATGTTGGTGATGAAAGTCACTCCTGGATTGCAACAGGAGCAGAGCCCGATGCCCATCAGTTTAATGTTATGATTTGTTTATAAAAGGGATGATCAAATGGAAGTAAACTCATAACAATATCATTTCAACTCTGAAACTAGGCCAGGCATGCATGGGCAAGTGAGGTCTTAGATAAACTTCAAACAATGAGTTGTAATAAGGGTGACTAGGGGGGAGATTTGTATAAGAAGAGTGCAAGAGTATGTCATAAACAACAGGTTTCTAACAGACTGGGGAAGAAAGTGTCCAAACGCAAGATCTTCTTACATTCAAACACGGAAAACCAGAGAATACAACAATGCTACAATAAATCCTTTACCATAACATAATTGCAACAATTCATGCAAATCAGTCGATCATGAACTCCCTTAGTAAGAGACGAAGGCTTAGATGGAGTAGGAAAACTGTTTGTCATAAAACAAGAAATCTCATATACAGATGCATACCCAGAGAACTAGAATGGTTGTTAAAACTTTACAGTCGGGAGCTTTGCTCTACCATCGATAGCTACAAAAATGGCGAAAATGCCTACATATACTCAGAACAACAACAAAAACAAAATCGATACATTGCATTAAAAACATTGTGTCTGCATGGCTTCTGACTATTTGTACTTGCAGTCTCTGAATGATCATGCACCTATGGTAGACGCAATCGAATTCCTGACAGTCCCATGGGAGAATTGACGTGCTTTTAATTCATCGCTGGACTTTCCCTTTATGGTGGAGATGATGTCTAACCACCACCAACTACCTTAATAACTACTTCCTTGGGATTGGGAACAACCTGGATAACTTGGCACCTTTAAGACGTGGAAGACCCCTCGCGCTGCCACATAAAATAGTTGAATGGCCTGATGAATAAACGTGTAGGATGACACGAAGGTTGGGGGGGGGCTCAATGGAAGTGGTGGCGCCAAGAACATGAAGGTGAGATGAGAGGTGGTGAGGTGTGGGCAATGTGACAGGGGAAGACA
>JZKD02S1676599.1:1332231-1343268 GCA_000966675.3 Picea glauca | reverse complement strand
AATATTATGGTGAAAAGTTATGATGCAAACAAGATCAAGAAGTAATATTTTGAAGATGGCATGCTGAATGACACTGAACCCATTCATCTCTAATGTTTTCTGACATTCTTCCCCATAGACTTATACTGAAACAAATATCTATTTTTTGTTTGCCGAGAAGACCCGCAAACCCTTTTTCAAGCGCCGTTATTATAGCAAACTTGTCACAACATCCGTCAAATGAAACATATTTATAGATTTTGTAACGTCGCAATTCCGACGTAAAAAAGTCCTAAGTGACCGTTGGTATTTTGACTTGGTGAACATACTAAGGTGACCGTTGGAGGGGAAAACCTAGTTTCCAAAACGTCACAATTGCGACATATATCTTCACAAACGTGGCAAGAGAGACGTTCCGGTGGAAAGCATGGCAAGAGAGACGTTCCATTGGAAAACGTGGCAAGAGTGACGTTAACGTGGCAAGAGAGACATTAATCTGGCAAGAGAGACGTCAACGTGGCAACACCGACGTTATCGAGCAACATGATTTTTTTTTTTTTTAAATTTCCTCTATTTTGTTTTTATATATTGCATCATATCTGTGTATTTTCATGACATCAAAGCCCAAACTATCTTGGTGGATTCTAATATTGGAGCTACAGTTAGTGTATATGCCTTCTCATGTCGAATTCCTTTAGACATCAATTAACTTCCCTTCGAAAGTGTAGGGAACTTCATCTAAGCAAGTGTTAGCCTCTCTTGAAGATTTGTGCATGTTGTTGAATGTGTACACCCTCTCTCAACAAGTGCGCTCTTCCTCTTAGCTTGTGCACCCTCACTCAAGTGCACCCTCACTTAAAATAAAAGGTAATAAAGAGGTAACAAATATCTCATACCTAACTTACATCTTATAATTCTCCAACATTGTTTTTTACACTTAATGCAACAAACACCAAATGGAATGGTTTACACGAGGTCAATGGAGAATGTTATTCTTATCTTATTCCTCAACTTGGATTGAGCATGTATATGACTTAGATTGAGCATGTACATGAATGGTACCTAGCATGTATATGACTTGGATTGAGACACATCCATATATGTACATCCATAGTTGTTAGTTTTCACTCAACCACATTGCAGAGGGTGTAGTTGTACTTCTTCCTAGTCACCAAGCTTATTGTTTCCCCACAATAGTACTAATGTGAAGTGTGGAGGGCATGCCTCTTTTATTTAAAACCCCATAGTCTATACCTTTGCATCCACATTGGTATATAGCACCACATCAACACTCCACTTCACTTTCCTTTACACTTAACATAGCCCCTTACGTTTTATGTGATTTTTTCTATGTGCATCAACCTTCCCCATAGCCTTTACATCATGTCACCCTTTTTCCTTATCCTTTTGCTTGTATATGAAAAGTGAAAAGTGAAAATATATGAACTTCCCTTCACTACATTCTTAGCTCTGCATGCATAAAACTTTATAAGGAAAAATAATAGGATTTTCGCCAAATTTGCAAAGTAGGTTTTTTTGAAGGCCTTAAACCCTGTAAAACTACATCTTAGAGCACTAAAATTGAACATAAATAAAAAAAACCATTAAAGAGAACCTTCTTTATTATTGGTCCATTTAGGATTGAACCACACATCCCCATTGCGAGTCTTTTGGTCTATAAGCTTCATCCCCTTCTAGTTCTTCCACCTCTTCAAGCAATGGAAGCCGGATGATGCATAATGTAGGAATGGATGGAGTTGTGTGAAAATGTGGGATGTATGTTGCATGGATGTTGTATCAACAAGGTGAAGCCCCCATGATCCTTATGAGTATTAAAAGTTTACTATGTTAGAAATGATGACATTTGATTCAATGTTGTATAGGTGTACTAAGTGAACTATGACATTTACATGGTATTTTTAAAATTTGGGTCATTTTGCAGTACTGCACACATAGTAATCTATCAAGAAATTATTTCTTTTCTTAAAATATCTTGCTCCTTCCCATATCTAGTTTTCATTGAAGTTGAATTTATTTCATTTCATTTTCCTCTTGCATGGTTTAAAGAGTCAAGTCAAAACACCATCAGTTTCACGACCACTCCTTTGAGTAACAACAACCTAAAATCAAGCGCTAATTAAAATTTATCTAGCAACGTTTCTAGGGATATTCAAACCCATCTTAACTTAGGTGTAGAGCTTTGGAATAGGATTGTGAGAATAAAATTCCAAAGCTACTAAACAAACATAAATCCTTGAGTTAGGGAGTGAAATCTAGTTGCTATATCACTGACTTTGGGAAGCCCTTCTAACACAAGGGTGAATCATGAGGTCGCATTGGGGCCCTCAAAGTAATCAAACCTGCTTTGTTGGTCTTGGTGTCGACTGTCAACTGTCCCCCCTCTTCTTTGGTATAGTAGGTGGTACCATAGAGGCCATAATCTTTTAGACTTCCTACACAAGGTGACAACACAGGGAAGGTGGTGTTGTACCTAGGATCGACGTTGGATAGACTCACTCAGACTCCTTGGAGTGTTTCCCACTGCTCAGTGAGGTAACTTGCACCAGGGTGTTAGTTCGTTAAGTAGGTTTTCAACGTAACTTTCCCACCTGTCGAAACTCAGCGCCTTCGTGCATCGATTCTGTGATGTTGGATTCCATCACCAACTAGCGCTTCTTTGTGAGAAGGTTTGTTTGCATTATTGACTCCTAGATTAATTAGTGTGTGTTGTTTTTTCTCCTTAGTTGGCCTTAGTTGGCCTTAGGATTGAGTGTGTGTCTAATGGAATCGGTTTAAGGTTAATTCCTCATTTGATCAATACAAAATATGGATACAATTAAAATAAAAGGTAATAAAGAAGTAACAAATATCTCATACCTAACTTACGTCTTATAATTCTCCAACATGGTTCTTTACACTTAGTGCAACAAACACCAAATGGAATGGTTTACACAAGGTCAATGGAGAATGTTATTCTTATCGCCATAACTAACTTATTCTTCAACTTGGATTGAACAAAACTAATATTTGTATAGTTCTAATCTTGGCTTGAACAAAACTAATATTTGTATAGTTCTACTCTTGTATTGAACACAAGTAATATTTGTATAGTTCTACTCTTGGATTACCTTAGACATATTTCCATCTAAAGAACCCAATATTTGCAACACACCAACTGATGGTTGGATTTCTTACTCCATAGCATTGACCCTCATCTTCAATGGACATTTCTTATAATAATTCTAATTTGCACAAATCCAACAACCAACAACCTTACTACTATTTTTTTCTTAGATCCATATGATAAATTATCATGTCCTTAGTGTTATCACATTAATATGTCCTTAATATGTCCAAAATAAAGAGGGATATCAAATTAAATTAGGTGGTTGACCACTAATATTGGTAATTGCACCGCAGTCTAATTGTGCATCGAAAACTAAAGATATACAATTTTTATTTAGAACTTTGAATATGATGATGGACTACTAACTAACAACACATGCTCATGCAACTAAAGGTACAACTAAACATGTACCTGTTAGATATTTCTTCATTGAGTGAGGAAATATTAGGACAAGTAGAGGTCGGAAATGTGGTTGCATCTAGTAGATATGATAAGCAAACAAGGACCAAAGGTGAAAAAGTAAGAATAAAATTTTGTAGACACATGAAATTTTTTCTTGCCGAAGGAGGATCATTCTCTTATGATGATGAGAGCATAGGAGGCATAGATGTTCCACTCAGGTATAAGCATTTGGTGAAATAATGGGTACCTAAGGAACTACCTCTTATATATGTTGACTTCTTTGTCAACAATAGGACATATCACATTGCACCAACCTCCCTGCATGTCTCGGGGATTATTTCCATGGATGGAATAATTGTAAAATACAATACAGTAACTAAATTGATGGACTATGTCAGACTGTGTTATAATTATAATGAGTGGATGCATCTGGTCTGGTACATGCGAAGTATGTGGAGATATGCACTCATAAAAAATTATATACAACTAATAAACAAAGATAAAAATAAGGGTGCAACTATATATATTGATGGAAGGCCTAAAGCTTTTGGCAATATCATAGGGTTTATAAACAACACATGACCCGGGACAACAAACAAACAACCAAATTGCATATATGAGGGATGTGAAGAGAATCGGGTAGTCCATTGCACAATAAAAAAGATAGCTCCCGAGGAAGAGTTATTAGTGGATTACTATTTGAATTGAATAGAAGCATTGACTAATAGTGTGCATGTTCTTATGCAACACCTCCTTAAGAAATCTCTACTTATTGCATTATATTTTTTTATTATCTTTAACATTGTTGTAAATATTATCTTTAACATTGTTTTTTTGTTATCATTCACAATTTTTTAAATATTTGGGGTTCTAATTATATTATAATGTGGCAGGATGATAGTGGAAAAGGGCCAGTCGCAGAACATGTAAATGATTATCAATTTCCACTTTCATTTTACATTGTTTTTATTATTTGCTTATATAATTTTATTGAAATAACATTGTTTTTGTTGAAATTATATGTAGTCCGTAGGCCATGTTGATCATGATTCTGCCGATGATGAGTGGTTTTATTCATGCGTTGATCTGATGGTCTTAATAAATAAAAAAGCATTAAAGCTAACAAGGAACTTGATATCTTCTTAGATTGTCCAGGTCAAAATCCCGACATCAAAGCAAAGATCAAGATCCTTATGTCACAACCTAACACATATAAGGTAATAACCATAATTTAAAGTGTTTTTTTTTATGTACTCATATTTTCAATTATGATACTTTGTTATTTAACTTTTACACGATCTCACAAAAAAAAAAAAAAAAACTTTTTTATAAGTCATTTTTGGAGCCTTTTCAGCCCAATGTTGGTAGTAGTGGTGCTATAGAGACGCTACAGAGTCTTGATGCAGACGGTCATACAATTGCTAGAGAACTATTTACTTCTTCATCTTCCACACCTAATTTAGATAGGATCCATGACACACATCGCCAGATATCCACACATCGATCATAGTCTAGATATGGTGGTAGAGATGAGGATCATAGTGACGTGGTTGAGATGGTTGCATTTCCTAAAGCTAGACGTGTGACAAGCACAAGGACCCTTTCGTGCACATTTTTGGTTGACGATAATGGACTTCCATTAAAACAATCAAGACTCCCAGGTAGTGTTAATTCATATTTTAATCATTTAATGTTGTCCTCATACAAAAATCATCTAGATTATTAATTTTAAATTCATGATCATACCTTTTTGTGTGTGGGAAACAACCTTTTTTATAGGAACCTAGAGAACAATACGTTGTTTATTTTTGGGGAAACCTTACGCATGAGGTGGAATTTCCAGAATTTGAACCTCATAAAGGAACTTATGAATTATCTTGAAGGCCTCTTCGGAGTAGACACGTTCAATAAAAAACCGATCACCTCTGCAATGGGTGAATATTTAAAATATACGCGGGATGTTTATAGACGAAGCTTGGAAGGAAATCCTAGGTATGAGCGTCCTCCCTCAATTTCAGAGAGGGAGTAGAAGGAGATAATTGATGATTAAAAATAAAATATTTTGAAAAAATCAGGAGAACAAATAATTGGTATACCAAGGTAAATTACAATTTTTTGAATTCAATACCAGCTTTATTTTTCTTTAGATCTAAATAAAAGTGTGGTTATATATAACATACTTGAAAATTTTGATGATAGGTTTCCTAGCACTTCAAAGGAACCCAAAGAAAGGATTTCCAAACATGGCCAACACAAGCTAGGCCAGGGTGGCTACTTGAGGTTACAGCCACGAATCGTAAATACCCAAACATCTTAAGAATATTATTTGTATCAACTTACAACTTTAAGGTAATTGCAACCAAAAACATTAAAAAGCCATACCCTTATGCAATGCAGGGTGACGACTTTGGAACTGAAACCATGGAGTAAGACCTCCAACTTGGTTACAAGTATGGTTATAAAGCTGTGGTTGATTGTAGGAAAAGCATGGGGTAGACCCCAAGATCCAATTTGTGGGATAAGGTAAATAAAAATCAGTCCACATTAACCTTTCATTACTTATAAAATACATAAATGTTTGATATCGTCCATAATTTAATGTCTTACTTTGTTTTAATCAGGGGAGTAGAACTATCAACAAAACCATTAGTACTGGACAACATAGCATTGAATCTCAGGGATGATTTTAGGGGCTAAATTTCACTTATGGGATAATTTTCCATGGTTTTTCCAAAAACGAGATTCACTATTTTCAAAATGATTCACCCAAATTCTATAGGATAAAATTATTTTACCTAAAAAATCACCAAAAGTTTATAAAACTATATAAATTACTTAGAAATTTGAATATTTTTACAAAAATATCTCCAAACATTTATAGTTTACATATGAAGGATTAGCAAGATTCGCCAAGGTTTCTACATTTTAAAATAAATTTCCATCCTTAAAATCATTCTTGGCATTGATAGTGCAACGCAGGTAGAAGATCATGGTGCTCCCCAGGATCCCCATCCCAGTGAGGTGAAGCCCCAAGATGTTCTTGTGATCTGAGGCCCACGATGGTAAAATGTCTATATATCAATCATATACTTAATAATTTCGTACTTAAAATTTTTTACGTTTCAATGGAAGAAAATGTCATAGTTGATCCTCCTCAACTTGAAGATCATGTGAGCAGGTCAGAAACCATTCCAACGGTGCCGACTAGAGGACCAGGTAAATAATTACATTGCAGATTTTTTTTTTAATATTAATGAATTACTTCAATGATATTTAAAAATTGGCCATATAAATTTAATATTTTTTATTTTTGTAGGTGATGGCCCCTCACAACAAAATCCACGCCATGGGTATGAGACCATATGTACTCATCATGAAAGGACCGAAACAACATCAACTGCTGAAGAGAACCCAGTAAACAAAGACATGGAGATGGATGAATTACTTAAGACTTGGAAAGGACAAAAGAAGAGTAAAAGAAATTCATGATGTCATGTAATAATTTTATAAAACAGTTAGATGTACATTATATAGATGAACATGTAATGATGCATATAATCCATTGACATTATGGGTAATTTTTCATCTGATAATATACACAAGGCTGTTTCTATGGCTTGTATATATCTGTGAATGTAATTTTGTTATACACTTAATGATAATTTCAGCTTCTCTTATAAGACTTGGTATATATTGATTCAATACTCCTTGATTCAAGACGTGAGAATGCAAGCAAGACCTGGTGCCTTGTGCTTGGGCTATGGAGTCTAGGAAACAAATATAACTTGAATATGCAATATGCAACTTCTAAAATCTTGTGACATGATATATGCAACTTTGAAAGTCTTGTGACATGTGACAAACATCTTTTTCCAAGAAATGTGCAAACTTTAAACTCGGTGCAACATGCAAAAATAAATTTTTGGGAAGATGCAATAATAATTTTTAAGGATTAAACATGAGGGGTTGGAAATGACCATGTCAATCATTTTAAAATATTTTTTCAGAGCATTACCCTTCTTTTCATTGTGTCTCACATGACAAAGAAACAAAATCACATTGCCATTGTCAATTTATATGTGGAGGGTTATTCAAGGTTTCAATACATTCTTCATATTTTCCTACTTTAATCCTCTCATGGTCATGTTAATCCATATAGAGGTCCATGATATAAACACTCATTGCTATAATGTTGACATAAATTCCAATCTTCACTTTGTCGATTAGAGGGCACACTTTTAGCAACAATTTAATGTTTTTAGTTCCATGAAATTTATTTTGTTTCTTCAGCAACATTAAGGATTAAACGTGAAGGGTTGGAAATGGTGATGTCAAACATTTACTCTTTCACACATGTGCATCATCTCAATGTTCATGTCTACAATATGTGGAGGGTTATTCAAGGTTTCAAGACTTTCTTCATATTGTCATACTTTACTCTTCTCATGGTCATGTTAATCCATATAGAGGTTCATGATATAAACACTCATTGTTCTAATGTTGACATAAATTCGAATCTTCAATTTTTTGATTAGAGGGAACAATAATGGAAACAATGAGAGAGTTTTGACCATATGTCAACTAATTTGTCCCTTTAAATTTTTTTTATTGATGCGCAAGGGAGAATTGTGTCTATGAGAGGTCCTCTACATATTGAAATATTGATAACTAGTCCATGAAAGTGTCCTACATATTGAAATACAAATTTGGTGGACCCAACAAACAAATTATTTACCACACCACCTTTCGCACAAAATGACACTTCCATCAATAAAAAAATAGATGGGATAGTACGTTGAAGTCATTGAGCCAACACAATGGACTCAACAGTTGACTAGGATGGGAATCTATGAAAACATCATAGGACAAGCTCTATTAGGGAACCACAATAATCCTTGAAACTCCAAATAGAATGGAGAAGGATTTTTTTTTTTCAGTGCCTCTCACAATGAGCTTCACAAAACTTACAACTCATGTTTTTTGTAATATATGTTATTACATATATGTGTAGTAGAATATATATGTATGTTTTATTACAAATATATGTAATAAAATATATACGTTATTACACACACACACACACACACACACACACCGTAACACATCAAATATGTTATTATATCCCAACTCCATATTACAATACTTGACCCACATCCACAATCAAAGATAACAATAGAATAGACCCTATAACAATAGAGACTTGGGACCCATTTGGATGAGAAGGAGTATGAATTGAGACCCAATTGGCCCACTTACTTAAGTCATTAGATAAATAGTAACATAAAGAGAAAACATTATTAACCCCATAAACACTTAACAATCAAGTGCTTTTATAATTATTGTATTTGTAGATGATCCCTTTCTAAGTTGAAATCCTGCAATAGGATTTGAACTTAGCCTCGTTGTAACTTTTTATTGCACATGTAACCAAAGTATGCCAATGCCAAGTGCATTTGGTTGTCTTGGATGACACCATCATTTATTATCAATCCCTATGAAGCAC
Organism: Picea glauca; assembly: GCA_000966675.3. Classification (NCBI taxonomy): domain Eukaryota; kingdom Viridiplantae; phylum Streptophyta; class Pinopsida; order Pinales; family Pinaceae; genus Picea; species Picea glauca. The sequence goes on along the minus strand of JZKD02S1676599.1, from coordinate 1,334,257 downwards.
CATCAAAGTGTAGGTTATTCCAAATAGGTTTTGGTGTTTGCTAGTATATTGATGATGTCTTAGTGGTGCTTTTGTCATTGTCATTAGAAACATTTTAGGGTGGGGTTACTAGTACTAAAGGACTTCATTTATACATCAACTAGGTTATAGCCATATAATGACGATGATACTTAAGATGATCATGATGGAAATGCCCCTCTTAAATTAAATACAATATTTTGAATGTTTGGAACTCTTAGGTGGTTATGGTACCTTAGACAAGTTCAATTTTCATTTTCATTTATCATAACCATTAAATATTTGGTGAGGGGGATCAAAATCCTAGGATGTATTGCTTTAAGGATTTACAAGGAAAATTTATACCACAATGAATTAAGGGTTCAACTTGTGTTAGTTATGGTAGGTTTTGACTCATTCATTGCTAAATCACAATTTAATTGATTCAACTAAACAACCTTAAAAAGAACATGAATTAAGTTTGATTTCATGATATGTACATGAACATCATAAAATTTTAACATCATAAATTCATATCTCACAAATCCTTATTTAGGTAAATCATATAACTTGACTATGGGATTCTAAAAAGGCATATAGCTTGGCTTCCCCTACTCACCTACTAAGAAATTCAAGTTAGAGGAGAAGTACCCTAACATACCTTATCTTCTATTAGGTTATCACCAAAACATTACTATGAAATAATCACCAAAACATTAACTCACATACCTTCCTTATAGATATCCTAACCTTACTTAGTTACTAAAAGTATATATATGGTTCCTTAACCTAATTTATAGTCTAATAACCCTTATTAGGTATAATGGAAGGGGGTTACCCTATTATAACCTAGTCTAAGTTGCACTTACAAGTAAGCCTCCCTCTTAACACATATATCTCTTTTTCTATCCAACATTATTTTGGCTCATTTAATTATTTTATTAGATGAGGTATCACACAAATGTATGATGGATATATCATTATATTTAAAGACTTGACATTACCTCCTATGTGTTATCCAAAATTCTATCTAGGACTGTCATAAAACTACAGAAGTATTCCTCTGTCAATGGTGATTAAAGTGTTGATGTCTTGTAATGTTTTTTTGAAACCTTGTTTTCCACATCCGAAAGAAGCCAAAATATGTTAAGGAATTCCAAAGGACGTTGTAATTAGTCCAATAATTGCCTCCATTCAATATTGTATGAAGGTTTGTTAACCATATTTTGTTTTGGTGTTTGCATGACTTCTGGCTTGGTTGGTTGACCACGATACATTCCTACCCTAACCACCCAAAACAATGCAACATTTATATTGTTTTCTAGTTGAGAGGGTCGATTCATGCAACGATCATGGTTCCAAAGAATTGATCTATATTGTATGATGAGGAACAAATTAATTTCTGAGTGTTGATGATGTTGATTAAGGTTGGTTTTCATTGACATCAATTCTTGAAGAAAGCCCTATAGCACAAAGGTTTAGGTAATGGAACCAAGTTTTTTTGATGTAAATATGACTCATTATTGTTTTTTCATGGTTGATAAGAAGTAAATATGGATGAACTCCAAAGTGGTCCCCTTATGGTGAAAGTCCTCACGAGAAGACGGTTTGCGGAGTAAGAGAACCCATGCTTAATTGTGGAATAATGAGATGGAGGACAATGAACTTGTCAGGGAAACTATCCTAGATGGATATTTCTTGTCATTCCATTTTTGGTGGTATGTAGAACGTCACATAACTCCTCACGGTTAAAGAGTTATGACCATGTGAAGTTGGAGAACCTAGGTTTGGGTAATGGACCCAAGTTTGTTTGATGGATAAAGGTATGATTTTTGATATATTTGAAGGTAATAATATTATATATGGATAGTAAATTTCATTCCATTTCTTGTGGTATGTGGAATTTCACATAAATCCTCACAGTTTGAGAGTTATGACCTTATGAAGTTGGAGGACCCTCATATGTCATCTAGAAGCCCCAAAAGGTCAAAGTAGTCAAAGTGGTTTAAGAGATTTTAAAAGGTAAATA
>JZKD02S1676599.1:1302468-1322598 GCA_000966675.3 Picea glauca | reverse complement strand
GAGACGTGATGAACATTGATAGGGTAGGGAAAGGGTGGCCAAGAGGGTGAAATGGCATCACCTCAATGTGCCATGTGGACCTATAATGCTACATCAACAACCACCTCAACAAATATTTCCTATAGGAGAAATTTCCCTATAGTTTCAAGAAAAAACAAAAGGATTTGGAGCCAAAATAATATTTTTTCTATAGTAGGATCATAATAACTCAGAATAAGATGTGATTTGATGGTTTGTTTCCATAGTGTCGAGGGATACATAAATTCTAGAGAGGGCCACTCACCTATTATGCTCTGATTTTCTAGAAAATGCAAATTACCTATTTTTGAGGATGAGAGTCAAGCTTAGTGGTAGGAGTAGAGTTACTATTGACATTTTTACAGTTTCAGAAAAGAAGGCATGAATATACTATGTGAAGGGATTGGATGGATTCTATGGATTTTGGAGTTGAGGTGCCAAAAAAGGGAAAAATCCATATTACCTATTTTTGAGGACAAGAGTCAAGCTTAGTGGTAGGAGTAGAGTTACTATTGACATTTTTACAGTGTCAGAAAAGAAGGCATGAATATACTGTGTGAAGGGATTGGCTGGATTCTATGGATTTTGGAGTTGAGGTGCCAAAAAAGGGAAAAATCCATTATTTTGGGCCACTTTTTGGGGATTTTGGAAATTTTCAGAGTAGAAGCCTCCCTAGATGGCCAATTCAAAAAAAATTATTTACTCAAAATTTTATGTACTCATCAAGCTAGACAACTTTTTTTTAGTGAATATTTTTCCAGAAGTGCATAGTTTGGGAGATAGCCATTTTGACTAAAAATTCCAAGTCTGGAAAAAGAGGTGAAAAAGGACAAAATTGTCATTTCTAGATTGTTGTAGTTTTTAACTAGAGCATCAGATTGACAACTTGAGAGTTGTTATGAATTCCCTATCATAATTATTATCTATGTCTTTGCTCATCACTATTTTTGGTCAATTTAGTGTTTTTCATTTTAATTACTCCTAGGATTTTTCTTACACTTTTTCTCACTTATTTCCTTTACTTATCTTTTCCCATACCAAAAATTCCAAGCACTTAGTCATTTTATTGAATAATTGATGCAAGAGAATATGGTTAATTTTTTTTTTGTTTAATTGACCCTAGGGGTCAAATCCATTTACTAAAGAGTGTTGGTCCTCTTAATTTACTTTTATTGTGATAATTTGTTCGGTTGCCTCTAGAAGGCATCGAGAAGACTTTGTTAGTTAGGATAGGTGTTGATTTGTTTGGTTAAAATAGAAACTAGAGGATTTTATGGATTGGTTTTCATTGCTGAGGATTGAGTTGTAGAACTATCCAATGTTGTTTGTAGCCTATAAGGGAGTATTCTTCCATTGTAATAGGTTGGATTGCAAAGAGATTGGATTTGAGAGTGGGATGTTTCATGTGCATTGTATGTAGAGATAACTATGAGAAATTTGTTATCTCAAGTTATAACCTTAAAAAATAACATGAAAAGTCAAAGTGCTAATTGATTTTGTCCTGGTGTGTGTGGGTTAATTAGTTCGTTGAATTAATTCTCTTCAATAGTTATGTAATCTTCCTATCAAAAGAAAAATGTCATCAAGAACTTTAGTTGTAGGTATGTTGGATCTATGATCATTGATAATTTCATATCAATGATCCTTTTTAATTGTTGGTTGTACAGGTAGGTCAAAATAACATCGTTAGATAGAAATTGAAGAAGAAGATCCAACGACAAACAACCTATCACATATTGAATGTGCACAAGGGTTAACCAAGGGTTCATTTCCGAAATAGCATCTGCCATTGATCATGTTTCCATGTGTCAAGATGACAATCATTTCATCCCATCACTGCTTTTGGATTGTGGAAATACCTTCAACCCCCAAAACCTCAAGAGTCATTCATCTCAACATCCAAATAAAACACCACCATTGATTTCAAAATAGTGATAAGATATTGTTTTATTAGTGCTTAACCATCACTTGTGGTCATATCGAATAGAGGTCCTTAGGCACTTATATGCACAATTTAACAAACAAAGGGAAAGTTTTTCCTTCATTAGGGAGATTTAATTTGCACCAGAATCAATCTGGATCATCCTAATTGATCTTAAGTGATGCCTCAAGGCATCAATAATATGGATCAATCCAACATGAATCTAAGATTTGCATGTCTGTAATCCCTTATCACCTTAATTTGTCATTCATGTTATAGACTTTTTCTCATTATTAACCTCCGAATACCATTTGTTTCACTTCCACCTGTTATACTTAATCTTTTTTTCAAAAATGTGGATGCAAGTATGCATAAAAATTGTTGAGTATTTTTTAATCAACCAAGTCTGCAACCCCACACTCACCAAAACACTTTAATTTGTTTCATTTTTCATTTTATTTGGTACTTAGTCAATTTCAAACAATGCATATGTGGAACTACATACCATCCCTCAATTCTTTCCTAAAGTTTTCACCTTCACAAGTCCACAGGTACGCATTCACTTTCCACCTTTCACTTATTTTCATACTTAGCCATATTTCTCTTTTCAAAGCGGATTTCGTTACTCTTCACTTTTCCTTTTTTTTAGGTTTGAAAGTCCACAGGTCCACATATTTATCAACACTTAACCATATTCACAATCTCAATGCGGGCGTTGTCACCCTTTCCCAAAGATGTGTTCAAAATCATTTAGGTACACAACTCTAAAACTCCGCATTTCCATGTTATACACTTAACATTTCCCATACATCATTTTGCACCTCCATACTTAACAATTTATGTCCATCATACTATCACATCACCATTTCCTGTCATATTAATTCCCCTTCCACATCATCATCCACTGCTAAAATCATAATGTCATTATTAATGCATAATACATTGATTAAGGTTCACAATAAATCCAAGTCCCATGACAACTGATGACATTTAAAGCATGATCTACATTTGATTGAGTTACCAAGGCAATACATAGTGGAATTTAATAAAATAAAAATGCCAACCTGTAACTATCGACAATAGCACCATCTTTGTAAAAAGCAGAAAATATGTCAAGTAATAAGAAGTAAGTGTTTTGTGGAGATACATTGAACACATTGGGTCATGAAGATCAAAAGTTCCAGTGGTCTAGGGCATATAAGAATTCCAAATATCTTCCTCCAACTGAGAAGAATATGAACCTAATCTAGACCTCAGGAATAACATTGGAAGAATGTGTTTTAGAAGTAACTGACATCAAAGAGATTGTTGAATGGTGCACATAATTGTTTTTCTATGAATGAAGAATAATTCAAATGGAAGGTCATCAACCCATTTATCTATCTCCTGCAACATTTTCTAAAATGGTACGACTCCCTACACCAACTATGTGATTCAAGAGCGAGGAAGATAATGAATTTATGAAGCAACATAAGGGAGGGGATAGACTGCTGAGCAACTATTTGGAAAATCCAAGCATTACGACTAGTACTTCTAGAATTGAGGTAAATTTTCTAAAATACATGTACAAAGAATTTTCTTCTCTATTTTCCCACATTCTCGATTTGGAATATACTATTTTTGTAACAATAAATGTTATATATTCTATGCATTATGCCCTTCATGAAAACACTATAATCAATTGGGGATATCTCATCTCAAGTGAAAATTCTTTCCAGTTGAATAACCTAAAAAATACCCATAAGTTTTATATGACTTCTTACCTCATTTTCTCCATTGTCTATGGCCATGTTTTTGAAGATTTACCTTGGGAAAAACATGTGGATTTTAAGTTAGAACCAATTTGTGCAATATGGTATTCAATTTTGTACAGATATAAATCCCAATAGAGTTTCAACCCAGTTCAAAACAATTTCATCTCAGAATTCAAAAGGTTAATATTTGGACAAAGCACATCAATGATATCCTTAGAAGAATCTTCCTTTCTCAATGGAAAATGAATTTATGAGTTGTCCGGAGGATTCATTGTAATTAGAATACTTTGAAGTAAAGAGAAGCCTTTCCTTTTTCCATTTTATACATAAGATAAAATCTTTGTTGGAGAAGTATGCAGGAAATGAAAAACTTGGGCCCACTTCTTCCATGACAAAAGGAAAATATAGTGTATTCCCCTACCATGAAAATTTTTGGATTGCATTGTTAAACATATTTAACTCACCTCAATAAGTTGGCAGGACATCATGAACAAATTCATTTGAAGGAAGAAAAACTTGTTGAAGGTTTTGACCCAGATAACAAATTCACTACACATATGTAGCTAGTGGGGTGTTCTTCACACTTCATCAGAATTGAACAATTTCAAGAAGGTGGCGAAGATAAATTGGATCTCCAGGAACTAGTTGTAGCTTGCCGAAATTCAAATGATACAGAAGAAGTAAATAGTACAAATGAAGGACACACACAACATGGGAGAGAAACAACAAATAAGAACCACAACTAGACAATAACATCTCAAATAAGTATTCCATCACAAATGAAGAGTAGAACCAGTGGAATGGATACTAAAAAAACATAAGTTGGAGGCTCAGATGACAGTGAGGACAAAAACCAAGCAAGAAAAGGCCGTGAGAAAACACATATTCCATACACTCCTATAAAAAGAAAAAGAAATACATCATCCATGAAAATGAACACACCAGAGGTCCAGGAAATTACTTGTGTGATGGACATGGACAAGCTCATTGAAGAATGTGCATGGTTTGTGAAAATGTTGTTAGAGATAAGAGAAATTTTTTATTCCAAGATGACCCAAGATCCTGAAGTATTTGAAGAGGAATCTATCGCTTTGCACCATGCAACATAAAATCCCGAAACCATTTTTTTTTCTAGAAAATGCTAATTCCAAGAATAAGAAGTCATCAGAACGATGTAAATATTCGATTGAATTGGATGGATTACCACCATATAAATTTCTATACTTTCATGGATCTACTGGAGATGCATTAAGACAATCAATTGAGAAAATGGAAAGAGAGTACTTGGAATTAAAGAAAATGGTAAAATAATTATAAGTTGCTTTAGTACCAAGACCATTGTTTCCAGAACCTTTGAATTATATTCAACCTATACTTGAATTAGAGGAGATCCCTGAAAGAAGTACAAAATACAAAGGCTCATAAAGTTTATTACAGGCTGTAAGAAAATATTTTGGTGACACCATACAAAAAAGGGTCAATATAATTCACGAAATTTGGGAGATTCTCCAAAGTATTGCTAGTTTTTCGTCCATAATATAGAATTTCAAAGAATATTTGTAGAAATATTTGGAAAATTATGAAGTATTTTTCAAGGAAGCTGTGAACACATTTTTATCTAAAGTCTCAAGTTTAAATAAATACCGGAGAAAGGAACAAAAAATTCCTTCGCCTTACCATATGAAGTAGATCAATGGATGTTAGTTGAGAATACTTAGAGAGTTAAGAGAAATGATAAATGAAATTGAGGCCCTAAGGAATAGAAAGGGTGATTTATTTCTTACACTTCTTAGTCTTACCAAGGAATTAGATGGTCCCAATTTATTGGTGGATATCATGATCTTAACCAAATAATATTTAATGGGATGACTTAAAGCACTAAAAGTTGCTTGGGCTAACAAATTTATCGAAACCATAGAATTTTCTGAGGATGAAGCTGAAAAATGGTTACTTTAGTATATCAACATAAATGACAATATTGATGACACATTGCATCAATCAGATCTAGATATAAGGGAATTTGAAAGTCAGTTTTTTATATTAAAAATAAACATGAAATTATTGTGGAACCTTTAAGAGAGTACATTTAGGAATGGTTGAAAAAGAAATTTATTGAAATTATTGAACCAAAAAAATCAAGAAATAGTTAGAGCACTTATGCCACCTCAACCACAACATGTATATATAAAGGAGCTAGCTACAAGCAAGTGATGGTTACAATATTTTTCCATCATAGTGATTCAAACATTAACTCTACCCTTTCAATTTTTTTTCTATCCATTTGTGCTACAATAATTTGTCATATTTCCTTTATATTCTTGGTATTTTGTGGGATTTAGGTTGATTCTTGGTTGTCCTTCTCTTATATTCTAGTTCTTTTCTTTTTATGGTCCATGGGATCCCAATCCTAGTCCTCTTCGAAGGGTGAATGCATTTTATTTTCTTTAAAGACATTTACCTTTGTATTTAAAGACTCATTATTATTATTGAGACTCTAAGAGAGCTACTCAAGATATTACACTATTGTATTCTCAAAGACTTCGAATAGAATCTTGAGTTACCAAATGTTGTATCTATCATAATATTTTAGTGCTTTATGGAATGATAATTTAAATATCTCTTTTATTTGCGGTCCAATTTCTATTCTCTCTATTTGTGGTATTGTTATATTCTCTGATGAATGTTGTGATGGATATATTAGTTCTATATATTATGTATGCATATCAATATATTCCTGTTGTAAATATTATAAATACGAGTTTCTTTTAAAACACCTGGTCCGAAATCTTAGGTGTTGTTTTCCTAGAATGTGAATGTAAATACAAAGCCTAGTCCCTCTCATATTTTATTTTGTTTCATTTTATTTTCTTGGAATAATAAGAACAAGATGAGTACCACCTCTATAAAAATGAAAGGGGATTCGTATCCTCATGAGGGTTACCTTAAGACCGTAATAAATTATTTTAGATCAACAGTCTCATACAAAAGTTTCCCTCTTTTCTAACAAATTTACTTCTACAAGTGACAAAAGTTGTTGTCTCGGATAAATTGCACTTGAAATAAAAGTGCACAAAAGGGGTAATTTAGAAATATTTAGATGACTATAATTTTATTCTCATAAATCATATTTGAGCAACACAATATTCATTGGAAATATATTAGATGGGAGAATCCATATATTCATCTAGAATTGTGATTTAAGCATCAAAATTCACAAGAAATCAGAAGGAAGATGACCAATGGATTTAAAGGGGAAAATTGTGCATTTTTTCTCAAAATTGCAAATTATCATTTTTAGCTAACAAATGTTGTCGTATGAACATTTATCTAAGCTTAAGGTTATAGAGATAACAAATAAAGTTTAGAATTATATCTATATATGGGGAATATGCAAAGGAAATCTATAGATAGGATAAAGAGGGAGGGGTAGTTATTCAAAATGAGCATATGATTTCTTTAGGAAGCTTCAAGGATCAACCAACATGGTGCAATGAGTAGTTTGGAAGACCTCCAATGGAACTTTTATTTGGAAAAATAATTTTATATGAAAAATTTCCATTTCAAATGGGGATGCTAAGTAAGAGAGGGACTATCCACAATTTATGATAATGCATGAGTAGTGGGTACTCACGGAGCTATAAAACATGAAATTTGGAAGGAGGGTTTATATATTAGGTGAAAGAGTTTGAAATTGGTATCAAGGATGAGAAGAGACACTCAAAGAAATAGTTTTATGTCAATAATTCTTCAAAGGATGATAAAAGGCTAGGAAGGGAGAATATTAAGATATGATATAGGTTTAACTAGGTAAAATGAGAATTCAGAAAGCTAGTCTTCTAATAAAGAAATACATAGTGTACAGATGGGGATAAGGTGCATCATATTCAGTGATAAATTATGCATATTTGGAGTATTTCCTCCACTATTGTTAATGTTTAGAGGATTTTTGGAAGTGTTTTGTGACAAGTTTTGGGTGGAAGTTTCATAATTTACCAAAAACTTGGTGAAAATCCCCTATTTTAACCTCTGAATGAATTCTTTTGGGCCCATAATTCATTGAATTTTGGAATTTGTAGAGAATCCATGGTGAAATTGGGAAAAATCCCCAATTAATACAATGAAATTTATTGATAATTAAATGTGGGAGTGTCAAATTTTGTGTGGAGAGGTCGAATTGACATGAAAAAGGCCAAAATTGGCCATACAAAAGTTAATTTCAGAGCTTCCATGGTAGCCATGATTTTGGAAAATTCATAGTCCTAGAAAATTTGAGGATTTTATATACATGATGTCGGTGGTTATGTGAGAGCCATGTTTAAGGTGACATGGAAGTGGGGACATGGACTGCCATGGTGGTGGGTCCATGACAATTTGTTAGTGGCATAGTGGAAAGATAGGGGTTTTGGATTCCATTGTGTCAAGTTCGAGGGTTTGGAGTACATTGTGACATGCTCCATAGATGACATAGGTGCAACCTGAACGAGGTGGTATCACATGGGTAGAGAAACCAATGAGAGTGTGAAATGTATCATGTATCTTTTGTAGTATTGCATCGCAGAGGGTCATTAACCTTCAAGCATGTTGATGATGTGATATCAAACACAAAATGTTGATCACTTTGATCATCCTTTTCCATTAGATCTTGAGCGTGCATATTTAACATTGTAGGTAAAGGTGTGGGATAGGACCTTGTCATCCTTGTGTCCAATGAAAGGGTGTCAGGTGGAGGTATGATAGACAAGGTGGGACCCTTTTTCCATTCAAGGTAATATGTGTTCGAGGTGGAAATTCAATATGCGTGGGACCATAAATAAAAACATATTATTATTTATAAAATGTATTAAACATAAAATAAAGAACACAAGGAAAGAGAAGAGAGGAAAGTGAAGAGGAGAGAGAGAAGGATGAGAAAAGTGATGAAGGTTGATGGGGCAGGGACAAGTTGGAAAATAGGGTGAAATTACATCACCTCAAGGTGTCATGTGGACCTAGAATACCACAAACATGTCACATACGAAAAATTTCCCTATAGTTTTAAAAAAAAACTAGGTATGGATCCAAAGTCGTATTTTGGCCATAGTAGGAGCATAATAACTATGAACAGAATAAGATTTTCTAGGTTGTGTCCGTAGTGGTGATGTATACAAAAATTCCAAGAGGGCCACTGGCCAATTATGCTCTGATTTTCCTGAAAATGAAAATTACCTATTTTTGAAGATGAGGGTTAAGATCATGGTAGGAGCACAATTTATGTTGATACTTTTACATAGTGGCAGAAGAGAAGGAATGAACATACCACGCTAAGGGATTGGTTAGATTCCAAGGATTTTGGAGTGGAGGTTCCAAGAAATGGAAAAATCAGAGGAGGTGAAGGGTACCCATATGGAAAAATTGAAAAAAGTTGTTTACTCAAAATTTTATGTTCTCATCAAACCAGACAAATTTTGTTTAGTGAATATTTTCCAGAAATGCACAGTTTTGGAGATATCCAGTTTTCTAGAAAAAGGGGTGAAAAAGGACAAAGTTCTCATTTCCACATTGCTACAGTTTTTTACCAGAGCATCAGATTGACAAACTAAGAGTTGTTATAAATTCCATTTCATCATTATTATTTGTGTCTCATACAATAGTTTCCTTTTTTTCCAACATATTAACTTCTACAAGTGACAAAATTTGGTGTTTGGGACAAATTCCACCTGGAAGAAAAGTCCACAAAAATGCATAATTTAGCAATACTGAGATGACTATAAGTTTCTTCTTGGAGCTCATATTAGAGAAAGAGAGTAGTGATTGGAAAGATCTTGGATGAGAGGATTCATATATTCATCTAAAATTGCGATTTAAGAATCAAAATTCATATCTAATCAAAAGGAATATGAGTGGCGACCTTAAAGGGAAGAATTGTGCATTTGTTCTCAGAATTGCAAATTATTGTTTTTAGCTAACAAATGTTGTTATATTCACATTTTTCCGAGGTTAAGGTTACATAGAGAACATATCCGGTTTAGAATGAGGTCTATATATGTGGAATATGCAAAGGAAATATATATATATATATATATATATATATATATATATATATATATATATATATATAGGAGAAATTAGTAGGGCAAATTCTTCAAAATGAGGATGTGATTTCTATAAAAAGATTCAAAGATCAACCAACTTAGCAAAGTGAACAATTTGGGAGACCTCCGATGGAAATTTTATTTGGAAAAATAATTTCAGATGAAAAATGTGCATATCAAATGGGGATGTTAAGTAAGAGAGAGACCATCCACAATTTACGACAATGCATGAGTAGTGGGTACTCATGGAGTTGAAAAACATGAAAGGTGGAAGGATGGTTTATATAGTAGGTGAAAGAGTTTGAACTTGGTATCAAGAATGAACGTAGACACTAAAATAAAGATTTTTATGTCAAGGAATATTCACAATATGATTAAAGGCTAGGAATTAAGAAAGTTAATAAATGATCTAGGTTCAACTAGGTAAACTGAGAATTTAGGAAGCTAGTCTTATAAGAAACAAAGACATAATGTATAAAAGGATAGAAGGTGCTTGATCTCTAGGGATATGTTATGGTTATTTGGAATATTACCTCCATTGGTGTTAAATTTCAAAGGATGTATGGAATATATTTGTTACAAGTTCTAGGAAGAATTTTTGGAATTCACCAGAAAATTGGTGAAAATTCAGTTCACAGATTAAAAATCCCCAATTTTAACCTCTGAATGAGTGTTTTTGGGCCTATAATTGGTCGAATTTTTAAATTTGTAGAGAATCCATGGAAAAATTAGGAAAAATCCCAAATTTATATAGTGATATTCATTGAGAATTTGACATGGGAGTGTCAAATTTTGGGTGCAACGGTCGAATTGACATGCACATCGTCAAAATTGGCAATAAGAAGCTTAATTTGAGAGATTCCATGACGACCATGAAGATATTTTGAAAAATTTGGGGACTTTTTGTACATGACATGAGTGGTGATGTGGGGGCCACATGTCAAGTGACGTGGAAGGGGTGACGTGGATTGCCATGATGTTGGGTCGATGGAATGGTGGCAAGGTTGGGAGTCCGGAGTGCATGGTGGAGGTCCCGATAACTAATATAGGCATGATGTACATGCATGAGGATATATATACCAATAACATAATTCCTATCGTACGGGGAGAAGAGTGGTTTTGCAATATTTTTTTGTGATGAAAAACCAATGAGAGTGTGACATGTTTCATGGTCGGTTTGTGGTATTGCATCATGGAGGGTCATTAAAATTCAAGCATGTTGATGATGTGATATCAACCACAAACCATTGATTTCTTCAATTATCCTTCGCTGTTAGATCTGGATCGTGCATGTTGCGCACCAGAGGTAAAGGTTTAGGATGGGACCCGCCCATACCTATGTCCAATGAAAGGGTGCTAAGTGGAGGTATGAAAACAAAGTGGGACAATTTTTCCATTCGAGGTCAGATGTGTACGAGGTGGCAAGATGGTATGTGTGGTCCCGTAAATAAATACATTTTTATTTTTTATAAAATTTATTAAAGTTAAAGTAGATAAGAAAGCAAGGGAAAGAAAAGAGAGGAAAGAGAAGAGGAGAGAGAGAGAAGGAAGAGAAATATGATGAAGGATGATGGGGTAGGGCTAGGGTGGCCAAGAGGGTTAAATGGAGACAAAATCATATTTTGGCCATAGTAGGAGACAAATAACTCAGAAGAAGATACAATTTTATGTATTTTGTTTGTAGTTTTGATGGTTGCAAAAATGCTAGAGAGGTCCACTGGTCAATTATGCTTTGATTTTCCAGATAATGAAAAATTACCTGTTTTTGAAGATGAGGGTCAAGCTTAGTGGTAGGAGAATAGTTTCTACTGATATGTTTACTAATTATCATAAATGAAGGAATGAATATACTATGTGAATGTATTGGCCATATTATAAGTAGTTTGGAGTGGAGGTGCCAAAAAAGGGAAAAATGCACTATTTCGGGCTAGTTTTGGGGGATTTTTCGGGATTTTAGAGGAGAAGGGTCCCTAGATGGAAAATTTGGAAACTTTTATGTACTTGAAGTTTTAAATACTCATCCATAAATAAAAAATTTATTTAGTGAATATTTTCTAGAAGATCATAGTTTGGGAGATAACTAGTTTGGCTAAAAATTACAAGTTTGGAAAAAGGGGTGAAAAAGGACAAAGTTGTGATTTCCAGATTGCTGCAGATTTTAGCTGAAGCATTATATTGAAAAAATGAAAGTTTTTATGAATTCCTCATCATCATTATTATCTGTGTCTCATACAAAATTTTCCTTTTCTTTGGACAAATTTACTTCTACAAGTGACAAAAGTTGGTGTCTAGGATAAATTGCACCCGAAAGAAACGTGTACAAAAATGGGTAATTTAGCAATATTCGGATGACTATAATTTTCTACTTAGAGATCATATTTTAGAAAGAGAGTAGTTATTAGAAATATATTTTATGGTAAAATCCATATATGCATCTATAATTTTGATTTAAGCATCAAAATTCATAGGAAATCAGAAGGAATATGACTACTGACCTTAAAGGAAAAAATTGTGCGTCTGTTCTCAGATTGAAAATTATTATTTTTAGCTAAAAAATGTTGATGCATGCACATTTTTATGAGATTAAGTTTAAAAAGGGAATATATCAGGTTTATAATGATTTTTATATATGTGGAATATACAAAGGAAATCTGCATATAGGTGAAAGAGGCAAGGAAAATTCTTCAAAATGGGCATGTGATTTCTTTAGGAGTCTTCAATGATCAATGAACTTGGTTCAGTGAGCAGTTTGGAAGACCTCCAATGGAAATTTTATTTGGAAAAGGAATTCAAGATGATAAATGTGCATATCAAATGGGTATGTTGAGAAAGAGAGAGACAACCCATAATTTATGATAATGCATGAGTGGTGGGTACTCCTAGAGCTGCAAAACATAAAAAATGGAAGGATGGTTTATATAGTAGGTGAAAGAGTTTGTACTTGGTATCAAGGATGAGAAGAGAAACTCAAAGGAACTTCATAAAATTTGAGTACAAAGATTAAAAATCCTCAATTTTAACCCCTGAATGATTTTTTTGGGGCCTAAAATTAGTTGAATTTTGGAATTTGTAGAGAATCCTGGTGAAATTGGGGAAAATCCCCAATTTACACAGTGAAATTCATTGAGAATTCAACGTGGGTATGTAAAATTTGTGGTGCATGGGTTGAATTAACATGCAGAAGGAAACAATTAGCCATAATAAGATTAATTTCAGAGCTTCCATCGTGACCATGCAATGTTTTTGGTAAATCATAATTTTGGAATTTTTTGGGATTTTCTTTACAAATTTGAATGCCACATTCCTAGATCCTTGTTTGAATCATATAGTTCAATCATTATCAAACAATTTTCAATTTTTGTTGTTACGTTAGAGAATAATTTTAGCCAAACTATTTAATCTTGGATAAAATAGTTAGGTAGAGAAAGAAATTAATCCAATTTTTTAAGATGGATTAATTAGTTAGATGCACAGGATTGTATATATGTTAGACAAATTTTCCCTTCAGATAAAACTAAACAAGGTCTGCACATTAAAATGCACCCTAAGTGGATGAAAATAAGTTAGATTAGTATAGGAAAAATAAAATGAGAATGTAAAGGTTTTAAAAGATATTTTTTTTATTTTTTATGACGCATATATTTTAACCAAAGTTGGAAATTCACAAGAAAGTTTTTCTTGTAGATCATAAAATGCATGCAAATTTTCCTCAACGACAACGTCCCTCCTCCTAATCGACGCCCATCATTTGTCCCGCCTGACCTACCTAAATTTATTAGCGGAGGGGGGGTCTGGAAATTTGTTTTCTCCCACTCCGACCCCACCTAACATGGCATTCCCTCATCATCCCCCCCCCAATCCGATTACTACACACCACCTACCTGTTAAGAACCAAATATCAATATAGCATAGAAAAACCTCAGAATAATTACTCAACACCTTGAAAAAGAGATAATTTTAGATAATAATCCTCTATGAGGGGGAAACCTCCTTATACACCACATAAATTTCCAAATACTATATGATTCCAAATGAAAATATCTCCTTGGTATATATAGGAGATGAGGAGGTACAATTAATACTAATGGACCCAATCCAACATAAATAAAATAACATTGCTAATGTAATATGCCCCAATTAAGGGGTAATGTGTCACTATTTAGGGCTTAACATGCCCCTCCCCTTGAGAAAGATGTTGTCCACAATTCTTGAGTATCTCTAGATGCTTCTATATAAAATATCCATCTTCCCAAGTGGAATCTTTAGCCGATAGTTTCCTCCATTTAATGAGATACTCTGATATGGGTCTATTCCTCAGCTAGTGAATTCTTGTGTTAGTGATGGCTTCAAGCTCCAATATGTTTTTTCCTTCCTCATCAAGTTCTGGAAATATAGTTTGAACTGGGATCTTGTCACCTATAACCTTCTTTAAGAATGAAACATTGAAAACTGGGTGTACTCGTGAAGATGCAAACAACTCTAATTTGTTTGCCATTGTACCAATCTTTTGCAACACCTTATAAGGGCCATAGTACTTTGGTGATAATTTATTATCCTTATTGGCTTACTTGAGGGACATCTGTTTGTATGGTTGTAGTCTTAAAAAAACCCAATCCCCTACTTCAAAACTTCTTTCAGTACGATGTTGATCTGCTTGTTGTTTCATGCGATTTTGTTCCATAGTCAGGTTGTCCTTTAAGATTTGGAGAACTTGTTGTTGATGCTCGATGTGATATTCCACTTCGAGAACCTTAGATTTTTATTTTAGAGAAGAAGTGATGTACGGATTGTGGTATCCATAGAGTGCCATAAATGGTGTCATTTTTATTGCAATATGAAAGGAAGTGTTATACCACAATTCTACCAAGGGTAACCATTTGAACCATTGTGTTTGTTTATCAGAGACAAAGTAATGAAGGTAGCCTTCTAGACATTTGTTCACTATCTCAGTTTGTCCATCACATTGATGATTATAGGATGTGATATGAGCCAATTGAGTACCCAAACAAGAAAAAATTATGTCCAAAAATGTCTAGTGAAGATGGGATCTCTGTCACTTACAATAATCTTTGGGCTTCCATGTAGATTTTGAAATGTCTCCATGAATGTGGTGGAAATTGTACTAGATTTGAAGGGATGAGAGAGTGCACAAAAGTGTGTTTACTTGGTTAGTCTATCAATAATGACCATGATGTGGTGCAGACCCTGACCCTCGGGCCAAGATCCGTATAGGATCGTTCTAAAATTCCCTTGAGCCAAAGTGGCTCCTTTGATTCCCGCTAGAACCTCCAATGAATCCACAGGTCCTTTGTAAAAAATCACCCTGTATAACTTGACACCAGGTGCGGGATTTTATTTCTCCAAGCGATCATGACCTTGTCTTAGTGCAAGCGTCTTTCACAACTCGCATATTCCTGAGTCGAAGACCCTCAACTTTTCTTCACCAAACCCCAATACTTGAGATGCGATGGGGTATGGCTCCTTCCTTGACAACGCCCTCCACGTGTAACCGTCGGCTAGGGCTAAGTACTAGTGCCTCTTCACAACTCATGACCTCGCGAGTTGGAGTGTTGAACTTTGGCACTCTCCCTTTACAAAACTCCAAGAGGCGATGGTTGACATCCCTTTCCGCACTTCTCGCAACTCATGATCTTGTGATTTGGAGTGCCGAGCCTTCATGCTCCTCCTTTGTGAAAACCCGAGAGGTGATGGGTCAACTCTGGGTTGACTCCTTCAATGCGGTGGGTACATGCCACCTATCATCTCTTATGCACTTCTCTGGGGATTAGTTGTTCACGCCACCTGTCCACCTTGCGGCCCCCACTTGACGGATGTGTCGCGCATTCACACGAGCCCTCTGCCCTCGACACTTTTTGATCTCACACGTTGAAAATAACCTCTTTCAACCCCCGATTCTCTGATACACGATCGCTCTGCAGGGTTCTGATCCAACAATTCTCCCCTGCCTTGGATCCAATGGTTTTTCCTGCTCCTCGCTACTCAGAAGTTCGTGCAACCAAAGAATTTGATCTATCCTCCGAACTCATGATATGCGATACCCCCCGAAGATTCAGATCCGATAGTTCTCCTGCAGATTGGATCCAATGGTCTGGATCTCTTCCTCCCTTCTCGCAACTTGGAACTTCGTGACTCCAAGAGTTTGATCTTCCACCTCCAAACTCACAAACCTTGAGTTCGCAAAATGATCCGATGGCCCAAGCTAACCACGATCGACAGTCTTTGTTGATCCTTGACACCAATGTAATGGGTTCGTCCAACCCTTATCCACCCTGCAACTCCTTTAGATCCTATGGTCCTCGCAACTTCACGAATTCTATATGGAGAGTTCTAACCATTTGATTTCTTCCTCAAGAATCTCTGTGAAACGAGACAATGTTCTTCCCCCAAAAATTAACCTTTTGCACGATGATTTCGATTCCTCGTCTCCCTTTGAAGTGTTTCAATCTGCATCCTCCTTCGAAGTGTTCAAAGGTGTTATCCCTCCTGATATTTAACTTGTAAATTCAAGTCTCAAAAAGGACTCCTGCACGCACTCCTTGCGGCAATCTTTCAAATACTCCTGGGTATTTGATCTTTCGACTCTGTGCACTTTCTGCAATGACGCAACCTGCCCCTCAGCGAGCAGCCGCTCCCACCAGGATCTTCTTCTTCCACGGGCCCGAAGAGTCAAAGTACTCTTCCTCTCCTCTCGGGAATCCACTACCCACAATAGGCTCCTTCTGCTGTTTTCTCTTCGGATATCGGGAACTTGGACTTCGCGGTCTCCCGGACTCTGCGAGCACAACCACAAGAAATTCAAAAGCCCTAATCCCGATGGTCAACAGTCAACCCTTTCGGATATCGGGATATCGTGACTCGGGAGTTCGCGGTTCACACGAACACAATTCACATACAATGAAAAACCCCGATCCCTGAACTCCGATGTGCTTCCACCTGTCCTCCACTAACGACCATGGTCCCACACGCCACGTCACTTCCTGCGCTCGTGCGATCGGGGATTGCGAGATCACGGTTTCACTGATCGCAAATCTCTTGCATCACAAAACCCCGAACTCCGATTCTCCGATGCCACCTGTCAACACCACATGGTGAGGCCTAATGCCTTGACACCTGTCCTCCACTCGGCTATCGGGATCTCACGATTCGGGAAATCGCGGTTCTTGATGCACAAGGTTACAGGCCTTGCGAAACCCTGAATCCCGACTTCTCAGGATCTGTGGCCACATGCCCTTTCTGATCAATGGCTTAAATCAATTCGAGAAATCACCAGTCGTGATTTCAAAGAGTATAAAACTCTTGTCTCCGGGAACGCCGAACGCCGAACTCCGATCCAAAGGGATCCTTCACCACGTGTCCTCGTCCAGATCAACGGTGCAGATTCATTCCGGGAATCGCGATTCGCGATTCTACGAGGGGTGAATCCTCGCCTTATCAATCCCCAAATGCCGATACCCCGAAGCCCGATGGGCTTTGATCCTTCCTCGCCTGTGCTTATGCTATCTCCCGCGCAACTCTTCCACGATCGGAGGGTCCTCGGGATTTTGGATTTCTCCTCGACAGCTCCAAGTCATCGATTCTCTTTCTCTTGAGAATCCTCCGTTCGCCACCTTCATCCTATGCAACTGAAACAAAGGCTATCCCTCCTGAGCTTGTGTCAACTCGAACTCCTTCAGAGCTTCCTCGAGCATGTTCACTGGGCTCATTCTTCACCCACTTCCAAAAGTGATGAAGTCCTCTGGGTTCTGTGCGCTCACACTTGCAACAGCTTCAACCGAAGTCTTCTGGATTCTGTGCACTTATGCTCGCAACAGCTTCAACCTTCCCCTTCTCAGACTTGCTACTGAGACTCCCATCCAACCTGCTCTCTCCTGCATGGCTTGAACAATCCCAACTTACTCTGGGAAAACGAGAACAAAGGTTCAGCTACTTGGCCTCCTCGACGCACTCTATGCGGAGGAATTCAACTGCACTCTATGCAGGAATCTCCTGGCTCAAGCAGAGAAACAATTGGAACTCATTCCCTCAGATTTCTAACCTTATATTAAATCACATAAGAAGCATATAAAAGATAAGCATAAAATGAAAAAAACATGCAAAGACACAATATCAACAACACACAGAGATCAAACACGTCCATGGAATTGAATCAAAGCTCTTCCTATTAATTCAATATCTATACATGGAGGTTCTTCACAGACTCTCTGCTCTGTTCTCTGCTCTTCTCTCTGCTGAATGTTATGTTTTCAATAATCCAAGGGAGGGTGTCTATACTCGGTTTTCCCTCTTGAAAGCAAACTGTCTAATCTATAGTTAATTATTCTATCTACTTGCATTAAATTTAAGTAAATGCCTCATCTACCTAAGGACGAGAGCTTATCCGCTCAGGGTCCGTTACATAAACAAAGTGCGCTTCATCACATCAGATATTAATGTTTGGCACAGTCAAGTTCAATGTTCCCAAAATTTGAATGCTGGCGCTCTCCAGCTGTCCCTTTGCCTCCACCCACTGGCTCGCTTGATTTAGTGAGCGATGCTCCTGCATCATACTCCTCAACTCAAAATATTTCATGGGATCCTATCCATGAGTTCCTGTACAGTCTGCCCATGCTTCTGAATCATTTCCTCTGTCTCCCAGCTGGCATCCTCAAATGGGTGGTTCTTCCATTTCACCAGGTATTCAAAATACTGCTTTCTCCTGGTCTTTGTGCCTACCCTTTTGTCCAGTATGCACTCCATCTGAGGCCCCTGTGCCACTGGTAATTACTCCTGCCAACTTATGACTGGTTCCTCAACATTTCCCGCTCCTACATCTTCGACTTTATATGGGTATAAATCCGAAATATTGAAAATCGGAGATATCCCGATGCCCTCTGGCAACTCAAGCTCATATGCATTCTCCCCAAATTTCTTCAGGATCTTGCATGGCYCRATTTTHTTCATMTTGARYTTRTTGTATGTTCCCCTTGGGAACCTCTCTTTCCTCAGGTGCGCCAGAACCATGTCCCCAACTTCAAACTGAAGTTGTCTCTTCCTCTGGTCGGCTCTGCGCTTGTATTCTTGATTGGATTTCTGCAACCGTTGCTTCACCTCTGTGTGAAGTTCTTGCATTGCCTCAGGGAATTCTTCAGCTCTTGCGCTGCTGGTCTCAGCCTGTTCTGGCTCTCTGAGCTCAGACACTCCTCTCGGCTGTTTCCCATACAAAATTTGAAACAGACTCTTACCTGTACTCCGATTCACAGAATCGTTGTACGCAAACTCTGCCTGTGGTAAGATCTGATCCCAACTGGTGTGATGCTCCATCACCAGACTTCTCAACAGATCCCCTAAGCTCCTGTTGACCACTTCCATCTGCCCATCTGTCTGCGGATGGTAAGCAGAGCTGAATGCCAAGTCAGTCCCCAGCTTCTTCCATAGCGTCCTCCAAAAATGACCTATGAACTTCGTGTCCCGATCCGAGACTATGCTCTTGGGAAATCCATGCAATCGCACGATTTCTTTGAAAAACAAATTTGCGATGTGTGTGGCATCGCTTGTCTTATGACACGGGATAAAATGTGCCATCTTCGAGAATCTGTCCACAACAACAAATATGGAATCAACTCCTCGCTGTGTTTTAGGTAAACCCAACACGAAGTCCATGCTAATGGCGTCCCATGGCCTCTCGGGTATGGGCAACGACTGATATAACCCATCATTCTACTTTCGGTCCTTTGCATGTTGACATATCCTACACTTGTCAACAAATCTCTTCACATCTGCACGCATGCCCGGCCAAAAATATGACTTGCCCAGCTTGGTGAAAGTTTTGTCATGCCCAAAATGACCTGCTAAGCCTCCGCTATGCTTTTCCCTTACCAAATTCTCTCTCATAGAGCAATCTGGAATGCACAGTTGGTTGCCTTTAAAAAGAAATCCATCTTGTATCAAGAAATCTATCCACGGGCTCTTATCTCTGAGCACTGGATTCTCGGCTGCTTCGTATGCTTCCCCAAAGTCAACATCACCTGCATACATATCTTTCAGGTTTTCAAAACCCAAGGTTTTGACCCTGAACTCCTGCAGCACTAAACATTTTCGACTCAAAGCGTCAGCTACCTTATTAGCAGTCCCTGAAATGTGCTTTATGACAAAGGTGAAATTCTGCATATATTCCACCCACTTCGCATGCTTTTAATTCAGCTTCTCCTGCTGACTCACGAATTGCAGTGCGTGATTATCACTATATAGAAAAAATTCTTTGGGTATCAGATAGTGCCTCCACTTTTTCAATGCCTGGATAATGGCATAGAATTCTTTATCATATGTGGAGTACTTCAATTTTGCATCATCCAGCTTCTCGCTGTAA
>JZKD02S1676599.1:1285629-1299863 GCA_000966675.3 Picea glauca | reverse complement strand
CAACTCTTCCACGATCGGAGGGTCCTCGGGATTTCGGATTTCTCCTCGACAGCTCCAAGTCGTCGATTCTCTTTCTCTTGAGAATCCTCCGTTCGCCACCTTCGTCCTGTGCAACAGAAACAAAGGCTATCCCTCCTGATCTTGTGTCAACTCGGACTCCTTCAGAGCTTCCTCGAGCATGTTCACTGGGCTCATTCTTCACCCACTTCCAAAAGTGATGAAGTCCTCTGGGTTCTGTGCGCTCACACTCGCAACAGCTTCAACCGAAGTCTTCTGGGTTCTGTGCGCTTACGCTTGCAACAACTTCAACCTTCCCCTTCTCAGACTTGCTACTGAGACTCCCATCCAACCTGCTCTCTCCTGCACGGCTTGAACAATCCCAACTTACTCTGGGCAAACGAGAACAAAGGTTCAGCTACTTGGCCTCCTCGACGCACTCTATGCGGAGGAATTCAACTGCACTTTATGCAGGAATCTCCTGGCTCAAGCAGAGAAACAATTGGAACTCATTCCCTCAGATTTCTAACCTGATATGCAATCACATAAGAAACATATAACAGATAAGCATAAAATGAAGCAAACATGCAAAGACACAATATCAACAACACACAGAGATCAAACACGTCCATGGATTGAATCAAAGCTCTTCCTATTAATTCAATATCTATACATGGAGGTTCTTCACAGACTCTCTGCTCTGTTCTCTGCTCTTCTCTCTGCTGAATGTTATGTTTTTAATAATCCAAGGGAGGGTGTCTATACTCCGTTCTCCCTCTTGAAATCAAATTGTCTAATCTATAGTTAATTATTCTATCTACTTGCATTAAATTTAAGTAAATGCCTCATCTACCTAAGGACGAGAGCTTATCTGCTCAAGGTCCGTTACATAAACAAAGTGCGCTTCATCACATCAGATATTAATGTTTGGCGCAGTCAAGTTCAATGTTTCCAAAATTTGAATGCTGGCGCTCTCCATCTGTCCCTTTTCCTCCACGCGATGGCTCGCTTGATTTAGTGAGCGATGCTCCTGCATCATGCAACAATAGTCCTTCAACCTTTCAACCCTATTTGATAAGTTCTAAGGCCTTGACTAGCCTACACACACCTTGCATGAATTCTATTCTTCACCTACACTTCTTCTAGAATAAGAACAATGATATCCCTCCTGAGCTTTCTAAGATAAAACTCAGAACCCCTGTCAACGCACACCTTGCGGATGTTTCACTGCACTCCTTGCCGGAAATTCTCTCAGGAAGAGAAACAATTGAAAATCATTCTCTTTCTCTCTCAGAATTCATACATTGAACATGAAATCATACATTCAACACAACATAGCATCATAACAAATGCATAACAGAGAGAATAAAACAACTATAAGCATACCATTCAACATATGTAAACAATAAGCATCATAACACCATGAAATCTGAGTCAAAGATTCATATATTAACTCAAATACTCATGTACATGGGTTCTTCTCTATAGCTCTTTGCTACAACTCTCTTCTCCTTGTCTCTGCTAATGATACAACAACAAATTACATGATACAAAGGCGAGGGTGTCTATATCCGTTCTCCCTCCTACGCTCTAACTGTCTAATCTATTAATTCAAAACTACCTACTTTCATTAATATGACTTAAATGCATTTTATATTGATAGATGAGAGAAAATCGCTCAAGATTTGTTTACAACATGAAAGTACGTTTCCCTTAAGTACTATATTAACATCTGTTCATTAATTTTTCAAAAACATTTCAAAATGTGCAAAATGTGTGTTACGCGCCTCCAACTATCTTCCGCCTTCATGCTCGCTTGGCTGGCTACTTACGATGCTCCTTCATCATACTCCCTCGCTTGAAAATTTTCATGAACTCCTGTTCATGAGCTCCTGCACAGTCTGTCCATGCTTATGGATTTCTACTTCATCTTTCCAACTGGCATCTTCAACTCTGTAAGGGTACAAATCCACAACATTAAATATCAGTGAGATTCTGATCCCATCAGGTAATTCAATCTCATATGCTTTTGCCCCAAATTTCCTTATGACCTTGCACGGTCCAATCTTTTTCATCTTTAGTTTATTATATGTTCCCCTTGGGAACCTTTCCTTCCTCAGATGTGTAAGAATCATATCACCAACTTCAAATTGGAGTTCTTGCTTGTGTTGATCTGCTCTCCATTTATATTCTTGACTTGAACTCTGCAATTGCTCCTTGATTCGACTGTGAAGCTCCTTCATTCCCTCTGCAAATTCTTTTGCACTAACACTCCTGAATTCAGCTTGTTCTAAATCTTTCAATTCAGAAACTCCCCTTGGCTTCATTCCATATACAATCTGGAATGGACTCTATCCTGTGCTTCTATTGAGTGAGTCATTATAAGAAAATTCCACCTGTGATAGAATGTGATCCCGTTGACTGTGGTGTTCAGTCACTAGGCTCCTCAACAAATCTCCCAAACTTCTATTTACAACTTTTGTCTGCCCATCCATCTGAGGATGATACGTTGAGCTAAATGTCAAAATTGTCCCCAAATTCTTCCATAAAGTCCTCCAGAAATGTCCTATGAACTTGGTATCTTGATCAGAAACAATACTCCTTGGAAAGTCGTGAAGCTTGACGACTTCCTTGGAAAACACGTTTGCAATATGAGTTGCGTCACTGGTTTTCTGGCATGGTATGAAATGTGCCATTTTTGAAAATCTATCAACTACCACAAAGATTGAATCATATCCTCTTTGTGTTCTTGGTAGTCCCAATATAAAATACATGCTCATTGCATCCCATGACCGTTCTAGTATGGGTAATGGTTGATATAATCCTGCGTTCTGCCTTTTCCCTTTTATGTGCTGACAAATCCTACATATGTCCACAAATTTCTTAAAATCTGTCATCATCCCTGGCCAAAAATATGAGCCATTCAAATTTGAGAACATCTTATCATGATCGAAGTGTCCGACCAATCCTCCACTATGTTTTTCCTTCAGCAGATTCTCCCTCATGGAGCATTTTGGAATACATAGTTGATTGCCCCGAAATAATAACCCATCCTAGATCATATACTCGGTCCATTGGTTTTTGTCCCTGAGAACTAGATTCTCAGATGCCTCATATGCCTCCTTGAAATCTGGATCACCCCTATACATTTCTTTGAGGTTATCAAAACCCAAAATCTTGACTCTGAATTCCTGTATAAGCAAACATTTCCTGCTCAAAGCATCAACAACTTTGTTAACAGTTCCAGAAATATGCTTAATCAAAAAAGTAAAATTCTGCATGAATTCAACCCATTTAACATGTTTTTGGTTCAACTTCTCCTGTTGAGTCACGAATTGTAAGGCATGATTATCACTGTACAAAACAAACTCTTTAGGAACCAAATAATGTCTCCATTTCTTCAGTGCTTGTATGATAGCATAGAATTCCTTGTCATGTGTTGAGTACTTAATCTTCGCTTCATTCAGTTTTTCACTGAAGTATGTGATCAGCCTGTCGTCTTGTCTCAACACCCCTCCAATTGCAAATCCACTCACATCACACTTGACCTAGAATGTCTTGCTGAAGTCTGGCAAAACAAAAATTGGTTGCTCAGTGATCCTCTTCTTTAGCAGATTGAAACTCTTCTCTACTTCTTCTGTCCAGTGAAAATATTTGTGTCTTTTCTTCACCGTATCCATCATTGGTGCACTAATTCCACTAAAGTTTCGAATGAATTTCCTATAGAAACTTTCCAAACCATGGAAACTTCGAACTTCAAACACATTTTCCAGCGATGGCCAATTCTTAATTGCATTTACCTTTTCCAGATCTATCTTCAACTCAATTGCAGAGATAACAAAACCAAAATAAATGAGCTCTGTCCTCATAAATGATGATTTCTTCATATTAATCAACAATATCTCTTGCTATAATCTCTTCATCACGAAATGATTTAAATGCTCTGCTTCTTTCTTACTGAAAATTAATATATCGTCAAGATATACAATGAGGAATTTCCCTATGAAATCATTCAAGACTTCTTTCATCAATCTCATGAACATACTGGGTGAATTTGTTAAGCCAAATGGCATGACAAGCCATTCATACGGCCCCTCATTCATCTTGAATGTTTTCTTCCATTCATCACCTTCTCTCATCTGAATTTGATGATATCCGCTTTTCAAATCAATCTTTGGAAAAAATCTTGCTCCATTTAAGCAATCCATCAAATCGTCCATCCTTGGTAATGGAAATCTGTATCTGATGGTAATCTTATTGATTTCCCTTGAGTCTGTACACATCCTCCAACCTCCATCTTTCTTTGGGTTGAGCACTGTCGAAAAAACGCATGGACTCAAGCTCTCTCGAATCAATCCTTTTTTCATTAAGTCCTAGACTTGTCTCTTGACTTACTCATTTTCCCGTGGCATCAACCTGTACACGGCTTTGTTTGGTAAAGTAGATCTAGGTATAAGATCGATTTGATGGATTATACTTCTGATAGGTGGTAACGAACAAGTTAGTTCGTCCACTACTATATTAGCAAACTCTCCCAACAACTTCCAAATTTCTTCTGGTAAATCATCTATCCTTGTACTGGTTAAAAATATTTTAGGCTTCTTGACCACAATAAATTGTGTGTCTTCCTTCTTCTTAACCTCCTTAAGAAGTTCCTTCCCACTCATGAGAAGTACAGTGTTTCTCACCTCTGGTTTCACCTCTTGGATTTTAATCGATAGCAACATGTGCATCCTCCCATTCTTCTCCAGGGTGTATGTGTTCTTTCTCCCATCACAAATCACATTTCTATCATATTTCCATGGTATACCCAACAATAGATGACAAACATCCATGGGAATGACATCACATAATATTTCATCCTTATATCCTCCTGTTTTAAATTCAACTAAACATTATTTAGTCACATTTACCTGATGTCCTTTTTGTAGCCATGAAACTCTGTTTGGGCTTTGATGTACAATAGTTTCCAGCTCTAGCTTTTCTACCATCTCGATAGATACGAGATTGTCTATGCTACCGCTGTCCACTATGACCTCGCACACCTTGTCCTTGGTTTTGCAAGCAGTTCGAAACAAACTGTTTCTTTGGGTTGGGTTCTCTGCCTCTTTCTCCAGCTTCAAGAGGAATTTTCTCATCATTAAAGATCTTCCGCCCTTAGCATCTTCTGCCTCAAAATTCCATCCTTGAGCTTCGGAAATGTGAGTTTCACCACCATCTTTCTTCTTATCTGGACACTCATAGGATTTATGTCCGGTCTTTCCACAGACAAAGCACTTTACTTTACCGCCTCTGCTTCTTCCTCTTCCTCTAGCTCGAGGAAAAGTATTTCTATATGCATACTGTCTTCCCTGTGAGCTTCCCCCTCTCTCATGTTGAGATTGAGGTTTCTTTCCCTCTTCTTTAGACTTCTGAGTCCTGTCTTGGGAAATTGTTTTGCCTCTATATTGACTTCTACCTTGGCCTCTTTGACCTTGCTTCTGGCTCAGCTTCTCTTCATCTTTCAGAGCCATCTGATAAGCATCTTCTATAGTCCGAAGGGTCAACATGCTCATCTCATCTTGATTTTCATATCACAGACCATTCATGTACCTGGCAACTTTTTCATCATCGCTTCCGCGATGACCTGCCCTGATGTTTATCTTGTAGAATTCTTCAGTGTATTCTTTCACTGACATTAGCTTCTGTCTCAAATTTTGCATCCTCCGAAATAGAGTGATTTGATAATCCTTGGGTATGAATTTGGCTTTCATATTTTCTACCATTGTATCCCAGCTTTTGATTTTCTGCTTGCCTTTGCAGTGCCTATCAGCCTACAGTTCATCCCACCATAGTGTTGCATGCCCTTTAAGTCTAGTAACGACATGTTTGACTTTCTTGTCTTCCTCAACATCCTCATAGTCGAAGTATTTATCCAGATCTCTAATGCATTCTAGAAGCTCTTCAACATCCAGGTTTTCCTCATACATGGGAATCTCCATTTTTTCTCTAGCACCTATTCTTGCAACAACCCTGAATAGGCGTTCATCTGCAGCATCTTCGACTACAACTTCTTCTTCCTCATTTCCAGATTCATTTTCACTTTTAGCTTCGCTAATATCCCCAACGTCAACTATGCACCTTTGTGCTGTCTCCATGTCATCGAGTCTAGCACATAATTCACACATTTATCTTTCCACTGCTGGATCAGGCATTGGCATTGGCCTATCTCTTCTTCTCGGTGACATGGCTGAGATTTTTTTTTTATTCTCCCTACTACAGAAAGCAAAGAATTGTTTTCGGCTCTGATACCACAACTGATGTGTATCATAGTACTCTTTCTCCTCTCACTTCCTCTTCCTGCAATATACAAACAGATTCAAGCTCTAATACCAAACTGGTGCAGACCCTGACCCTCAAGCCAAGATCTGCGCAGGATCGTTCTAAAATTCCCTTGAGCCGAAGTGGCTCCTTTGAT
The DNA here is from genome assembly GCA_000966675.3 of Picea glauca. Lineage (NCBI taxonomy): Eukaryota > Viridiplantae > Streptophyta > Pinopsida > Pinales > Pinaceae > Picea > Picea glauca. The sequence continues at coordinate 1,293,409 of JZKD02S1676599.1, read as the reverse complement.
TCCCACTAGAACCTCCAATGAATTCACAGGTCCTTTGTAAAAACTCACCCTATATAACTTGACACTAGGCGTGAGCTTTTCCTTCTCCAAGAGACCACGACCTTGTCTTAGCGTAAGCATCTTTCGCAACTCACGAGTCGAAGACCCTCAAATTTTCTTCACGAAATGCCAATACTTGATATGCGATGGGGTATGGATACTTCCTTGACAACTCCCTCCACGCATAACCGTCAGCTAGGGATAAGTACTAATGCCTCTTTGCAACTCACGACCTTGCGAGTTGGAGTGTTAAACTTTGGCACTCTCCCTTTACGAAATTCTGAGAGGCGATGGTTGACTTCCCTTTTTTCACTTCTCGCAACTCGTAATCTCACGAGTTGGAGTGTCAAGCCTTCGTGCTCCTCCTTTGAGAAAACTCGAGAGGTGATGGGTCAACTCTAGGTTGACTCCTTCAATGCGGTGAGTACATGCCACCTATCACCGCTTACGCATTTCTCTGGGGATTATTTGTTCACGACACCTGTCCACCTTGTAGCCCCCACTGGACGGATGTGTCACACATTCACATGAGCCCCTGGCTCTTGGCACTTCACAATCTTGCACGTTGAAAAGAACCTCTTTCAACCCCCAAGTCTCTGATACGTGATAGATCTGCGGGGTTCTGATCCAACGGTTCTCCTGTGCCTTGGATCCAATGGTTGTTCGTGCTCCTCGCTACTCGAAAGTTCATGCAACCAATGAATTTGGTCTATCCTCTGAACTCACGATATGCGATACCCCATGAATATTCAGATCTGATGGTTCTCCAATGGCTTGGATCCAATGGTTTGGATCTCTTCCTCCCTTCTCGCAACTCAAAACTTCGCGACTCCAAGAGTTTGATCTTCCACCTCCAAACTCATGAACCCCAAGTTCGTGAAATGATCCAACAGCTCAAAGTGACCACGATCAACGGTCTTCGTTGATACTTGACACCAATGTAATGGGTTCGTCCAACCCTTATCCACCCTGCAACTCCTTCGGATCCTATGGTCCTCACAACTTTGTAAATTCTCTACGGAGAGTTTCAACCGTTCGATTTCTTCCTCAAGAATCTCTGTGAAACGAGATAATGTTCTTCCCCCGAAAATTAACCTTCTGCGCGATGATTTCACTTCCTCATCTCCCTTTGAAGTGTTTCGATCTGCATCCTCCTTTGAAGTGTTCAAATGTGTTATCCATCTTGAGCTTTAACTTGTAAACTCAAGTCTTGAAAAGGACTCCTGCATGCACTCCTTGCGACAATCTTTCAAATACTCCTGGGTATTTGATCTTCCGACTCTGTGCACTTTCTGCAACAATATTCCTTCAACCTTTCAACCCTAGTTTATAAGTTCTAAGGCCTCGAATAGCCTGTGCACACCATGCACGGCTTCTGTGCTTCACCTACACTTCTGCTGGAATGAGAACAATGGTATCCCTCCTGATCTTTTTGAGATAAAAATCAGAACCCTTGTCAATGCACACCTTGCGGACATTTCACTGCACTCCTTGCAGAAACTTCTCTCATGAAGAGAAACAATTGAAATGCATTCTCTTTCTCTCTCAGACTTCATACCTTCAACATGAAATCATACATTCAACATAGCATAGCATCATAAAAAATGCATAATAGAGAGAATAAAACAACTGTAAGCATACCATTCAACATATGTAAACAGTAAGCATCATAACACCATGAAATCTGAGTCAAAGCTTCATATATTAATTCAAATACTCATGTGCATGGGTTCTTCTCTATAGCTCTCTACTACAGATATCTTTTCCTTCTCTCTGCTAATGATAAAACAACAATTTACATGATACAAAGGCGAGGGTGTCTATATCCGTTCTCCCTCCTACGCTCTAACCGTCTAATCTCCTAATTCAAAACTACCTACTTTCATTAATCACACTTAAATTCCTTTTATATTGGCAGATGAGAAAAAATTGCTCAAGATCTGTTTACAACATGCAAGTACATTTCCCTTAACTACTATATTAACATCTGTTCATTAATTTTTCAAAAACATTTCAAAATGTGCAAAATGTGTGTTATTCTCCTCCAGCTGTCTTCTGCCTTCATGCTCGCTTGGCTAGCTGGTCACGATGCTCCTGCATCATGATGACACTCTTTTCTTCAGACTTTGGTAGCCTTATGATGAAATCCAAGGAAACCTCCTCCCAGTCCTGACTTGGGATGGCTAATGGTTGTAAAAGACCTATGTTCTTAATTGTTTCCACCTTATTTTGTTGGAAAAACAAACATTCTACCACAAACCTTTGAACATTAGTTTTAAGGCTATCCAAAAAAAATTCATTCTAAACCCTATGGTAGGTTTTGAAAAATCTCGAGTGACCTCCTACTAGAGAGGTGTGAAATTCCAATAGTACCTTTTGTTTGAGTTGGGATTTCTTACATAAATATAAGTGATCTTTGTACCATAGAGAATTATTTTTCCATGTAAATGTATCTGATGCACTGGAATCCTGTTGCAACCTTTGAATGAGAGTCCACACATTTTCTTCATTCTTCCATTCATCCCTTTCTTCTATTATCCAATCGGGTTGGATGATCGAGATAGCATAGAGAAAGGCCTCAACATCTTCATCCTTTATTGAGAGTGCATCTTCCACAACGTTTTGCTTCCCGTTTTTTTATAGATGATTTCAAAATCATAACCCAATATCTTGGTTATCCATTCTTGTTGTTCTTCTGAAGATAGTCTTTGTTCCAAGAATTATTTAAGACTATCATGGTATTTTTTAACCTTGAAGTGCCTACCTATTTGGTAAGGGCATCATTTCTTTAATGCACGTATTATTTCCATCATTTCTTTCTCATAAATTGGTTTGTATAATTCCTTTCCCTTGAGTGTCCAACTTTCAAAATCCAGGGACCTTCCTTCTTGCATTAGGACAACACCAATTCCATTTCCCGAGGAATAAAATTCCATAATAAAGGTTTTTGTGAAGTTTGGATTGGTCAAGACATGAGATTTGAAAATCACATCTTTAATTTTTTCAAAAGATTTAGTTGCCTCTTGAGTCCAAGAAAATGATTCCTTCCTAGTTAATGTCATTAAAGATGCTATTATTCTTCCATAGTGTCTAACAAACTTGCGGTAGTAAACTGTCAAACCCAAAAATCCTCTAATATTCTTGAATGTTTTGGAAATCAGCCAATGCATCATGGCCTTAATCTTGTTAGGGTCTACCTTGACACCTTCATGAGATACAATATGACCCAAATACTCTACCTCCTTCACCCCAAAGAAAAATTATGATGTCTTGGCATATAGTTGTTGCTCCTTTAGTAGTTGTAGAACCTTGTCAACATGTCGCGCATGATCCTCCCAAGACTTGCTATAGATTAGTATATCATCAAAAAATAATAAAACAAATTTTTGAAAGAAGGGCCTCAAAATGGAATTCATCAACCCTTGGAATGTGGAAGGTGCATTTCTAAGGCCAAAAGGCACGACCAAAAATTCATAATGGCCTTCATAAGTTTGGAATGTTGTTTTTGGGATATCTTCTTCCTTCATTCTAGTATGATGATACCCTGAACAAAGTTCCAACTTTGTGATATATATTGCTCCATGTAGTTCATCTAACAACTCATCAATGATAGGAATAAGAAACTTATCTTTAATAGTGATATTGTTTAGCTCTCTATAATCTGGACACATATGCCATGAGCCATCTTTCTTGAGTACCATTACCATTGGCGCAGAGTAAGAAATTTTGCTACGTCTAATAATTCCATCCTCTAATATTTCATCAACCATACTCTCAATTTCACTCTTTTTTGCATATGGGTATTTGTACAGCTTGATGTTAGGAGGAATACTTCTAGGAATTAGGTGAATAGCATGATCATGATTTCGAGTCGGTGGAAGACCTTTGTGAATATCTTCAAATACTTTGGAATGCTTACCAATGATTCCTAGGAGATCTAGAGGAATACATGGATTATATGTTTTAGCATCTAGTGAGCATAGTTGTGCAATAACACCTTGATGCCCCTTTTTCAATAATTTTGTCATGCCATTAGAGGTTATCAACTTACTGGGTTTCCCTGTGACACCTCTTAACTCAATTTCTTTTCCTTCCAATGAAAATTTCATGAAAAATTCTTGAAAATTAAAAGCCATTGTTCCTAATGATTGTAACCATTGGATTCCTAGTATGAGATCAACACCACCCATTGGTCTCACTCAATTTGGATACTCTAGGAATAATTTATGATTGTTTTACTCGGACTAGTCAGATACCCTATCTTCCACAGGGTGTATCTACAAATGTATGATGAACCAGAAACGAGAATTTTTATCACAGATACCTTAATACTTTATGTGAATATCCTCCATATTTTAGGGTTTGAAACGTTACCGAAAAAATTTTATAGCAAAAATTTCACGATGACTCAATTTAGAATGATTTGAGAACCCTATCTTACACAAGATATATCTCCAAAAGTATAAGGCCCCTGGAGATGAAATTTGAACCCAAAGTACGTTGATCCCTCTACTAAATATCCTCCAAGGGGTTCCTTCTGAAATTACGTAGAAAAAAATTACAGCGAAAATGCCAAAGTGTCTCAGATGTAGTAGTGAAACCCTAAGACCTTGAGTTCTGATACCATATGTTAAGAATCAAATATCAATATAGCATAGAAACAACTCAGAATAATTATTCAACACCTTGAAAAAGAAATAATTTCATATAATAAGCCTCTTCAAGGGGGAAACCTCCTTATACACCACATAAATTTCCAAATACAAGATGAATCCAAATGAAAATTTCTCCATGGTATATATAGGAGACTAGGAGGTACAATTACAACCAATGGACCCAATCCGACATAAATAAAATAACATTACTAATGTAATATTCACCAATTAAGGTGTAATGCACCACTATTTAGGGATTAACACTACCCTCCCTCCAAAATCTTCCTAATTCACTCACAATACCACTCACCTTCCTACCGCGACATACCCTCTCCCTACATGACACCAGTCCCCACACCTATTAACTATTATCCAATTAACCCCTTCCCCCATGACTGTTAATTGTCCTGTAATGGTCCCGTGACCTAATGGATATCCCTGTACATACAAAAAAACCTCTCTTTCCCCCCATTACACTATTGTCTGACTGATAACCCATGAATACTGAGCAGATCTTGTTGTCAAACTACCACCACCATCACTTACCTTCAACTGGCGAGCTATTTTCCCGGTAATTACGTCATTTCTAACCTATTCGATTGTCATTTTTTCAATTAAGTATCCTAAAGGCAAGTTTGTCGAGGCCTCTAAAAATCCAATGGTTCCCCCTCCAATTGACCTTGACCACATTCCTATTGCAGACATAGATTATAATGTTGCAAAAAATAAGTGTGAATTCAATTTATTTGAAATACACTATTGGATGAAGGATAATTTCCTTGACTAGAGTGATGAAATTGGACTCTGTGAATCCAATTTACCCCTCTACATGTTACCTCAAACCTACCCTTTCCCTAAATTCATCCTTAAATTCTAAGCTAGTTATCTGCCAAGAAAAGATCCATTGCATCTCACACTGGTGAAATTATGTTTACAATTACTCCTGAGACCATTAAACAAATGTTGTAGATCCTCAAAATAACTCCACCACCCCTTTCTTTGTCAAATCCCTAAATGAATTATATTAGAAATTGACCTTTTCCTAGAGAGCCCGATTTTTTGAAATTTTCCTCCTTGAAGATGCCCAACTGCCTAAGAACAATCCACCATACCCCTCTTCTATTTTCCCAGAGAAGGATAATAATATAATTCCATGCTCTCATGTCTATTAGGATATTATTCTGATGAATGGGTAGATGAACCCATTTTAGGTTTTTTTCCCATTTTCTCTATAGAAGAAAAGGTTTCTATGAACTTCAATTTCAGTCAATTCTTGGTTGACAACATTCATGAACAATTTATTAAGTTTCAAACTGAAGGAATGTTCAAATATTCTTCAATTTTGGTTTATATGTTCATATTATATCAAGTAGATAGGTTCCCTTTCACACTCCAGAAGCTAAATGAACAAGGAAGCTCACAACCAGTCATCTTTTGGACTTCATTGGTGAGAAAGAACTTAGTGGAGTACAGTTTCAAAGATTTTAATGATCGATTCATTTATCCAACTACGTTTTTAGTGAGTAGCAGTACAGAACCCAGGGTTAGTGAAGAAATTCAGAAGGTTTTACATCTAAATAAGTAGGCCAAGAAAGGCAACTGGTATTTATACCAGAATTATACAAAAATAAGGGTGTATGGATGTGAGCTTCTACCATACAAGTGGCCTAAATACCTCCCAATGAGGACTTTTTCATTGGAGTACATAAGACAGATCATAAATTCAAATGAAATCCACTTTGTAGCAACGCAGAAGAAATATCAGTTCAAAATTAAAACTTAGATAGGACAATTGATTTGCAACAACAAAAAAGCAAGTGAAGAAGCAAACATCCTCTTAAAACATAAGTTTTCACTAAGATTTACTTGGTCATATGATCCATTTGGAATTATTTATGAGCTGAGGATAAAATAGAATACCACTCCCTATGTGCATACACAAAGGCTAGATATTGAAAAATACATGAACCAGGTTGAGTGGGAAGAGAGTTGGTTGTGGAGCCTGATTATCTTCCTGATTTAGAGGTCCTTGCTTTCAGACGTGTTTATAACCCATGAAGACATTACACCCTAGAAGTATGTACACTCTTCCATGCAGGGGAGTGCAGAGGGGGGGTAGCCCCTCTGCAGGGTCCGGGGGGGCTATCCCCCCGGCTGGGGGGTTTGGGAGCAAGCAACCCCCCGACGGGGGTTTAGGGGAGAATCCCCCGAAGAAAAAATTGCCTTGTAAATGTATATTGTAATTTCATTGTAAATGTGGACCGTTCATTATAAGGTCGCATATATAACAATAGAAATTATGTTAGGGTTTTTTTCCCTAGAATGCTACCCTATGTTATGGGGGGAATGTATTGCGGCTAGGCATTATGGCGAGTATTGTATTTTGAGAGAGGAGACTGTGAGAGAAAGAAGAGGAAGTTACAATGGGTTTTGTTGTAGGTTGTATCCCTTCATTTGCTGGATAATAATAAAGGAAGGACCTAGCAATTTCTTTAGTGGATGTAGCCCACACTGGGTTAACCACGTAAATGTGTGCCTATATTGTATTGTGTATCTTCTGTGTTTTGTTTCCACATTTGTTTTATTTTATTTCTCCACAATCTTGTTTTTCTAACAAATCGTATCAGAGCGAAAGGTAACTCGTAGGAAAAGAGGGTTCCTGGTTCGAGTGGGAGCAATGTCGGAAGATGGAAAGTTTAGGGTCAAGAAATTTAATGGCCAAAACTACCAGTTATGGAAGATGCAGATGGGAGATTATTTATATCAGAAGGATCTATTTCTACCATTGGGCGGACTAGCAAAGAAGCTGACGACCATGAAGGATGAAGAATGGGAGATTCTTGACAGAAAGGCTCTAGGAATGATATGGCTGAGCTTGGAAGCATCAGTGGCTTTCAATATTTTGAAAGAAAAGACAACGAAGGATTTGAAGGATGCGTTGGCTAAACTATATGAAAAACCCTCTGCATCTAATAAGGTATTTCTAATGAAGAGATTATTTAATATGAAGATGTCAGAAGGTGGGTCTGTTGCAGATCATTTAAATGAATTTAATACAGTTACTAATCAACTAAGTTATGTAAAAG
>JZKD02S1676599.1:1274584-1285579 GCA_000966675.3 Picea glauca | reverse complement strand
CACACCCCATAGGAAACATTTTCTAGATTATGTTCAAGGTGATTTTGGACAAGTTCATTTGGGTGATGATGCACCATGAAAAATTGTTGGAATGGGAAAGGTAAAAATAAAGAAATGCAATGGAAACCAATGGTTGTTGAAAGAGGTAAGACATGTTATAGATTTAAGGAAAAATCTAATTTCAACAGGGAAGTTGGCAAGTGAAGGTTGTGTAGCCATATTTACAGATAAGACGTGGAAGGCCATCAAAGGATCATTGGTGATAACAAAAGGAGAGAAGGTAGGCACATTGTATTTATGTATTGGTAATACTAACTCTTCTATCTCTTTAGCTCCTATAAGAGTGGATATAGCATTATGGCATCATAGGTTGGGACACATGAGTGAGAAGGGTATGCAGATACTTCACAAAATAATTTTTTTTTCAGATCTTAAACAAATTGATTCGGACTTCTGTGAGCATTATGCTTTTGGAAAACAAAAGAGAGTAATATTTCTCAGAGTCAAAAAAAAAAATAAGAATGAAAGGTTAGAGCTTGTGCATACAGATGTATGGGGACCAACTCAGGTATCATCTATTGGTGGCTCTCCTTATTATTTTACTTTTATTGATGATGCAACTAGAAAAACTTGGGTTTATTTCATTCGACAAAAAATTGATGTTTTTGATACTTTTGAGAAATGGAAAGATTTAGTTGAGAATGAGATAGGAAAAAGTTTGAAGTGTCTCAGATCAGATAATGGAGGTGAATAAAAGAGCAAGGAATTTGATTATTACTGTTCATACCATATGATTCGTAGAGAGAAGACAGTTCCAAGAACACCCCAAGAAAATGGTGTGTTAGGAAGGATGAAGAGGACAATCATGGAGTGTGGAAAGAGTATGAGATTGCATGCCGGTTTTCCCTTACAATTTTGGGCAGATGTTGCAGATACTATTGTTTACCTAATAAACAGAGGACCTTCAATCTCTTTGGATGGTATAATTTCAAAGGAGGAATGGACAGGAAAAAAGGTAAACTGTTCTTTTTTGAAAACTTTCGATTGTGAAGCGTTTGTCCATATTCATAAAGAAAATATGACAAAGCTTGAGTCTAAATCCAATAAGTGTACCTTTATTTGATACGATGTTAATGATTTTGGTTATCGATTATGGGATTATGAAAATAAAAAAATCATTAGGAGTAGAGATGTCATATTCAATAAGAAGGTCATGTACAAAGATCAGTTGTAGGGAAAGAAACATGAAGAAGAAAAACAAGAATACACAGTGCTTGATGAGATCACTGAAAAATAAATTACAAAGGAACCTGAAAATCAAAATGTACAACAACAGGAGTAGTAGGTACCTCAAACACCTGCAAGTGTTTTTAGAAGATATACCAGGTTAAGTATACCCCTTGAACGATACTCTCCTTCATTGTATTATTTATTGTTGACTGATTCTGGTGAACCAGAATGTTATGAAGAGGCAATGCAGGTAGACACCAAAAAGAAGTGGGAGCAAGGCATAGAAGAGGAAATGGATTCCTTGGAAAATAACCAGATTTGTGACTTGGTTCAGTTTCCTGCGGGAAAAAGAGCATTGCAGAATAAATGGGTTTACAAGTTGAAGGAAGAATAAGGAGGAGAAAAGCGGTACAAGGCTAGACTTGTTGTAAAGGGGTTTTCACAAAAGAAAGGTATATATTTTGATGAAATATTTTATCATTTTGTTAGAATGACTTCAATTGGGACTATTTTAAGTCTTGTGGTAGTAGAATATTTGCATCTTGAACATTTAGATATAAAAACATCTTTTCTCCATGGGGATTTGGAGGAAGAGATTTATATGTAGAAGCCACAGGGGTATGAGGTCAAAGGGAAGGAGAATTTGGTATGTAGGTTAAAGAAGAGATTGTATGGCCTAAATCAAACTCCAAGGTAGTGGTATTTTAAGTTTGACAAGTTTATGACAGAACAGGTTTATAGTAGATGTCATTCTCATCACTTTTTTTATTTTAAAAGGATAGAAAATGGAAGCTATATTATCTTTCTATTGTATGTAGATGACATACTTGTTGGAGGGTCTAATATGTAGGATATAAATATGCTCAAGAAGAAATTAGCAAATTCATTTGCGATGAAGGATTTGGGTGTTGCAAATAAAATCCTTGGCATGAGAATAAGAAGAGATAGAAAAAATCGCAAATTGACATTGTCTTAGGGTGAGTACACAAAGAAGGTGTTGGAGAGGTTTAGAATGCAGAATGAAAAACTAGCTAGTACACCTTTGGCCATCCATTTCAAATTAACTAAGGAAATGTGTCCCAAGACATAGGAGGAGATAGAATACATGTCCAGTGTCCCTTATTCATCAACAATTTGCAGCTTAATGTATGCAATGGTTTGCATAAGACTAGATATTTCACATGCAGTGGAAGTTGTGAGCAGGTATATGAACAATCCAGGTAAAGAACATTGGGAGAAAGTAAAGTGGATTATTAGGTATTTGAGAGGTACTGCTACTCATGCATTATGTTTTGGAGCTTCAAACACTTTTCTATAGGGATATGTTGATTAAGATATGGCAGGTGATAAAGATAGTAGGAGGAGCACCACAGGATATGCTTTTACTATAGGTGGAACAACAATAAGTTGGATTTAGAAACTGCAAAAGGTTGTTTCACTTTCAACAACAGAGGTACAGTATGTTGTTGCTATAAAGGCTAGTAAATAGATTATTTGGTTACAAAGGTTTATGGAGGAATTGGGAAAGAAGTAGGAGAATATAAGGTTATACTGTGACAGTGAGAGTGCAATTCATCTTGCAAATAACTTAGACTTCCATTTGAAGACTAAGAATATATAGTTGAGGTACCACTTCATATGATCTTCCTTGGAATATGGACATTTGAAGTTGGAAAAGATACATAGTAGCCAGAATCCTACAGACATGTTAACAAAGGGAGTAACCAGAGAGAAACTGAGTTCCTGCTCAGTTTCATTTGGTCTTCAAGAATGAAGATGGAGATGATAAATTTTCTAGGTCCAAGAAGGTTTAGAGTCCATCATATACATCAGTGGTGGAGTTGTTGAGATCAGTCTCCAAGTGGGAGATTGTTGATTGTGGAGCCTAATTATCTTCCTGATTCATAGGTCCTTGCTTTCAGCCATGTTTATAAGCCATGAAGACTTTACACCCCATAAGTATGTACACTCTTCCATGTGGGGGAGTGAAGAGGGGGGGGTGCCCCCTCTACGGGGTATGAGGGGGCCATCCCCTCGGGTTGGGGGTCCGAAGGCGAAGCCACCGAAGGAAAAATTGCTTTGTAAATGTATATTGTAATTTCATTGTAAATCTGGATAGTTCATTATAAGGTCGCAGATCTAACGGTAGAAATTATGTTAGGGTTTTTTTCCCTAGAAGGGAACCCTCTGTTATGAGGGAAATGTATTGCGGCTAGGCATTATGGCGAGTATTTTATTCTGAGGGAGGAGACTGTGAGAGAAAGAAGATGAAGTTACAACGGGTTTTCTTGTAGGTTGTATCCCTTCATTTGCTGGATAATAATAAAGGAAGGACCTGGTAATTTCTATGGTGGATGTAGCCCACACTGGGTGTACCATATAAATCTATGTCTCTATTGTATTGTGTATCTTATGTGTTTTGTCTCCACATTTGTTTTATTTTATTGCTTCGTGGTCCTGTTTTTCTAACAAAGAGAACACCTTGCAAGAACCAGGAAAACAACTTTTTTCTGTGACCACTTCACAGACCATCACACCTCATAAAAAATAATATAAAATATCAAGAAATGAAGACTCTCCTTTAGTCATATAGGTCTCAACAGATGATTTTAAAATATATAGGAAGAAGACTAAAAGAATTCCTATAATAGGTTTTCTTAAAGAGGGAGAAATGCAGTCTACAAAAGTCTTGGAAGGACCACACTCTTCATCACATTTAGATAGTTTGTTTACAAAATCTCCATAATCACTAGCTTCACAAAGGAATCCAGAGAAATCTCTAACATCTGAATCAATTCATGGAGAAAAGGAGTCAAATATTTTTTTATAATTATAAGGAAATTAAGAAAAATAACAAACTTCCCAAAAGTAGTACTTATACTCAATTTTGGAAATAGACTTCTATTGCTCAACATAGATTTTTGCCATCTTTTGACACAGAGAAGAGAAGAATGAAAATGGAATTCTTACAAGCACATGTCCCCTATCATAGGACAACAACTGATTACAAGAAGACTTCATTTGAATTTGATATGAAGGATGTACATCCTATTGATCAGATCGATATGCACAGACAGACATGAGAGATGATTTATTCAACCCTAGAAAACACTACAATGATAGATTCCAAATTACAGGTATCACTGACTAATATCCAGTCTCAATTGAATATTGAAAAGATCTCTTCTTTAGCCATGGAGAATAAGATAAAATAATTAGAGGAATTAGTACTCAAGATTGAATATGACCCAGTGAATGTCAAAGAAGCAGAAGAGTTGATTAAGAAGAAGAATGCTAACATAACATCACTAAGAAAATAGTTGAAACTACCAACAACATACGATTCAAAGACTAAACAGGTGGCTAAGACAAAGAGCCAAAAATAAGAAATGCTCAAATTGATTATGGAGAAAAATGCTTAGATTGGGGAAATGGAAGAAGATATGGATAAGTTGATCAAGGAAGAAGAGAAGAATGCACAGTTGGCCATAGTTCCACCTAATGCAGTGCCCCTGACAGAGATAAGAACAACAAAATTTTCTACATCAACATAAACTGCAGATGCCTCAGATAAATTTGTTAAATCTATGGAGGACATGTCCATACAAGGAGTACAAATCAAAAAGTTACATGAAGATGTAAATTCAATACAGGAACATAAAGCAGGGATCGGGACTTATCATCAGGATGGAATACATAAATCTCAGAGGCTTAGCCAATGAATACAATAGTTAGGAAAAGAAAGAATCATGGTTAATACCTTGTCCTAAGCTAAGAAAAATATATGGATAGACATCAATAAATCCATGACAGATATTTGGCCTTCTATACAGATTATCTTTGAGCAGCATTTGTTAATTTAGAAAGCTAGAGGAGCCATTGAAATAATTAAGGAAGAATTGGGAGAAGATCCAACATAATCCACATATCTCATCATGATTCTAAATTCTAAAAAAATACAGGAGTTAGAAGAGTTAGAGATAGAGGAAGGAACTAAAACTATCCTGGAAATAAAAAAAATTCTAACTAAGAAAGGCCTCATGTTGCAATTGGAAGAAAAATCTTATGTTATGGACATACGTGTGCAGAGATTCTTCAACAAGTTTGAGTTTCTAAACAAGAAAGGAATACCTGGTTTATTAGTGTTAAATGACAAGTTAATCACCTGGTCTGCTTATAAGTAGAAATTAAAGGCAGTGTCAAAATATAATTCAAAATACACAGGGATACAAGGAAGCATCACTGGGAAATAATTCCTAAAAACATTGTAGTTTGATTTGAACATTCAACATGAGATCAAACACATTTTCATCACCAAACCCACTTTTTCTAAATACATAGAGATGGATGAAATTTATAGGAAGTTACTCAAAATATTAATCCCAAGTGAAAAAAGGTGGGACAAATTGTGCAATTTACTTGAGTAAAGATGGGTTCTACTCTTTATCAGTAAGGACCAATAACTAAGCATAAGTCAAAGGGACAAATTATCAATAGTTTCCATCAAAACAATGTTATAAATCTGAACATATATGAAACATTCCTATATTTTTGTAACTAGAGATATAGTTAGTTTAGATATTCCTAAAATATATCCTAATCAATTATGACAAGATATTTGGTAAATAAATGTTTAAATAATTCTCATTTCGAAGTATGCAGGGTTGATTTTTGCAGCCAAGAAATCTATTTTGTATGATTCAAGCAGATTGATCAGTGATAAAAAAGGGCTCTTTCATAGGATTCTCGTGTCAAACTATTGGTGAAGTGAATATATCTATGTTTATGTTTTCCTTTCATTGTTATCATTCTCATGTGTTTCTAATCCCAATTATTCAAAAGAAGGTTGATGAACATAATTTATTTTAATATAACCAGTTTCTTGCTTTGAATGATTTCTATGTTTTCAGCTGAAATTAAGTAAAACAAATTCTTAATTTTTCTTTTACTTGATGGAATTCATTTCACTTCTTCATGTTCACTTCATCCAAATTTACAATATCCAAATAGTTTAACTACCTTTCCCTATGAAGACACTTTATAAAAGGATGAAACCGATCCCTATTTTAAGAGACATACCCCATAGCCCAATGGTAATTTAAGAATTTAATCATCCAAACAATTCAAATCAAAACAAAAGAATCTCGAACTATCATAACTAGCCTAATATTTTAACCTAAAAAAATATAAATCTTACAAAGAGATTCCTCTCTGAAGCTGAAACGACTAGATCCCAGCTTCCAAAGTGGTTTTTTGGTTACCTCTGCCCTTTCTTCTACAACCTATAAAAATTACAAAGTGATAACATAGTGGAGACCATACTGGGGACTGAACAAATTTTCAACTTCTATAGATTCTTTTCCCTAGTAAGAAAACTTTATTTATGGAAAATCAAGGATTCAAATCTTTAGAAATAAATGTTTAGAGGTTTTAAAATTTTTAAATAATTAAGTAGCGTGTTTAAAGTTTTAGTTGTGGATCCAAAAATAATTCACACTAGATCTCATCCCAATCCAAAACCTGTAAAAGATGTAGATGACCCTGAAAAATTGATTAGGAAAATAAGTTTAGTAGAAAGTCAAGGGACCAGTAGTTCCCCACTTAGGGAAACCTCTCTCCGAGAGAAATTTGTCACAATCCACGATATTCAATTTGATCTACCATTTGAGCATAGTCTATTCAGAACTAAGTCTGAGAGTTTCATGGATGAAACATCATTAAATCAATCTATTCTACAACTCGATACATCTGAAAGACAATATTTTGAATCATATCCTTATCAACAAATCCTCCAAAATTTTCACAATTTACAAGATCTAGCACTAGACTTTGATCAAGATTTACATGAAGCCTATATTCAACAATATTTTAAACTTTCTTCCCTAACCATTTCTGCATCATCTATTAATTCTCAATTGATTCATACTACATCTACCAATCCTACTTCTTCTATATTTTCCACTACTTCTCCAATAAATTCACAGATAGTGATCCAGCCTATTATAGGAGTTCACTCATATACACCTTCCACAAGTTCATCTGCTATCCATCCTCATATACCAATCATGGAAGAAATATATACTCCCCTCATTTATTCTTCTCCTTTATATAATATGACCCAAGACTATCAAACTAGGATTCCTTAGCTTTATGGCACTGGAACTATGACTACACAACAATATGTTGATAAGATGAATGACCTTTTTGACCTGCAAGAAGTAGATGAGGAAGATGTCAAAATGATATTCTTTTCCAAAATATTAAATGGAGAAGTCTGGAAATGGTTCAAAGCCTTACCAGCTGCTAGTCTAAATGACATTACTGTTTTTTCACCAATCATTCCTCAATATATGGGAAGTTAAGAAAAATCCACTTCAGATTTTATCTGAATATAAAAGTATTAAAAGATCCTCTAGGGAAAGTTTGTCGGATTATTGCACTAGATTTGACAATATTTAGAATGCAATTCCAAAAGACATTAAACCCCCTCAAGGTTTATCTTTGATTAAATTACCTGATGGTCTTGATGATGACATGTCTTATCAATTGAGAGAAAGAAACCCTGCAATGTTTGAAGAGATGCAAAGAGATGTTGTGAGTGTAGAGGCCAATCTATTAGCTAAGAGGGATAGACTTAGAACATATAGGAGAGTAAATATAAAATAAGAAACATCTACCTCTTATGTTGATGAAAAAACATAATATTTAGTTAGAACCATGGAAAGGATGATGGATAGGTTAGACATTGCTGATAGAACTCCTCCTAGAGAAAATTAGCGTGGTCCCCAAATCAGAAATCCTAATTTTAGGAGAAACCAACCCAAAATAAGACAAAGAAAACAAAGAGAACAAAGAGGTCCAGATCAATATATCAGGCCTCCATTTCAAGAAAATTATGTTGATGAAGGGGAAGAAATATTTGAAGACCTTGATGATGTTCAGATCAATTTGATGGGAATAAATGATAAGGATTTTGTATTTCTCAGTCAAGAAGAACAAGATCTTTTCCTTGTTTAACAAACTGAAGTTGATCATGAGGAATTAGAAGATTATAAACAAGGTTTTGAAAATGCAATTATGGAGTTCTATAGGCAGTATAATCTAAGGAGTAAGAAATCAATTGATAATCCTACCAAGAAAACTCTTGATAATTCCACTAAAAATACAAATGACACAACTGCTAAGAAAATTCCTAACATTCCTCCTAAAAAGAACACAAAAGTTCCAACCAAAAAAAAATCTGATATTGTTTCAAAAACAACTCAAAATGATATTTCCTCTACCAACGAGCCCAAGATAGTTCACAAAAGGGCGTTGTTGAGAAACAATATGTCCTAACACAAATAAAACTCAAACATCATTCAACATAGAAAATGAATTGACAAAACTCAATATACCCATTCCTCTAACACAAATCATGAATAAGAATGTATATAGATCACAAGTGATAAAAGATTTGAACATAGAGGAAGGTACTTGTTAAGAACTAAATATCAATATAGCATATAAAAACCTCAGAATAAGTACTCAACGCCTTGAAAAAGAGATAATTTCATATAATAAGCCTCTTCGAGGGGGCAACCTCCTTTTACCCCACACAATTTTTCAAGTACAATGTTAATCCAAATGAAAATGTCTCCTTGGTACATATAGGAGGCTAGGAGGTATAATTACAACTAATGGAACAAAGCTGACATAAACAAAATAACATTACTAATGTAATATGCCCCAATTAAGGGGCAATGAGCCAATATTAGGGCTTAACATGCCCCTCCCCTTGAGACAAGTGTTGTCTGCAACGCTTGAGTAAATC
This sequence comes from Picea glauca, assembly GCA_000966675.3. Lineage (NCBI taxonomy): Eukaryota > Viridiplantae > Streptophyta > Pinopsida > Pinales > Pinaceae > Picea > Picea glauca. Next base: position 1,276,536 of record JZKD02S1676599.1, on the reverse strand, counting down.
TGGATGCTTCTATATAAAAGGCTCATCTTCCTAATTGGAATCTTCAACCGATAGTTTCTTCCATTTAATGAGATACTCTGAAATGGATCTATTCCTCAACTGGCAAATTCTTGTTTCAATGATGGCTTCAGGCTCCAATATGGTTTTTCCTTCCTCGTCAAGTTATGGCAATATAGTTATCCCTTGGATCTTGTCGCCTATAACCTTCTTTAAGCATGAAACATGGAAAACTAGATGTACTCGTGAAGATGCAGGCAACTCCAATTTGTATGCCATAGCACCAATCTTTTGCAACACCTTATAAGGGCCATACTACTTTGGTGATAATTTATTATCCTTCTTGGCTTGCTTGAGGGACATCTGTTTGTATGGTTGTAGTCTTAAAAACACCCAATCCTCTACTTAAAAACTTCTTTCGCTATGATGTTGATATGCTTGTTGTTTCATGCAATTATGTGCCATGGTTAGGTTGTCCTTTAAGATTTGGAGAACTTGTTGTTGATTATCGATGTGATATTCCACTACTTGAACCTTAGATTTTTCTTTTAGAGAAGAAGTGATGGAAGGAGGGTGGTATCCATAGAGTTCCATAAATGGTGTCATTTTTGTTGCAGTATGAAAGGAAGTGGTATACCACCATTCTGCCAAGGGTAACCATTTGAACCATTGTGTTTGTTTATCATAGACAAAGCAACGAAGGTAGCCTTCTAGACATTTGTTCACTATCTCGGTTTGTACATCAGATTGAGGATGATAGGATGAGCTATGAGTCAATTGAGTACCCAAAAAAGAAAATAATTCTGTCCAAAAATGTCCAGTGAAGATGGGATCTCTATCACTTACAATAATCTTTGGGCTTCCATGTAGCTTTTAAATTGTCTCCATGAATGTTGTGGCCACTGTACTAGATTTGAAGGGATGAGAGAGTGCACAAAAGTGTGCATACTTGGTCAGTCTATCAACAATCACCATGATGGTAGTCTTTCCTTCAGACATTGGTAACCCTATGATAAAATCCATAGAAACCTCCTCCCAGTGTTGACTAGGGATGGATAATGGTTGTAAAAGACCCATGGTCTTAATTGTTTCCACCTTGTTTTGTTGGCAAACCAAAATTTTGCCACAAAACTTTGAACATCAGTTTTAAGGCCATCCCAAATAAAATCCTTCTTGACTCTATGGTAGTTTTCAAAAATCTCGAGTGCCCTCTTACTGGAGAGGTGTGCAATTCCAATAGTACCTTTTGTTTGAGTTGGGATTTCTTACATAAATATAAGAGATTTGTGTACTATAGTGAATCATGTTTCCATGTAAATGTATCTGATGCACTGGAATCCTGCTGCAACCTTTGAATGAGAGTCCACACTTTTTCGTCATTCTTCCATTCATCCCTTGCTTCTATTATCCAACCGGGTTGGATGGTCGAGATAGCACAGAGAAAGGCCTCAACGTCTTCATCCTTCTTGAGAATACATCCGCCACAACATTTTTCTTCCCCTTTTAATAGATGATTTCAAAATCATAATCCAATATCTTGGTTACCCATTTTTGTTGTTCTTCTGAAGATAGTCTTTGTTCCAGGAAGTATTTAAGACTATCATGATCTGTTTTGACCTTGAAGTGCCTACCTATTAGGTAAGTGTAAGTTTTACAGTTGTCATATCTGACGCACCCACACACACACACATGCAAAGAATATAACACATACCCAACATTCCCCCACTTGTTGTTTTCTTTGCATCCAGGGGTCTAGGGGATTATATAGTCAACAATTCAGGGAAGCAATTCCCATTGTTACTCTACACCAGGAAAACATTTCTGTGCTCATAGACTTTGCCAATGAATCTGCAACATTCTTCAAAGTGTCAACCTTTTCCAACAACACCTTCTTTTCCTCAACCATGTCTCTCACAAAGTGATACTGAACATCAATATTCTTTGTCTTCGAATGA
>JZKD02S1676599.1:1231506-1259976 GCA_000966675.3 Picea glauca | reverse complement strand
AATATGGAACATAACTTGTTGAGTGTAAGTCAAACATGTGATAAAGGGAATCTTATGATATTTGATTCTAAACAATGTCAAATCAGGGATGTTAAAACAAATCAGTTAGTTGGAATAGCTACTAGGACATCAAATAACATATACATTTTAGATGATAAGGATGAAAATTGCTATCTTGGACATGAAGATGAAAGTTGGTTATGGCATAAAATACTTGGACATATTAACTTTCACAATTTGATTCAGTTAAATAAAAAAGAGGCAATAAGGAATTTACCTGTCATAAAGAATCTTTCCAACTCTATTTGTAAACAATGTCAACATGGTAAACAAACTAGAGTCAAGTTTAAAACAAAGGAATATTCTACAACAAAACCTTTGGAAATAATACATGTTGATGTATGTGGACCTATGAGGACAACATGTCTAAATGGTGAAAGATACTTTATGTTATTTGTGGATGATTTTACTTGAATGACTTGGTTGTTTTTATTGAAAAAGAAGTCTGAAACTTTTAATTGTTTTCAAGTTTTCAAAGAATTGACTAAAAATGAAATTGATATGAAGATTAAGTGCTTAAGGTCATACAATGGAGGAGAGTTTATATCAAAATAATTTAACAATTACTATGTTGAAAATGGAATTAAAAGACATTTCTCTGTTACAGAAACACCTCAACAAAATGGTGTTGTTGAAAGAAAAAATATAATTGTTATGGAAATGGCAAGAACAATGTTAAATGAGTCCAGATTGAATGACATGTTTTGGCCTCAAGATGTTCACACTGTTGTACACATCTTGAATAGAAGTTTTCTAATAAATAATAATGATAAGACACCCTATCAATTATGGAAAGGAATACCAACAAACATAAAACATTTTAGAATATTTGGGAGTAAGTGTTACATTAAAAGAATTGATAAAAATTTGGGAAAATTAGAATCAAGAACTGATGAAGGCATATTGGTTGGACATTCATGTTCAAGAAAGGCTTATAAATGCTATAATTCCAGATTAAGAAATATTGTTGAATCTATAGATGTAAGGTTTGATTATTCCTCATTTTTGAAGTCTAAATCTAAACAAAGGATCAACAAATACATGATATATATGACAAACATAAGATGGATGAAGAAGTAAGTGAAACAAAAGAAACTAAGGTTGTTGACAGCGAACAATTAATTCCTACATTGACACAGGGCACAACTCCATCCAAAAGCATGACTCCAAGCAAGAGAATATAGAAAAATCACCCTAAAGAACAGATAATTGGTGACATAAATGCAGGTGTTGGAACAAGAAGCAGAAGGAAAGAATCCACCTCAACTCATGAACATGTATCTTTATGTTCTCTAATTGAACCCAAAAATATTGAAGATGCAATTAAAGATGAGTACTGGATGAAAGAAATGAATGAAGAACTTAGTCAAATAGAAAATAATAAGACATGGGAATTGGTTCCTAGACCTTTGAATAAGAATGTCATAGGGGCAAAATGGGTTTTCAGAAATAAGATGGATGAAGCAGGTAAAATAACTAGAAACAAGGCTAGATTGGTTTGCAAAGGATATGCACAAGTAGAAGGAATAAATTTTGGAGAAATTTTTGCTCCTATTGCAAGAATGGAATCCATTAGACTGATTCTAGCTTATGCCAGTTCTAAACACATTAAATTTTAACAAATGGATGTAAAGTCTACATTTTTGAATGGCGATTTAGAGGAAGAAGTATATATGGAACAACCAGATGGTTTTCAGGTAAAAGAAGCAGAACAATATGTTTACAGGTTGAAAAAGGCATTGTATGGGCTGAAGAAAGCACCAAGGGCTTGGTATTCTAGACTTGACAATTACTTGAGGTAGCAAGGATTCAGGAAAGGTAATACTGATAGTAATCTATATATTAAAGAAGAAAATGATAGCCTGATCATTGTTGAGATATATGTAGATGATATAATTTTTGGTAGTGATGATAATAGGCTTAGTAAACAGTTTGCTGAAAGTATGCAGAAAGAGTTTGAGATGTCCATGCTAGGAGAAATGAAGTTTTTCTTAGGCTTGCAAATTACTCATTCTGATAAAGGTATTTCCATTTCTCAAACCAAGTATATCAATGAAATGCCTAAGAAATTTCATATGGAAGAGTCTAAACCAGTTGGAACTACCATGGTTACTGGATATAAATTAAGTAAGTTTGATGATACTAAAGATGTTGATCAAACATAGTACAGATCTATGATTGGTAGTCTTCTTTATGCTACAGCTACAAGACCCGATATTATGCATGCAGTTTGTCAAGTTGGAAGGTTTCATGATTCACCAAAAAATTCTCATCTACTAGCAGTCAAAATAATTTTCAGATATCTTAAGGGGACAACAGAGTATGGTTTGTGGTATCCTATAGGTAATCACCTTGATTTATATGATTTTATTGATGCTGATTGGGCAAGTTGTGTTGATGACAGGAAGAGTACTAGTGGAGAAACATTTTTTCTTGGAAGATGTATTGTAAGTTGGTCAAGTAAAAAACAATCAGCAGTGTCTCTGTCTACTGTTGAAGCAGAATACATAGCAGCTGCAACTTGTTGCACTCAGGGTCTATGGATGAAACAGATGCTAGAAGATATACATATTCATTATGATGAACCTATACCTATCTTCTTTGATAATACTAGTGCAATTAGTATTTCTAAAAATCCTGTTATGCATTAAAAAACACAGCACATTCCCATTAAATTTCATTTTCTAAGAGAGAAGGTTATCTCTAAAGTTATTAAAATGGAATATGTTGGCACAAAGAATCATATTGCAGATGTATTTACTAAACCTTCACCTAAAATGAAATTTGAAAGTCTCAGGGATCAGTTGGGGGTTTACCCTCTGTAATTTCATTTCATTCTCAAAGATTGCAAGGGTTTCATTATAATATCAGACTGGACAGGTTTATTGACTATTATTGATAGGGGGATTTTCTCTTGAAATGATACGTCTTTGCAAGTGGTTTTATTTTCTCAGGGAGAGTATGGTTGATTCCTTTTCCATAGATGTCAAAAGGGGGAGACGAGATTTAAATTTTTCCATCAATGCCAAGGGGGGAGTTTGTTGTCAAGAATTGCAGATTGCATAGTTTGCATAGCACTTGGTTTTTTCATTAATGTCAAACTTTAAAATGCCAAAGGGGGAGTTTGTTGGTCAGTTTGCACAGGCACCGTGGATCAGTTTTCATAGACACAACTTGAATTTTGGAACAGCTTGAATTTCAGAGATCGTCAATTTAGGAGATTGTCACTCTAGGAGTTTCTATTTCGGGATTCTGGGAGTTTCTATTTCAGGATGCATGGTAAGGAAAAACTCCAACATTACGAAGTCCCGAATGCCGAAACACCGAAAGGGACACACGACACATGATTCTGAGAGTTTCTATCTTGGGATTCTAGGAGTTTCTATTTCAGGATTTTTGCATGGTAAGCAAAAACTTCAACATCACGAAGTCTCGAATGACAAAATACTGAAACCATAACTTAATCTGATTCATTGATCAAAGGGAGATCATGGATCGTCGATCTGAATCCATTTTAGTGTTCCAGATATCGGGAGTTGGAAGTGTCAAGGATACTCACGATAGAAATGTTGAAATCGCAAAATGTGAAACGATGAAATACCGGGGATCGAGACTTAGCGTGTCAAAACACTTGATCAAAGAAATGCGAAATGTCGAAATACCGGGGATCAGGACTTGGAGTGTTGAAACACTTCATCAAAGAAATGTCAAAATGCAAAATGCCGAAACAACAAAATATAAAACGCTGAAATACCAGGGATCGAGACTTGGAGTGTCGAAACACTTCTTCACAGAAGTGTTGAAACGCCGAAATGAGAAACACCGAAAACCAGTTGTATGTTCATCAAACTGTGCTAATTAAATATTTAAACTGATCATGTGGATATTTTTCGTCTTGATGCCTTGGCCAATAATAATTACTGTAAGGAAGTTATTCAGTTATTGTAACTGATTCTTTGAAGCCTGATGGTTTGATTGTATGCGTTGATGATACAGGAAGATATATAAAGTGATTGTTGCAATTAAAAAAAACCAGAGAGGATTATGGGAGATATATGGCTCTGTAAAATTTGAGGAAGAGAAAAATTATGCTATACAAGTTGGTGCTTGTACATCCAAGAGTTGTAGCTTCCATTCAGTAGGTGATGAAGAAATAGAGGTAGCAACCTCATCTGGGTTGTAGCTCAGATAAAATAAGAATGTAAAGAGGAGTTGGAGCTTGCCTTTCATTCATAAGAAGAAGAGGTTTTTTCCCTTTTGGGTTTCCTCATGAAAAATCTTTGTGTCATTGTTTGTTTATGTGATTTCATATTTATTTATTTGAATGATTTGTAGCAAGACATACAGTAACTGTATTCATTGAGTAATCTGTTAAATAAAAAGAAAGAAATTTTTATCTAACTGATTCACCCCCACCCTCTCAGTTAGGCTATCCTGTGTAACATTACGAAGATTTGAAATATTATGACACAAGCATTATACAACATAAAATTCCTATAAAAGAAGACCAAAAACCTTTTAAAAAGAAACTTAGGATGATTAACCCAAGGTTGACGCCTTTGATTGAAAAGGAGGTCAAAAAGATGTATGATGCTAAGATCATTGTCCCATTAAGATTTTCTAAGTGGGTATCAAATTTAGTAACAACTAGAAAAAAGAGTGGAGAAATTAGACTTTGCATTGATTTCAGAAATCTTAATAAAGTCTCTCTCAAAGATAATTACCCTTTGCCTAAAATGGATCACATTTTTCATAAGGTGGTTAGGTCCATTATAATTTCTCTATTAGATGGTTTTTTTGGTTACAAAAAAGTTCTAGTCCATCCTAAAGACCAAGAAAAAACAACATTTACTACACCTTGGGGTACTTTCATGTATGTGAAAATTCCTTTTGGACTAATGAATGCTGGAGCTACATTTCAAAGAGCAATGGATATTACTTTTGTAGATGAACTAGGAAATTTCATATTTATATATCTTGATGATATCATTTTTTTTTCAAAAGAAAATGAAGAACATTTTCTCCACCTGAGAAGAGTCTTTGAAAAATACAGGAAATTTGGAATTTCCCTCAACCCAAAGAAAACATTATTTGTCTTAGAAGAATGAAAACTACTAGGACACATCATCTCAAAGAATGGAATCAAAATTGATCCTAGAATAATCGAAGCTATTTTAAAGATAGGTCCTCCTAGGAATATAAAAGAAATCCAATCTTTCATTGGAAAAATAAATTTTCTAAGGAGATTTGTCCCCAATCTCGTAGAACTTCTAAGAAATATACCAAACATGTTAAAAAAAGACACTAAAATAAAATGGAATACAGAGGAAAAACATTCATTTGATCGTGTAAACCAAACCTTAACATGAACCCTTGTGCTGATCAACCCTGATTTCACGAAATATTTCCTCATTTTCTCATTTTCCTCAGAACATACTATTGCAATAGTGCTCTTGTAGAAAAATAATGAAGGCCATGAACAACCTATTTCTTTCTTTAGTCAATCCTTAAGAGATGCTACACTGAAATACAATATCATGGAAAAACAATCATTTTCTCTTGTAAAAGAAATCAAATATTTTAGAGTCTACATTATTCATTCACATATAATTGCTTATGTCCCAAACTCTGTGGTGAAAGACATTCTGACCCAAAATAGTGCTGATGTGAAAAGAGGTAAATGGATTGATATTATCCTTGAATATGATATTGAAATAAAACCTACCAAACTCATTAAAGGTCAGGTATTAGCTAAATTAATGGTTGAATCTAAATTTCATGATTTGGATACAAATTTTCTAGCTGCACTAGATGAACAAGAAGAGCAAGAGACTCCACAAGTAACATGGGATTTTGCAACCTCTCCCTGATATGCAAGCTTGATTTTTGTCTTACATCATTTACAAGCTCCTTCTAGTTTGACCAAGACTAAAGCTAGGTTTATTAAACTCAAAGCTATGAAATTTTGTATTTTAGATGGCAATTTATATTGGAAGGATGTTGGAGGAATTTTACTAAATTGTTTACTGAAAGATGAGGAAGATAAAGTTATGCAGGAATTTCATGAAGGAGATTGTGATGGACAGTTGAACTGGAAGATTGCTGCAAACAAAATCCTAATAGATGGTTTTTACTGGCCAACCTTATTTGCAGATGTTCATAAAAAAGTTACCTCATGTCATAACTGTCAAATTTTTGAAGGAAAAAGGAAATTGCTTCCTTTACCCTTGAAACCGATATCAGTTGAAAATCCTTTTCAACAATGAGGTTTGGATTTCATTGGAAAAATTAATCCACCATCATCATTCCAACACAAATGGATCCTTACAGCCACTAACTATTTTACCAAATGGATTGAAGCTGTAACTACAAGGCAAGCTACTAATGTTGTGATTATTAAATTTTTATAAACTAATATTCTTTCAAGATTTGGATGTCCTAGGAAGATCATCACTGATAATGCAACAACATTCAAATCAAAGAATATGGTGGATTTTTGTAGAAAATATTGAATTACTTTAGGACACTCTACTTCCTATTACCCTCAAGGGAATGGATTAGTAGAGTCTTCCAACAAAGTTTGGTTAATATCATCAAAAATTTGTTGCAAGATAACAAGAAGTCATGGAAGAACAAGCTAGTCAATGCATTATGGGCCGACAAACTTACTACTAAGATATCAATTGGAATGTCCTCATACCAATTGGTTTATGGAATGGATGTTGTTTTTCCCACTTCTTTAGGTTCCCTTGTTATGAAAATGTTGCAGGAAGTACAAGAAGAACCTAATGACATCTAGAGGAGAATAAATCAAACCATACAACTACAACAAACCAAAGAAGAAGTTTACAATAAAACTCAAGTGATCCCAGAGAGCATTAAGAAGATCTATGATAAAAGAACCAAGGATGACTCTTTCTAGATAGGAGACAAGGTGTTGAAATGGGATTCAAGGAAATAAGAGAAAGATAAGCATGGGAAATTTGATAATTTATGGAAAGGTCCTTACATAATCCATGCTTATAGAGGAAATAATTCATTCTTGCTTAAGGATACAGATGGAGCAGATCTTCCAGGTGGACCTATAAATGGAAGAGTTCTCAAGCATAATTTTTCACTTGAACAGAAGCATTTCCAACTTAAGATAATTGTAAATACCATTTTATTTTTTACTTTCATGAGTGGTGACTCATATCATAAGTTGAAGCCAGAAGAGAAGTCCCTAAGCTCCTGATCATTCGTCACCATGTTTACAACTACAATAAAACAAATCAGATGCATAAATATTGGATAAGATAATTCATGGCTATCGGTCACTGGTTCTTGGTGCCTCACAGGGACATCACCATCCCCAATGGAGTCATATTTAGAGTCATATAGTTCATAGTATCAAACAATGATTGAATATTTTTATTTTAGTGATTTTATATTGTAAATAATATTACATTCTACAAATGATTTACAAAAGTAAAAGAAAAAGATAAAAATTAATGTAAATGAAAAGAGCATAGAAAAAAAAAGAAAAGAAAAGAAAAAAGGAAAAAAGAAGAAGAAGAAGAGAAAAACAGGAAAATCCCATGAAAAGAAAAATAAGTTTGAAATTGCTGTAGAGTTGAATGCCATATTCATATATCCTTATTTGAATCATATAGTTTAATCATGATCAGACCATTTTCAATTTCTTTTATTGGTGTTGGGTCCTTCATTTTTGGATGAGAAGTTGCGCAAGAAGGTCTACAGTCCCAGTTTTTTTCTAGTACAAGTTGTGCATGCTACAGAAGAAACTGGACAATAGAGCAAGGGAGAGTAACGAAAAATCAGTTGCGAAAAGGACAACACAATGCCAACAAGGAAAAAATAGTTGCAACAGAAAAAGAAAGCATGCGAGCTCAAAGATAGAAGACACGACTTAGATTATATATAGGGATGAATATGATTGTAAAAGGGTTGGTGTGTATCACAAGTGTAAAGGTTGGTGTAATAATTGTAAGGGTGGTTCGACCATGATTGAAAAACGGTTGCTGTATTCTTTTTGTTGTTTATTGTTGATAAGTTGGGTTTCAATGTTGTAAATGTAACATGTATACATTTTTTGATAAATAGAGCTCGGTGACATGGGTCTAGATCCAAGAGTCTTTAACAGAGCACTACGTTGTATATATAAGATTGTAACTGAGAAATATCTGAAGATAATGCATGAAGAAGGATCCAAAATTTCAAAATATGTTGTGTCATTCTATGTTTATAAGTCTTTATGCTTCATAAGTTCCACATGATGTTTCTTTGTTTGAATTATTTTCACAACTTAAGTAGCTTCAGTTCTTGAGTATATGAGTTTGTATATGTTCTATAGTTAGTTTGTATTGCACAAGATCATGATGAATATTGAAGGTTCTGTGAACCCTCCTAAATATTTTCCTTGCCCTTCCCTATCCTTTTGTCTTAGCCGTTATTCGGGTGATACTTCTTCTCTTCGAAGGAGCTGAATATGCTAGTGATATAGACTACACAATACCATTTTTTGGAAACATGAGAAGGACCCTAGTTTGATCAATCTTGCGCCAACAAAATGGTTATGTTGCCGGGACCTATGTTAAAATGGAACATGTAGCGAGGATTATTCCGTGGATTCAAAGATCTAATATTGAACAATGGTGGGAGAGAAATTGTGATGCCTTCATATGGAAATAAGTGGAGCTGAGAATAAAATCTATGAAATATACTAGGGAGGTAGTCTTTTACTCAGAAAATTCAAGTGACCAATACGGGATATTCTGGGTTAAGTTCCTAGAAGAACTTTTCCACTAGATAGATAGGCTCCAAGAAGCTCCAGAGTTCTAAGAATGGGTCAAGAGGACCTATACTTGGGATACAAAAAATATTGCAGCAGTTCATCAGTTGGATTGTTTAGTCACACGAGCAATTGATTTATGGGTCAGTACCACGTTAGAGGGATATATTATTGAGTTTGTAGCTAAGAATCAACAGTTTTTTTTATGAACAGAGGTGGATTTAAAGAATGAATCAAGGAGAAGACTATTTAGAGAAATCCCCTTGTGGATTAAGGTTTTCTTGATGGAAGAGGGGACGTTGACTATCCCCGACTGAGATAGAAACGTAAACACCCTTTCTTGGGGTAGGGCGAGATTGGGGTGGAGTCATGGCCTGAGAGAGGGGAAGGGTTCTTTGATGAATGGGGGAAACAACAAGAAATGGACTCAAGAGAGGAGGGAGCCTTGAAAAGAGCCTCCATATTTGATAAGCAGTGGCGCAGTAAGATAAATAAAGAAAAAAAACAGTCTGACAAGTTGTAGAAAGAAGTCGAACCAGGAGATGTAGAGGAAAGACAGATGGAAGAGTTTCAGAAGATGAGAAGACATGAAAGAATGGCCATTCATAGACTAAGTGAGAGACAAGTGCAGAGAGAAAGAAGTCCCCAAGAGGGTGGACAAGAAGGAGAAGGTGTAGAAGTAAGAGAGATGGAAGCTGACATGGATCTTGAATAAGAGAGAGAAGATTCAGCCCTAATGCGAGGAAATATTAGGAATCCGACTGAAGAGATTGCTCCAGTGGAAGAAAATGACACCCCCCAGATCAAAGAAAACCTCCCCGAAGCCAATGGTTCCAGCCCCAAATCGCCCACACCCCAAGTGGCTTCTATACAAGTGGTAAATTCAATACTACCCTCTTATGCTAATTCTATTCCAATACAACTAGTTAGCCAGTCACAAGCAAGAAGTGCGACTATAGGGAGGATATTGGGATCCCCTAGTAGGTCGCAAGTAGGACTATTATGTTTTATTTTGATAGGAGAAGAAATATCAACAATGGATGGTCACACTAGAGGTTTGATTGCTTGATACCCATAATTCTGGGGTAAGGGAGACGAAGATGTTGATCAACATTGGTTTTTGCGTGAAGCAATCTGGAGGTCCAGAGGGACTCCATATGCAAATAAGTTGGTTGAGTTATAGAATAACTTGAGAGGTTGTGCTCTCAAACAATACATGAAGGTTATTGATTCAAGAGTTCTAGGAATTCAAGGTCAATCATTCACACTCACCCAAGTATGGACAAGGTTCATAGTGAAGTTTAAGCTACCTCAGTCAGAACAATAGGCTTTGTCTGAGTTGCATGAGATTCAACAAAGGGAAGGTGAATCATCCTGGGAATACAACCAGAAGTTTAAAGATGCTATAGGGAGGTTAGCGCATCCAATTCATGAAGAACAAAAAATAAAGTGGTATATTGAGGGATTTCTACCTCTGACAAGGATTCTGTTAACACAACAACGGATAGCCATGTTGACAAACGCCTTGAAACAATTGATGAAGATTGAAGACATGGAGGGATGTCCTGGGAGCCTAAGAGTGACCAGACCCCCAACAGATTGAAAGTTGGCGCAACTACAAGGGAAAATATCAATTCTTATAGAAAACATTCAAGAATTGAGACCGGGGTGACCGCAGGTCTAGTGTACCGAATGTTACACATAAGGACATCTGGTAAAGAAATGTCCACAAATGAGGGGAATGGGACCTCCTCAGTATCCAAAGGGACCCTCACCAAGACCCATGAGAGGATTTGCGCAAGTATCTGTGAATTTACCATTCCATAACCCCACCCTATATAATGCTTTTCTAGGGAGCTAAGAAGCATCAACAATCAAGTATTGCAAGATTTTTTGAATCCATGGACATGGGCCGAGACAATGTCCCATTATGAAAAAGTATTCAACAGTACCAAATAATGTACATTGTGAGTTTTGTGCATCTAACACATATAATACCAATCAGTGTAGAGCATTGGATGCACTTGAAGATAGGTTGGATTGAACAACATTCATGGTGAATGAAGCCCCTCAGGGATCGGGAAGAAGGGATGATTTTAAGGATGGAAATTTATAATAAAATGTAGAAACATGGGCTAATGTTACTAGTCCTTAAGATGCAAAATGTAAAATGTTTGGCGATAGTTTTGTAAAAATATTCAAATTTGTAAGGATTTTATATAGTTTCTTTAAAATTTTGGCGATTTTTAAGGTAAAATAATTTTATTGTATGGAATTTGGGCAAATCGTTTTAGAAAAAATGGAAAATAGAGAATATTGCTTTTGGAAAAACAATGGAAAATTAGCTCATTTGCAAAATTTAGCCCCTAAAATCATCTATGTCAGGAAGAGGTCGAGGAGGTGGAGCCGGAGGAGACTTTAGAGGAGGAAGAATCTGGGGAAGAGGACTAAGTAGATTTTATAACTATGATGAGAAAGGCCATACGAAGAGATACTATCCTCATCTGAGGTGGCCATGGTGATCTCATTATAGAACCAATGGGCATGCAACTGAAGACTTCCTAGAAATAATTTCCAAATGGGAAGATCGAGCACACCAACAAGGAACTAATCTCATTAGTTCAAAAATCAAAAGAGTTATTAAAGGAAAATTTCCCAACCTTAATATAGTCACTGAAGGAGGGGAAAAGACTAGAGCTGATGTTGATAATCTACCTCAGATCTAGAAGGAAGCACCTAAGGAAGATAGGTATGACCCTCTGAAATAGAAGTTGTTCTTTAAATATTCAATAGAAGTATTTCATAATATCCTTAGCCCTAAGATGCAATAGAAACCCCCACAACCTATTGTTTACCCTAATATTGCGCAAGTCCCTGATTCATCCCATGCACCTAGAAACCCTATAGTCACACTAGGACAACCTGAGAAACCAAAAAATGTAGTTAACCTTTGGTTTCAGTTATTTTTTGATATCATTAGGAATGACCAGCTAACAGAAAAGTTGAGCAATGCACTTTACCTATTTCTAGGAAATAAAGAACCTACAGAACCAAGAATAAGGACTAATATTCTTGAGAAGAATTCCCAGAGAGTACAGAGAAGGAAAATATGAACTGGAAAATAATTCAAACTAGTAGCCCATCTAGATGGATTTGAAATTAAGGATGTTATGTTATATCTAGGATTTGATGTTAACATACTCCCTAAGAAGACATGGGAAGCCTTAGGAAAACCCTAGTTGACATATTCCCCAATTCAACTAAGAATGGCCAACCAATATTGTATTTTCCCAATAGGAAGAATGGAGAACGTGGTAATAGATGTTGCGAGAGTGCAGAATGTACATGATTTTGAGGTTATTGAGATCATGGGGGATAAAGACCCTTATCCTACCCTACTTGGTATTGATTGGGCCTATGAAATTTATGCAATGATTGACCTAAAGAAAGACACTATGCCATTTGAGGTGGATGGAATCAAGGTAGTTCAACCCTTGGATCGGTATGTATGCCCTAGATATATAGAGCCAACATATAACAATATGGAGGGAGAAGACTTAGATCAATTGTACACTGTAATAGCAGGAACACGAGAATATTACATAAATCCTACTACTGACGGATCGGTAAGTTCAAGGAGTATAAAGTCAACGAACAAAGATTTAGAACTAGCATTTGATAGTTGGCAGCAAGTCTCATATGAAATATTCTCAAGAAGATGCGCAACTGTCAAGGAAATTAGATCGGTCGGAACCAAGATTAGAGAACACCCAGTATATGATGGTACCTCAGGACGTGATAGTTTTCTTCTCAGCGTGGAATAAAAGGTAGTAGAGGATCAAAGGATCTCAGTATTGGAATTAGCCCTCCAAGACATCCCTGCCAAATGGTGGGCCAATCAAAAATCCTTACCTAGGAATTGGGAAGATGTGAAGCAAGCTATTAAATATAGGTTTCAAGATAAGGAGCAACTGGAATCAGAGGTGCAGACAAAATTTCCAAGTTGTGAAACTGTTCAATGGAGAGTCTAATCATAAAGCACATATTGAACAATGCATAACATAGTGGCAAGTTGCAGAAATACCATTTCGCATATGGGCTCAGGTATTTCACCACTCACTAGGTCCAATCCTAAAAGTTTGGTTCATGCATGAAGAAACCAAAAGATAGACCAACGACTGGAAAATGTTTCCAGATCACTTTTGCAAGGAATTCTCCTTTACAAATAACTACCCTGAGCTTGAAGTAGTCCTACACAGAATTAAAGAATTTATTTTTAGAGACAATAGTAATAAAAAATCAAACCTAGTGGTATGTGAAAAGCATTTCTGACAAATTTAGACTAATCTTCACCTAACCCTAGACAAGAGACCTATATAATTCTATAATATTGAGAAGGATTTGGAAAGCCCAGATGACTTAGAATAACTAAGAAACCTAGCCATGAAAGAGATAGAAGGGAAAAGAGAAATGCATAACATCATACCAAGTCAGACTTATGGTTCTTATAATCACCCATTGAAGTTGCGCAAAGTCAATATAGGGACCACAAAACAAACCAAGATAATTGTGGTGGGATATTACTAGGATGTGAAAATGAGTCAAGAAATACATATCTTGTTGCGGGAATATGAGGATTTGTTCCCAAAGACATTATCATAGTTAAAAGGGATCAAAGGAGCTATGGGAGAAATGAAAATTGAATTAAAACCAGAATCTAAGACGGTGAGGCATAGACCATACCGAATTAACCATAGAGTGAAAGAGAAGGTCAAGAAGGAGATAGAAAAGACATTGGAAGCTGGACTTATTTTTGCAGTGGAAGAAGCAGAATGGGTCAGCCCAATAGTTATCCAGAGCAAGAAAGGTACAGAGGATATCAGTGTCTGTGTAGACTATAGAATCCTTAACTATGCTTGTGTGCATGACCCTTTCCCAATACCTTTTATTGATGAGGTGCTAGAACAGGTTGCAGGGAAAGAATCATACTCATTCACAGATGGATATTCGGGGTATCACCAAGTAAGGATTGATGAAGAGGAAAAAAAGAATACCACATTCTTAACATAATGGGGGTCATTTGCCTACAATGTGATGCCCTTCGGCCTAAAGAATGCCCCTACAATTTTCTCCAGGATTGTAGTAGCATCTTTCAGAGAGTTTATTCACAAGTTTATAGAATTTTATATGGATGATTGGACGGTATATAGTCTTCTCAGGGAACGTGTAGCACTACTATGTATGATGTTTGAAATATGTAGAGAATTGCAGATATCATT
This sequence comes from Picea glauca, assembly GCA_000966675.3. Classification (NCBI taxonomy): domain Eukaryota; kingdom Viridiplantae; phylum Streptophyta; class Pinopsida; order Pinales; family Pinaceae; genus Picea; species Picea glauca. The sequence continues at coordinate 1,245,846 of JZKD02S1676599.1, read as the reverse complement.
GAATCTTAGAAAGTGTATCTTCTGTGTGCCACATGGAAATTTTTTAGGCCACATAGTATGCAGAGAGGGAGTATCGGTAGATCCAGCCAAATTTGCGGTCATTGTGAACATGTTGCCACCTACGAGTGCTAACCATTTGCGCTCCACGTTGGGACACATAGGGTATTGCTGTAGGTTCATCATAAGATATGAAAATATTACTTCACCACTGGAAAATCTATTGAAGAAGGCCGAAGTGTTCCAATGGACCCCAGAATGTGATAAAGTGTTTGAAACCCTAAAGGAGAAGCTTTGCACAACACCTATTTTGATATTCCCAAATTGGGAAAACAAATTTCATGTCCGCGTAGATTCTTCAGGTATTGCCTTCGGAGCTATCTTAGCCCAACCAGGAGATGGATCCATGGATCATCCTATCTATTTTGTGAGCAAGAATTTATCGCAAGCTGAAAAAAACTATATAATGACAGAAATGGAGGGTTTAGATATGATTTATGCTTTGAATAAATTTAGACATTATTTGTTAGGTTCTAATTTTAAGTTCTTTACTGATCATTCTGCATTAAAATATCTAGTTAACAAACCTGTGTTGGAAGGGAGAATTTGTAGATGGTTTCTACTATTTCAATAATTTTCTTTTGAAATGATCATTAATCTTGGAAGATGAAACATAGGGCCTGATCACCAGTCTATATTAGAGTTAGGGGAAAGTGGTAGAGAAATCGATGATCATCTCCCAAATGCAGAGTTGCTTCGGGTTGAAGCCGTACCGGAATACCTGGAAGACATAACAGTCTTCTTAAGTACATGAGCCTTCTCAAAGACATATACCTTAACCCAGAAATTCCATATGGTGGTTAGAGAAGAGGATTATCAGTTGATTGTAGGGAAATTGTATAAATTGGGACTAGATAACATCCTCTGGAGATGTGTCTTGGACCATGAAATATAGGATATACTATGGGAGTGCCACAACAGAGTTGTGGGAGGTAATGTGGGAGGAAAGGCCACTGCACAGAATTTTCTTCAAGATGGACTATGGTGGACCATGCTCTTCAAGGATGCAAAGGTATATGCTAGATCATGTGATGTCTATCAAAGAGTGGGTAAGCCATCATGACGAGACCTATTACCACTTCAACCAGTATAATGTTTACAAGCATTTGAGAAGTGGCAAGTTGACTTCATTGGGTTGATAAACTCCACAACTAGGCATTCAAAGGCTAGGTATATTATTACCACAACTGACTATCTTACATGATGGGCTGAGGCAACAACTGTTTAGGATTATTTGACCGATACTATGGATAAGTTCATTTTTGAAAATATTATCACTCGTTTTGGATGTCCTAGGAGTCTGACAAGTGATTAGGGAGCTCCTTTTATCAGTAGTACCATAGAAAAGCTTACAAGGGAGTTCTTGATCCAAAATCATAAAAGTAGTCCCTACCACCCGCAAGCCAATGGAACAGTAGAAGCGTTTAACAAGATTCTGGAGAAAGGATTAATGAAGGTTTGTTGCAAAAACATGGAAGATTTGGATGATAGAGTTCAATCAGTACTATGGGATTACAAGAAAACCACAAACAAACTCCACAAGTACATGCCATTTTAGCTAGTTTATCGGAAAGAGGTTGTGGTGCCTGTAGAATTCATTACTCCAATTTTGTACATTGAACATATCACACACATGTCAGAGGAAGAATCAATTGCGCAAAGACTCATGGAGTTACAAGAACTTGAAGAGACCAGGATTTTAGAAAACGTCCATCAGTCAGTTGAGAAATCAAGGCAGAAAGCTTGGCATGAAAGACACATTAAGACGGAAGTATTTGCGCAAGGAGACAAGGTCATACTCTATGATAGTAAGTACCAGAAGCATCCTGGCAAGTTTCACATGCATTGGTTGGGACCATTTACATTTGCAGAGATCCTAACTTCTAGAGAAGTCACACTTGCACAACTGTATGGTATGATGCGACCAGGATGGGTGAATGGCGCTCGCTTGAAACCCTATATGTCTCATAACTAAGCTAAAGGACTTTTACTCTAGTCCGAAGGAGTATGTATAGTAGTTAGATTTGATCTTTTCTGCAATTTCTATAAATTCACTTAATAAAGTCGATGTGTGCAGTGTTGCGCCACGACACGTTGTCCATTTATTTTTATGTTTAAGTGTTGTTTGATGTAGAAATGATAGAAAAGACACTAGAAGCTAGACTTATTTTTGCAGTGGAAGAAGCAGAATGGGTCAACCCAATAGTTATCCAGAGCAAGAAAGGTACAGAGGATATCAGGGTCTATGTAGACTATAGAATCCTTAACTATGCTTGTGTGCATGACCCTTTCCCAATACGTTTTATTGATGAGGTGCTAGAATAGGTTGCGGGGAAAGAATCATACTCATTCATAGATGGATTTTTGGGGTATCACCAAGTAAGGATTGATGAAGAGGAAAAAAAGAATACCACGTTCTTAACATAATGGGGGTCATTTGCCTACAATGTGATGCCCTTCGGCCTAAAGAATGCCCCTATAGTTTTCTCCAGAATTGTAGTAGCATCTTTCAGACAGTTTATTCACAAGTTTATAGAATTTTATATGGATGATTGGATGGTATATAGTCTTCTCAGGGAACATGTAGCACTACTATGTATGATGTTTGAAATATGTAGAGAATTGCAGATATCATTGAATCTTAGAAAGTGTATATTCTGTGTGCCACATGGAAATTTTTTAGGCCACATAGTATGCAGAGAGGGAGTATCGGTAGATCCAGCCAAAGTTGCAGTCATTGTGAAAATGTTGCCACCTAAAAGTGCTAACCATTTGCGCTCCACGTTGGGAGACATAGGGTACTACTGTAGGTTCATCATAAGATATGAAAATATTACTTCACCACTGGAAAATCTATTGAAGAAGGCCGAAGTGTTCCAATGGACCCCAGAATGTGATAAAGTGTTTGAAACCCTAAAGGAGAAGCTTTGCACAACACCTATTTTGATATTCCCAAATTGGGAAAACAAATTTCATGTCCGCGTAGATTCTTCAGGTATTGCCTTCGGAGCTATCTTAGCCCAACCAGGAGATGGATCCATGGATCATCCTATCTATTTTGTGAGCAAGAATTTATCGCAAGCTGAAAAAAACTATATAATGACAGAAATGGAGGGTTTAGATATGATTTATGCTTTGAATAAATTTAGACATTATTTGTTAGGTTCTAATTTTAAGTTCTTTACTGATCATTCTGCATTAAAATATCTAGTTAACAAACCTGTGTTGGAAGGGAGAATTTGTAGATGGTTTCTACTATTTCAATAATTTTCTTTTGAAATGATCATTAATCTTGGAAGATGAAACATAGGGCCTGATCACCAGTCTATATTAGAGTTAGGGGAAAGTGGTAGAGAAATCGATGATCATCTCCCAAATGCAGAGTTGCTTCGGGTTGAAGCCGTACCGGAATACCTGGAAGACATAACAGTCTTCTTAAGTACATGAGCCTTCTCAAAGACATATACCTTAACCCAGAAATTCCATATGGTGGTTAGAGAAGAGGATTATCAGTTGATTGTAGGGAAATTGTATAAATTGGGACTAGATAACATCCTCTGGAGATGTGTCTTGGACCATGAAATATAGGATATACTATGGGAGTGCCACAACAGAGTTGTGGGAGGTAATGTGGGAGGAAAGGCCACTGCACAGAATTTTCTTCAAGATGGACTATGGTGGACCATGCTCTTCAAGGATGCAAAGGTATATGCTAGATCATGTGATGTCTATCAAAGAGTGGGTAAGCCATCATGACGAGACCTATTACCACTTCAACCAGTATAATGTTTACAAGCATTTGAGAAGTGGCAAGTTGACTTCATTGGGTTGATAAACTCCACAACTAGGCATTCAAAGGCTAGGTATATTATTACCACAACTGACTATCTTACATGATGGGCTGAGGCAACAACTGTTTAGGATTATTTGACCGATACTATGGATAAGTTCATTTTTGAAAATATTATCACTCGTTTTGGATGTCCTAGGAGTCTAACAAGTGATTAGGGAGCTCCTTTTATCAGTAGTACCATAGAAAAGCTTACAAGGGAGTTCTTGATCCAAAATCATAAAAGTAGTCCCTACCACCTGCAAGCCAATGGAACAGTAGAAGCATTTAACAAGATTCTGGAGAAAGGATTAACAAAGGTTTGTTGCAAAAACATGGAAGATTGGGATGATAGAGTTCAATCAGTACTATGGGATTACAAAAAAACCACAAAGAAACTCCACAAGTACATGCCATTTTAGCTAGTTTATCGGAAAGAGGTTGTGGTGCCTATAGAATTAATTACTCCAATTTTGTACATTGAACATATCACACACATGTCAGAGGAAGAATCAATTGCACAAAGACTCATGGAGTTACAAGAACTTGAAGAGACCAGGATTTTAGAAAACTTCCATCAGTCAGTTGAGAAATCAAGGCAGAAATCTTGGCATGAATGACACATTAAGATGAAAGTATTTGCACAAGGAGACAAGGTCATACTCTATGCTAGTAAGTACCAGAAGCATCCTGGCAAGTTTCACATGCATTGGTTGGGACCATTTACAGTTGCAGAGACCCTAACTTCTAGAGAAGTCAGACTTGTGCAACTGTATGGTATGATGCGACCAGGATGGGTGAATGGCGCTCGCTTGAAACCCTATATGTCTCATAACCAAGCTAAAGGACTTTTTCTCTAGTCCAAAGGAGCATGTATAGTAGTTGGATTTGATCTTTTCTGCAATTTCTATAAATTCACATAATAAAGTCGATGAGTGCAGTGTTGCGCCACGACACATTGTCCATTTATTTTTCTGTTTAAGTGTTGTTTGATGCAGAAATGATTAATCATCATTGTAGGATCAAAAGCGTAAAGAACCCATTAATGAAAATCATTAATATGATGGGGACCCCTTTGTGGTCAGAGGGAGAATGAATTTGAATGCAATCTGAGTCCATGTGCCACACGAACCCAGTCTAGTCACAACCTTTATTGCTATTACGATACTCTGTATGAATTCAGTTAAGCCATAAAACCATGATACATGAAGATGCCATTAGTATTCACGCCAAGATTCCCATCCTTCAAACACAAAGGTCTGAAATCAACCACGTCCCTATCCAACTTGCATAGTGAATTCCTGAATCACCCAATAGGATTTACCCCGTTAACTCTTCCCGTCATAAAACTCGTATCAAAGTTGCATTCATAGGGTCACGACGAACAACATTTATTACTAAATTTGACAGCTAAGCCCAAGTATAAGGCTATGAGAACTCATCATAGAACACATTGTTTTCATAAAGCAATTAGTGATTTTTCAATTCTGTAGAGTGAGCAAGCCTATGCAATCCTAAAATCCATAGTTATGACCACCAAATCCTTGTTTCGCCATGGATTTTTCCCATAATCCATATCCCATGAAACTCGATCCCCTCGAACTACCTGAGCCATAACTCCCAAAAACAAACCCATAGTTAATTGAGAAGAGACCAAAAATTTTTGGTCCAAATCCATAAGTATCTGAGAAGCAATTGCAGCTGATTTGGCCAAACCCCGAGACCCATGACCACAAAATTGTACCTTTTTTGTAACATAAATAAACTCAAATGGTAGAGGAGACACAAGATCAAAATCCTCAACACACTTCCTCGATGACCAAGGTTGAGGGTGCCATGGGAAGCACAACTCTGGAAGCAAAGACACGCAAAGGGAAGGAGATATCAGAGGTTCAGAAGGAACTAGATTAAACCTCTGAGTAGAGTGAAACATCTATGCAGGAACATGTGGAGATAGTTCTCCAAAACCCTCAATAGTTTGTAGAATTGTTACAACTTTGCCTCGCCATAACAGAGGTTTTGATACTCCTGCCACCAACATTTAGGCTGAGACTTGTGTTAGGACCATCCATAGGGGAGTAGGAAGTAGAGACTCCATTAGAACATTGAACGACCAATGAAATTCCACTGTAGGTCTGAGCACCTAGGGATGAAACCCCTTCATCGATTGACCTTGCATAGTGGCCAACAACACACTTAGTTGGAATGATAAGGGCAACGACTGATCAACTAGAGTAGAGGCTCCAATAGGCTGAGAGGTCTATAGAGTCCAGGAGGAATGAAGTGTTCCTTGAACAAGCGTTCATAAAAAAAGAAGAACACATGAAGATCCAAGTTGATCATAGGCTGGAAACAGTTCAATAAAGGCTTGCTGAATCCTAACCAAAAATTTATAAGGTCACACCCCAACTGCTAGAAGCCAGTGATGCAGGAAAACTAGAGCATCATATTGAACTACTCTAAGGAGCATGGTCACAATTGGCCATTCACGTCGAGCATCTGGAAGTGTAGTTACAGAAAACTTAGCAAGAAGTAGAGAAGCAACCTCAGAAGTTGTAGGATCATATGGAGAAGATAGTTCTAGAAGGAAACGATGCCCGATAAGCACTACAAAAGCGCACAACTGAGAGCACAAATATTTTTAGAGAATTTAGTGATTGGATGGGAATCATCGCTAGGAACAACTAGAGCTTGGAGGACATACACACTAGAATCTAGGTGTTGAATGAAGAAGTTACGGCTACGATGGATCCACTGGAGAAACAACAAAAGTTTGACCAGATCTAGTAGGAAGACAATGACCTCAATTCTCTATTTGAGGCACAATATGTAGTTAAGAAGGATTTGCATGACTTTCAGCCTGTAATTCAGATAGTTTATATGAAAATGCATCAAGACGATGCAACAACATATTTTGAATGGAACTCTTTGGTCACGTCCAAGCCCAAGGAGCGTATCACATATGCGACCCAATAGTTCGTCACCGAGGCATCACTCCTTGCCAGGAAATGGTAGGATAAAGTTGGGAGCTTTAAATAAGTTAAGAAACGGGCCTTGGAGTTGGTCCCAGAGTTGGGCCCTTCATTTTAAGAGGTAGAATAAGAGAAAACGAATGAGGAAAAGGAGGACAAGGGGAAATAGTAATTGGTCCTAAAGGCTGCGAAACAGTCGAGTACTTGACTCAAGGGCGAGTCAAGGTTTGTGTTTAGAGCCTATTGGGCCCTTTTTTTTTGGATGAGAAGTTGTGCTAGAAGGTCTACAGTCCCAGTTTTGGTCTAGTACGAGTTGTGCAAGCTACAAAATGAACTGGACAACAAAGCAAGTGAGAGTAACATAATTCAGTTGTGAAAAGGACAGTGTAACTCCAGCAAAGCAAAAGTAGTTGCAACAGAACATGAAAGCATGCAAGATCAAAGCCAGAAGACATGACTTAGCTTATATATAAGGATAAATATGATTGTAAAAGGGTTGGTGTCATAATTGTAAGGGTGTCTCGACCATGGTTGAAAAAGGGTTGTTTTGTTCTTCTTGTTATCTATTGTTGAGAAGTCAGATTTGAGTTTTATAAATGTAACCTATATAAAATTTTGGCTAAATAGAGCTCTGTGACATGGGTCCAGATCCAAGAGTCTGTAACAAATCACTAGGTTATATCTTTGAGATTGTAACTGAGAAATATCTGAAGATAATGAATGAAGAAGGATCCAAAATTTCAAAATATGTTGTGTCATTCTGTGTTTATACTTTTGCATTATATCTTTATAGTACTTCTTTATGCTTCATAAGTTCCACGTGATGTTTCTGTGTTTGAATGCTTTCCACAACCTAATTATCTTCAGTTCTTGAGTATATGAGTTTAGATCAGTTATGTAGTTAGTTTGTCTTGCACAAGATCATGATGAATCTTGAAGGTTCTGTGAACCCTCCTAAGTATTTTCCTTTCCCTTCCCTATCCTTTTGTCTTCGTTTCACTTCAAGTGAGACTTCTTCTTTTCGAAGGATATGAAAATGACAGTGCTCTAGACTACATAGTACCTTTTGTTGGTAACCTGAGAAGGACCCTGGTCTGGTCAATCTCATCCCAACAGTCAGGTTAGAGAGTAATTTTATCCAAGCTATTTAATCTTGGCTAAAATAGTTAGGTAGAGGAAGAAATTAATCCAATTGTTTAAGCTGGATTAATTAGTTAGATGCATGGGATAATATATAGGTTAAATAATTTTCCCTTCAAAGAAAATTAAACAGGGTATGCACATTAGAATGCACCCTAAGTGGATGAAAATAAGTTATATTAGTATAGGAAAAATGAAATGAGAATGTAAAGGCTTTAAAAGAAAATATTTTTCTTTATGGCACATATATTTTAACTAAAGTTGGAAATTGACAAGATAGTTTGTCTTGTAGCGCATAAAATCAACGCATATTTTCCCCAGTGGAATAGTCCCTCCTCCCAATTGACAATCATAATTTATTTTCTCCCCCACCACCCTGAACTACCTACCTTTATCGACAAAGAGGGGATTCAAAAATTTGTTTTCCCCTACTCTGGGCCCACCTAATGTGGCATGTACTCATTGTTTCTCACCCTTGCATCTAATTACCACACACCACCTACCCCCCCTTTGAAATCCACCTAATTAACTCCTAATATCGTTCACCTTCCCATCGCTACTTCCCCTCTCCTGACATGAAACCTATCCCCACATATCTTTTACATTATCCAATTAACCCCTTCCCCCATGACTGTTAGTTGTCCTATAACGGTCCCGCGCACTAACATATATCCTTGCACATACAAAATAAACTTGTTTCCCCCCCATTACACTATTTTTTTTCTGAAAAGCTGTGAATATTGAGCAGATCTTGCTATCAGACAACCACCTCCATCACTTACCTTCAACTGCCGATCTATTTTCCCTGTAATTAAAACATTTCTAGCCTATTCCATTGTCAGTTTTTCAATTATGGCTCCCAAAGGAAAGTCTTTTGATGCCTCTAAAAATCCAATGGTTCCCCCTCCAATTGACCTTGACCACATTCCTCTAGAAGACAAAGATTATAAATTTGGAGAGCCTAAGTGTAAATTCGATTTATTCGAACTACACTGCTAGCTGAAGGATAATTTCCTTGACTAGAGTGACAAAATTGGACTCTGGGAATCCAATTTACCCCTCCACATGTTTCCTCAAACCTACCCTTTCCCTCAATTAGTCCTTAAATGCCAAGCTAGTTATCTTCCAAACCAAAGATCCATCACATCTCATACTGGTGAAATTATGTTTACAATTACTCCTGAGACCATTAACCAAATGATGCATATCCCTCAAAATAGCTCCACTACCCCTTTCTATGTCGAAGCCCTAAATGAATTATATCAGAAATGGACCTTTTCCCAGAGAGCCCGAATTTTAAAAATTTTCCTCCCTGAAGATGTCCAACCGCCTAAGAAAAATCCACCATACCCCTCTTATATTTTCTCAGATAAGGCTAATCAAATTATCTCCATGCTCTCATGTCTATTAGGATATTATTATGATGAATGGGTAGATGAACCTATTTTAGTTTTTCTATCCATTTTCTCTATAAAAGAAAAGGTTTCTATGAACTTAAATTTCAGTCAATTCTTGGCTAATGACATTCATGAACAATTTCTTAAGCTTCAAATTGAAGGAATGTTCAACTATTCTTCAATTTTGGTTTATATGTTCATATTCTATCGATAAGACATGTTCCCTTTCACACTCTAGAAGCTAAATGAACAAGGAAGCTCACAATCAATCATCTTTTTGACTTCATTGATGAGAAATAACTCAGTGGAGTATAGTTTCAAATATTTTATTGATCAGTTCATTTATCCAACTACTTGTTTACTGAGACGTAGTACAAAACCTAGGGTTAGTGAAGAAATTCATAAGGTTTTACATCTAACTGAGCAGGCCAAGATAGGTGACTAGTATTTATACCAGAATTATACAAAAATAAAGGTGTATGGATGTGATCTGCTACCATGTAGGTTGCCTAAATACCTCCCAATGAGTATTTTTTCATTGGAGTACATAAAAAAAATGATAAATTCGGATGAAATCCACTTTGTAGCAGTCAAGAAGAAATATCAGTTCATAATTAAAAATTAGATAGGACCATTTATTTGCAACAACAGAGCAACAGGTGAAGAAGCAGACATTCTCTTAAAACATATGAAGTTTCCTCTAAGATTTACTTGGCCATATGATCCATTTGTCATTATTTTTGAGCTTAGGATCACACAAAATACCACTCCCTATCTGCATACACACAAGACATAGATTGAAAAATACATGAACGAGGATGAGTGGGAAGAGAACACCTTTCAAGAAGTATAAGAACAACTTTTGTCTATGAACACTTCACAGACTATCACAGCTCAAAAAAAAATAGAGAAAATATCAAGGAATGAAGACTCTCCTTTAGTCACAGAGGTCTCAACAGATGATTTTCAAATATATAGGAAGAAGACTAAAACCATTCCTACATTTGGTTTTCTTAAAGAGGGAGAAATGCAGTCTACAATAGTCCTGGAAGGACCACACTCTTCAGCATAGCCAAATAGTTTGTTTACAGGATTGCCATCATCATCAACTTCACAAAGGAATGCAGACACAAATCTAACATCTGAATCAATTCATGGAGAAAATGAGTCAGATATTTTTAATAAGTATAATGAAATTAAGCAAAAGAATGAACTTCTCAAAAGCAATACTTATACTCAATTTTGGAAACATACTTCTATTTCTCAACACAGAGTTTTGCCATCTTTTGACACTGAGAAGGGAAGAATGAAAATGGCATTATTATAGGAACATGTCCCCTATCCAAAGACAACAACTAATTACAAGAATACTTCATTTGAATTTGATATAAAAGATGTCCATCATATTGATCAGATGGATATGCACAAACATACAGGGGAGATGATTTATTCAACACTAACAACCACTACAATGACAACTTCCAAATTATAGGTATCACTGACTAATACCCAATCTCAATTGAATATTGAAAATATCTCTTCTTTAGCCATGGATAATAAGATAAAATCATCAGAGGAATTAGTACTCAAGATTGCATATGACCTAGCTAATGTCAAAATAGTAGAAGAGTTGATTAAGAAGAATAATGTTGACATAGCATCACTTAGGAAATAGTTGAAACTACCATCAACAAAGGATTCACAGACTAAAGAGGTGGCTAATATAGAGAGCCAAAGAGAAGAAATGCTCAACTTTATTATTAGGGAAATAGAAGCAGAGATGGATAATATGATCAAGGAAAAAGAGAAGAATGCACTGTTGGCCATAGTTCCACTAGATATAGTGCCCCTAATAGGGATAAGAAAAACAAAAGTTTCTACATCAAAATCATCCCCAACACAAACTACATATGTCTGAGATAAATTGGTGAAAGCTATGGAGGACATGTCCATACAAGGAGTAGAAATAAAAAAGTTATAGGAAGAAGTAAAGTCATTATAGGAACATAAATCAAGGATCGAGACATGTCATCATGCCGAAATACATAAATATCAAAGGCTCAACCAACAACTACAATAGTTAGTAAAAGAAACAACCATGGATAATACATTATCCCAAGCTAAGGAAAATATATGGATAGACATCAATAAATCCATGACAGAGATTTGGCCTTCTATATAGATTATCTTTGAGAAGAATGAGTTAATTTATAAAGCTAGAGGAGCCATTGAAATAATTAAGGAATAATTGGGAGAAAAGCCAATAGAAGACACATATCTCATCGGGTTTCTAAGTTCTAAAAACAAACAAGAGTTAGAAGAGATAGAGATAGAGGACATAATTGAAACTATCCTAGAAATCAAAAAGTTTCTAACTAAGAAAGTCCTCGTGTTGCAATTGGAAGAAAAATGTTTGGTTATGGAGATAGGCGTGGAGATATTCTTCAACAAGTTTGAGGTTCTAAACAAGAAAGGACTACCTGGTTTATTAGTGTTAAATGTCAAGTTAATCACCTCGCCTAATTTTAACCAGAAATTAAAGACAGTGAAAAAAGATAATTCAAAATTCACAGAAATACAAGGAAACATCATTGGGAAATCATTCCAGGAAACACTATATCTTGATTTGAACATTAATCATGAGATCAAACAATTTTTCATCACCAAACCCACTTTTTTTGAATACACAGAGATGGATGAAATTTACAAGAAATTACTGAAAATATCAATCCCAAGTAAAAAAAGGTGGGACAAATTCTGCGAGTTACTTGAGAAAATATGGTTTCTACTCTTTAGAAACAAGGACAAACAACTATGCAGAAGTCAAAGGGACAAATTATCAACAATTTCCATCAAAACAATGCTAGAAATCTGAACAGATTTGAAACATTCCTATATTTTTGTAACTAGAGATATAGTTAGTTTAGATATTCCTAAAATATATCCTGATCAATTATGACCATATATTTTGTAAATAAATTTTTAAATACTTCTTATTTCGAAGTATGCAGGGTTGAGTTTTGCATCCAAGAAAGCTATTTTGTATGATTCAAGCGGATTGATCAGTAATAAAAAATGGCTCTTTCACGGGATTCTCTTATCAAATTGTTGATGAAGTGCATCTATCTACATTTCTGTTTTCCTTTCTCTGTTATCATTCTTATTTGTTTCTAATACTAATTATTCAAAATAAGGTTGACGGACATAATTTATTTTAATATACTCGGTTTCTTCCTTTGAATGATTTCTATGTTTTCAACTGAAATTAAGTAAAATGAATTATTAATTTCTCTTTTAGTTGATGGAATTCCTTTCACTTATTCCTATTCACTTCATCCAAATTTACAAGATCCAAACAGCTTAACTACCTTGCCCTATGAAGAAACTTTATAAAAAGTGGAAACTGATCCCTATTTTAAGAGACATACCCAATATCCCAATGGTAATTTAAGCATTTAATCAGCGAAACAATTCAAATCAAAACAAAAAAATCTTGAACTATCATAACTAGCCTAATATTTTAACCTAAACAAATATAAATTTGACAGAGAGATCCCTCTCTGAAGCTAGCAAGGCTAGATCCATCTTCTAAAGTGGTTTTGTGGTTAGCTTTGTCCTTTCTTCTACAACCTTTAGAAATTACAAAGCAATAATAAGAGGGACAAAATTATGGAGAATTTGTCCCACATCCTTCAATGCCTATCAATAACAATAGGCATGTCTTCATCAAACGTCAACCACTTTGGAGGAACCTCACCTTTCAAGGTACATGTTATTTTTGATATTCTTGTATTTGAAGGACAAATAGATGCGTATGACCTACAAAAATTGTTAAATCTGCTAGAAGGTTATTTATCTATTCATAATTTCTCTGACAGGTAAAATATCACCTTCACACTCCTTAAGGATCTCACCGATGTCAAACATTGGTGGGAAACTTACTGGGAGAAAAGTTCCATAGAGGAGTCTAGAATAAATGGGGTCGAGCCCACTTGGGATTTTTTTGTGGAGATAGTCAAGCAACAATATTACCTTGTTGGCAACTATGACGACTAGTACATGAGATGGACCACACTACAGAAAGAGAGGGTCCAAGAAGTTTCAAAGTTCACCAATACCTTCCATACCTTGTGCACCAAGATGGGTATGAAAGACTCCGAGTGACATCTAGTTCTGAAATACCATGGGGATCTACACAGATACATCCAAACTGAAATGTATTTTTTCAACATCTCATCATGGGGTGATACTTATCGATATGTTGTTAAAATCGAGTAGAAATGTAAGCACCAAAACAAGTGGGAATTCAGGTTTTAAAATACACAACAACCAAATTATGGTAAAGACGATCCTAAAAGGAAACCTTTTGAAAACCAGTCCAAGCCATAGGAAAACAGGGGTCATGATAAGATGAGGAAGGACACTGGAAAGTGGTGTGATTTCAACAAAATCCCCTGGAACAACATTGGTAAATGTCGCTCAAAATAGTCGTTGGTGGTTGAGATCTAAGACAGGGATCTGAACCCCAATTCAGAATCTGATTCAAAAAATATTGATAAAAGACAGATCATTGATGTATGATCCAGGTGGATATTGGTGGCCACCCACCTTCTCCAACTAGCCCAAAACATGTTTCTGACAATTTTGGTAATTTACTATTTTTAGTAGTTTTTTTCGGGTCCTGAACTTCCGGGGCCATTTTGAGGCCCTAAACGATGTTTTTTTGGGTATTTTGCTCTTGCAAAATAGCATCTAATGATGCTATTTTGTCTCGAGCGTTGTAGGCCTCGGATAGATCTTTCCAATGAACTATCATACGCCTAAAACGATGATCGTATGCAAAAGTTACGACCCCGGGAAGTTGATGCACCAACTTACCCAAACGGGGCCCACATGACTTTTGGCACTTCATCTCCCAGGGTTAGGTTTTTGGATGTCTAGGACT
>JZKD02S1676599.1:1191450-1204297 GCA_000966675.3 Picea glauca | reverse complement strand
TAGATCTGGGTGTCGGCATCTCATCCGTTCATATGTGCATTGTTTTTAATCTATGAGCACAAAAATCATATTTTCTCTGAAGCTTAGGATTAGTGCATCATGTGTGTTTTCCCAAAATTTTCCCTGTTTTCATCACCATGGGGTTAGACATCAAACCTTTAAACCTCAAAGATATGGTTCAACTTCGATCATCATGCCTTTTTTACTGGGATATAGCAAGATACCCTATGTTCTAACCTAATTACCTATGACAATTAGCCCAGATTAAACTGTGGGACTAAGAAATTACTCTATCATGGGGTTATTTGACCATGATTAGGCTCTTTGGTCAAATTATTCACTAGCTAACCTAATTTGCTTGGCTAAGATTAAACAGTTTATCCAAGCTTATTCCCTACTCCTATCAACATCAATTTAAAAGGACTTGGCCATGATTGAACTGTATGAACCAAGTCATTGTTATTGCATGGGGATTTATCCAAATTCTTTTATGCCCTCTTTTATTCTTTTTTCTTTCTTTTCTTTTTCTTTTTATTTTCTTTTTCTCAAATTATTTGCAGAATGGAAAATCATTTGACAAACAAGATACTAGAGTGATAACATTTCAGTCACCAGTTCATCCTATAAATTATAGGGTTATAACAGTGGCTCCACCTGGGGATGGTACTCTCCTTGTGAAGTGCCAAGAATCCTTCTTCCTGATGTTCTGAAAAAATTTCTTCATAGTAGCCTTTGTTGTTTGATTTGTTTTATTTTTGAAAATTGGATGGTAATGCTCAGTGGCTTAGGGCCTTCTCTATAGGCTTCAACCATCTGATCAAAGTTATTCGCTCAAAAACTTGTAAGAAAAATGAAATGATTTGTACAATGAAAAGGTGAGACTGAAAGTCCCTACTGAGGAGGTGAATAGTGCTTCAACATTCTGCCATTCACGGGTCCTCCTAGAAGATTGGTCCCATCACTGTTGTTGAGCAAGAAGGCATTATTCCCCCTGAATGCATGAATTATGTAAGGTCCCTTCCATAAACTATCAAATTTTCCATGCTTCCCCTTATCTTCATTTTGGGCATCCCATCTCAGAACCAGGTCACCTAGCTCAAAGTCATCTTCTTTAGTTCTTTTGTCAAAAATATTTTTAATGATCTCCTGGACAACCTGAGTCTTTTTGTACACTTCTTCTCTAGACTACTTCAAATGGATCATCTAGCTTATCCTTTTTTGGGAATCATTCAACTAAGCTTGCATCTCTTGCAGTAGTTTCATGACAAGAACCCCTAAGGAGGTAGGAAAACCTGCTTCAGTGCCATAGACCAACTAATATGGAGACATACCAATTGACCTCTTGGTGGTTAGTCTGTCAGCCCACAGTGTGAAAACCATCTTTTTATGCCATGACTTTTTGTTTTCTTGCAATGTCTTCTTGGTAATGTTCACCAGGGTTTTATTGGATGACTCCACCAGCCTATTTCCCTGAGGGTAATAGGCTGTGGAATGCCCTAAACCGATATGATACTAGTTGCAAAAATCTATGAGCCTCTTGGATTGGAAAGCAGTTGCATTGTCAGTTATAATCTTTCTAGGACAACCAAAACGATACAAGATATTATTTTCTAGAAATTTAATAATGACAGAATCAGTAGCCTACCTGCTAGGTATAGCTTCGATCCATTTTTTGAAATAGTTCATAGTAGTGAGAATCCACCTGTGTTGGCCCAAAGAAGGAGGACATATTTCTCCAATAAAGTCTAATCCCCATTGCTGGAAAGAAGCTTCAACAAATATTGGTTTCAGGGGCAAAGGAAGGAGTTTCCTTTTTCCCTCGAACACCTAACATTTATGACACGAAGTCACTTTCTGATGCACATCAATGAATAGTGTAGGACAATAGAACCCAGCTATGAGAATTTTATTAGCTGTGGTCTTCAGGTTCAGATGACCGACACAGTCTCCTGCATGAAAATCTTGCAATACTTTGCCAACTTCATCCTTTAACAGACAATTTAACAAAATACCTCCAGGATATTTCCAATATAGATTGCCTTCTAGAATGCAAAATTTTAATGCTTTCAATTTCAAAAACCTAGCTTTATTTTTGGTCAGACCAAGGGGAGCTTGTAAGTTATGCAAACAAATATCAGGTCTGCGTACCATGGAGAGTTCATAAAAACCTCTTTCACACTTGGAGTTTACTGCTCTCCCTGTTCATCTACTGCAACTAAGAAATTAATATCAAGAGCATGGAAATTGGATTCAACCATTAACTTTGCTAGACCTTGACCTTTAATCAGTTTAGTAGGCTTAATCTCTATGTCATACTCCATAATGATAGTAATCCATTTTCCTCTTCTGCCATCTGGATTGTCCTGGGTTAAAATGTCCTTTACTACTACGTTCATAACATATGCAATGGTGTGGGAATGGAGAATATATACTCTAAAATATTTTATAGCCTTTACTAGGGAAAAAACTTGTTTCTCCATTATTTTATAATTCAAAGAAACATCTCTTAAAGATTTACTGAAAAAGGCTATGGGTTTTTCATACCCTTCACTGTTTCTCTGTAGTAATACTGTTGCAATGGTATGTTCATAAGTGAAAGAAAAAAGGTAAAAATCCTTGGTGAAGTCAAGACTAATCAAGACAGGAGCCTGTGTGAGTGCATGTTTAAATTGTTCAAACGACTGCTTGGATTTAGAGTCCCATTTTATTTTTGTGTCCTTTTTTAGCATGTTGGTGATGTTCCTGAGAAGCTCAGCTAGGTTAGGTATGAATCTTCTCAAAAATTTTATTTTTCCAATGAAAGATTGAAAGATTGTAATTCTTTAATATTCCTTGGGTGTTCCAGTTTCTGAATGGCTTCTATTCTGTTGGGATCTATCTTAATACCGTACTTAGAGATTATGTTCCCCAACAGTTTTCCTTCCTCTAATCCAAAAATTATTTTCTTAGGATTCAGATAAATCCCAAATTTCCTGCATTTCTCAAACACTTGTTTGAGATGTCTTAAGTGCTCGTCATCAGATTGGGAATAAACAGTTACGTTGTCCAGATAAATGACAATAAATTTTCCAAGTTCTTCCACAAAAGCGATGTCCATCGATCTTTGGAAAGTGGCCCTAGCGTTCATCAACCCAAAAGGCATTTTCACATACATGAAGGTACCCCAAGGTGTTGTGAAGGTTGTCTTCTCTTGGTCATCTGGGTGAACGAGAACCTGGTTATAGCTTGAGAAACCATCCAGTAAGGAGATTCGGCTGGATCCAACTACCTTTTGTAATATGTGGTCTATTTTTGGCAATGTATAGTTGTCTTTTAGAGAAACCTTGTTCAGGTTTCAAAAATCAATGCAAATCCCGTTTTCCCTAGATTTCTTCTGGGTTGGGACCAAATTTGAAATGCATTTAGAAAAATGTAAGGGAACTATGATTTTAGCATCATACATATTTTTGATTTCTTTTTCTATCAGGGGAAGTAACTTGGGATTGATCCTTGTAAGTTTCTGTCTGAAAGGTTTTTGATCTTTTTTTATCGGGATCCTATGTTGAATGATGCTTGTGTCATAAGATTTCAAATCTTCATAACCCCAAGCAAAAACATCAGCATATTCCTTAAAAAGTTCAATGTATTTGAGTTTCTTCTCAAGAGGTAAGGATTTGGAAATTTTTACTATCTTGGGTTTCTCTTTTATCCCTATGTTACAGTCTTCAACCTCTTTCCCACTGGCTTCAATTTTAGGTTTTTTAGCTACATCATTAAAATCAAATAAGTCTTCTAACAAAACTAAACCCCTAGGCAAAACATTACTCTTTAAATGAAAAACATCAGACTCTATCTCATCCTCACCTAACTCTTTTGAATCTACTTTATTTACACTTTCATTTCAAAAATTGGATTTATTCACATTTTCATCATCATTTTCTAAGTCTGTGTTTGTACACTCAAAATCGTTTTTACATTGTAGAAAATCTTCAATTTGGTCATCATTCCCAAATACCTACCAGTATATGATGTTGTCCGAGACAGTCGGTCTGCACTTCACCTCCACCATGTATGGGCAAGTGGAATGAAAAGGTATCTTGCATGTAGCTGCTGACGTAGCTAACCCATCTGCTAAAATATTTTGTCCCCTAGGCATCACCTGCAAATCAACTTCAGTGAAACATTTAAGGCCATCCAAGACAACATTTCTATAAGCTCTAAGCCTGGGATGTTTTTCTGCATACTCACCTTTAATTTGTTTGATAATTAATTCAGAATCACCTCTTACCATGCTTTGTTTGGCACCAACCTTCTTTAGTAGTTTCAGTCCGAGCATCAAAGCTTCGTACTCTGCTATGTTGTTAGTGCATTAAAAATTCAGTTTGTAAGAATGGTTTTCGGAATACCTGGATTTGTGATTGTGCAACCAAACTCCTACTACAGCTCCTTCTTTGCTTATAGCTCCATCGAAATCCATGCTCCAGAAATCTACTAGCAATTCTTTGCTTATTACAAGTTTCTTCCCTTTTGCCTCGGTGATTTCTTGGTCTTCATTCAGGTCAAGTGTATCTTCTTCCAGCTGAGTGATTTGATCTCGCATATCATCGTCGTTATATAGGATAAAGGAATCTAGATCAGAGTGTGCTGAGTACAGAGGATAGTTATGTGGTTTTTCTTGGGTGCTGACCATATATTTCATCAGCATCTCTCTGTACAGTCTTCTCTGTTGCCCAAAAACTAGGATGGTGGCATACAACATATCCAACTACAAAGTACCTTTCAACTTAGCTCCCCAATATTTGGATAGAAACATACCATGTTTTGGGGGAATGTATGTGAACACAACATCCATAACCATGCTTTTTGCTGGAATCTGAACCAAAGTGATACATAAGTCCTTGATCAATCTGATACATTTGACTTTGCTAGAGTCAAAAGAGTGTAAGTCCTTGTAAGGTCTGGTGACCTCAAGTCCCAATTTTTCCATCATTTCTTTAGGCATCAGGTTATGGGAAGTACCTAAATCTAATTAGGTCATGTATATTAAGGTTGATGTAAAAATGAGAGACAACACTAGTGTCAGTATGACCATCAACTTTAGGGCCAAACAGGAGTTCAGGTTGATCATCGGTAAGATTTATCATTTTCAAATGATTCATCGATCCAACGGTTAAGGCCTTCATGCCTATATCAGGTTCAATGCTTAGTGCTTTGATCACCTATGATCGGTAAGCATCCTTACTCATCAACTCAGAAAGGGGAATGGGAATTTTCACTTTGGCTAATTCCCCTTTGAGGCTGAAAGGGGTAGGTGCTTTGCTTTGGCTCAACAATTCTGATTTGTCCACCATAGTCTTCTGAGAAGGAGTACTTGGTCGGTTGGTTGATGAAACCTCAGTCTTCATTGATCTTTGTAAAATGGCAGGGTTTACTTTTGCTGGAGCTTCAACATTACCTTTCTTAGGGATCTTCTATTTTGAAGACTCAGGGGCTTTCTTGGTTTCAATTGTTTTCTTCATTTCGGTTACCTTTTTTGGGGAACTTTTGTCTGTCTTTTTTCTTCACGGATTATACTGCCTATGGACCTCCGTAATGGAATTTTCAAATGATTGTTGTTCATTCTCTTTGGCTTCATCACTCACCTTTGTTTGAGAAATAAGGAAAAGTTCTTTCTCTTCTTGAGTAAGGAAAATGGCTTTGCCCATGAGGTTTATGTGTGCGTATTCTAATTCTTCAATTACCTCCTCGCCCTCGTCGACATAATTTTCCTATAGGGGTGGTCTGATCTATTGATCAGGACCCCTCTGTTCTCTTTGATCCCTGGGATCTCTCTGCTTGATTTGAGGAGGATTTCTTTTGAAGTTAGGATTCTGAATTTGTGGAGCAGGTTGGTTTTCTCTAGGAGGATTTATTTCGGTTACAATAAGTCTCTCCATCATCCTCTCCACTTATCTAGATAAGGAATCAAGTTTGGCATCAGAAGAAGATGTGGAAGGTTCCTCTTTAATCGTGACTCTCCTCTCCGTCCTCTACCATCCTCTTTTAGCCAATAGGTTGGCATCTACACTTATCGCACTTTTCTGCATGTCCTCTAGGGTGGTATAGTTTCTTTCCCTTAATTGATATGACATATTAGCATCGAAACCGTCAGGGAATTTTATCAGTGACAAACCTTGTGGGGGTTTAATATCGGTTGGAATCACATTGTATAGGTTGTTGAAATGGGTGCAGTAGCCTTGTACTGTCTCTCCTTGATTCCTTCTGATGTTTTCATATTCTGACAAGATATGGAGAGGTTTTTTCTTTACCTCCCATATGTCCAAAAAACTTCTTTGAAATGTCGTAAAGTTGACCACTGAAGCAACACGTAAGCCCTTATACCATTTCTTAACGTCCCCAGTTAGATTCTATGCAAAAAGTCTCATTTGAACGTCAACTTCATCCACTTCCTATAAGTCAAAATAGTCATTTATTTTATCAACGTGTTACCGTGCATTCAAGGGCCCTGTACCATCAAATTCTAGGAGTCTCGTTTGATAATCCTGGGGCATGTCGTGTAAATTTGCAACCAACACCAAGGGAGCATATCTGGTTTCCATGATAGGTGGAGGGGGTGGGACAACAACCTGAATGATGGGTGGGGCAGTGGCAGAAAATGAGGAGGATGAGGGGCTAGATGGCACAGAGTGAGTGGTTTGAGGTTTTGTAGTGGGAGATAGTACTTCAGGGGTCTGGGGTTGCAGGACAGCTGGATCTAAAACAGTTTTAGTCACAAAGATATCAGATTTCGTTCTAAACAGGCTTTGTTCAAAGATTGTGTCGAAGTCAAGATCTTGAATGGAAACAAGTTCCTCTAGAAGAGAAGGGGACCTGTGAAGGGGACTATGACTCCCTGAACCTTCTATAATGTTTTTCTTTCTGAGTAATTGTTCTGGATTATCAGTTGCCATTGCAGGTTCCGGGTCTAGGTGGGATCGAGTATAAGCTCTTTTAGGAGACATATTTTTTATTTTATTTTATATATTTTTATATTTTATGAATCTGAGATTACTATGTACAAGCATTTAACAACCTCTAAACATTATTTCTTTTTTCAGATTTATAATTTTTTCAGAAACAAAATTTTCTTTTAGGGAAAAAGAAATCATGGGGTTGAATGTTTGTTCAGTTCCCCAGTGGAGTTGCCACTATGTTATCGATCTGTAAATTCCCAGAGGTTGCCAGAGAGGAAGAAATTTACTAGAGGTAACTTTATCCAACCACTTTGAAATTGGAATCTAGCCCTACTAGCTTCAGAGAGTGATCTCTCTATATGATTTAGCTATGTTTTAACTTTGAGATATTAGGCTAGTTAAATAAAATAAGATTGAAAAGGTTTGTTGTTTTTTTTGTTAAGTTGGATGAAAAGAGTTTACGCTTCCATTGGGCTATGGGGTCTGTACTATAAAGTTGGAAATCTAAACAGAAATTAAAAGATTATTTCCACAGGGAAAAATAATGAATTCATTGGATTATTTAGCAGTAAAATGATGAATAGCAGAAAAGATGAGAATTATCAATTAAAGCAAAGAATCATTTAAGAATTTCTTCACTGTAATATCAGAAAGATAAACATTAAGATCTTTCAGAGCCAAAAACAGGGTATACAAAGATAAATCCTGCAACATGCGCTACTTTAAAAGATTAGATTAGAAAAAAATATGCTAACTAAGACAGAAAAACATTTAACATAGAAAAGAATAACATCACCAATGAACAACACGCGAGAATCCTATGAAACGTCTCTTTGTATTACTGGAAGATCTCTTTGACAAAAATTACAGTCTTTCTAGCTTACAGGGTGTAAAGATCAACCCTCAATACTTCAAAGTTTGAAGTATTTATAACCAAAATTTACATACGATCCTATCATTAAAGATGAGGAAGTGGAAATCTAAATTTAGCTAACTAACTCAACAAAATACAAAAATTTAGGAACTATTTACTGATGTGTTGAAATCTTCATGCTGATTATAGGGTAAACCGTTGGTGAGTCCACTACATGACCTCATCTGATTGAATAGTTGACTGGGATTGGACACCTCATCTCCTACTTGATCAGGTTGCATAACTCTTCCCATCGAAGGTTACTAGGAACATTGACCTTGAGTAGTCTTTAGTATACTTCATCCATCTCTGTATACTTGGAAAAAGTTGGTTTGACGATGAAAATGTACGGGATCTCGTGATGTATGTTGATATCTGAATGGAAAGCCTCTAAGAACAATCCGCCTATAATACTGCCCTGTATTCCTGAGAATTTAGAACTATCCTTAGCCACGATGGATAATTTATTTTTATAATCAGACAGTGTCATTAACTTGTCATTTATGACCCTTAAACCCGAGAGACCTTTCTTCAGCAGAGCTTCAATTTTGCTAAAAAATCTTTGCACTCCTATGTACATAGTCTAGACTTTTTTCTCTAGATGTAGCATCAATCCTATGTTGGTCAGGACCCTCTTGACCTCAAGGATGGTTTCTATCCTATATTCAATTTTCAGATCCTCTAACTCTTCTCTCATTTTTGAATTAAGGAATTTAATGATCTCAGTGGTTTCTGCAGGCATCTCTCCCAACTCTCCTCTTATTTTCTCAATTGCCTACTTTCTTCTTTGCACCAGTTCATTATGCTTGAATATGATTTGTATCATAGGCCATATTTCATTAATAGATTTGGTGATGTCCATCCAGACATGTTCCTTGACCTCAACAAGTGTTTTTCCTACCACTGTCTACCTTTGAAGCTGTCGTAATTCTTGTCTGAGCTTGTTTGATATTTGTTTCTCCTTGGAGTAGCTGGTTTGATAAGAAGACTTAAGTTCTTGAAGGTTATCAACCTCCTTTCTAAGTCTGCTAATCTCTATCTCTTGCAAATTCATCTCTTCCATGGATTTTTCCAGTTCTACTGTCTTCTCTAGGGCTGTCAGTGGAGTTGCTGAGGGAATTTTTGCTGAGGATGTTGTGCTTTCTCTTGTGAGTGGAACTGTGGTTAATGGAATGACTTCCATAGGCTTTGATTGTTCCTTCTCTTTCAATAACTTTTCCAGTTATGCCTCCATCTCTTTTAACTGTGCATTTTTCTCCATAATCAACCTGAGCATCTCATCATTTTCCCCTTCTATCTTAGCTATCTCCTTTGCCTGTGCATCTTCTGTTGGTGGAAGTTTCAATTGTTTCCTTAGAGAGGCTATATCGGCATTTTTATTTTTAAGCATTTCCTCATCTGCTTTCACATTTGAGGGGTCATACCCGATCTTGAGGACCAATTCTTTCAACATCTTAATTTTGTTGTCTGTTGCAAAGGATGATATATTTTCTAATCTCAACTGTGTCTGGACATTACTCATAGATGCATGTAATTTGGGGGTTGTAGTAGAAGCATTTTCCAACATGGAGAAAATCATTTCCCCAGTTTTCATGTGTAGATCTATTTGATCAGCAGGATGCACATCCCTTGTATGAAACTCCAACGTTGCACTTTTGTAGTCAGTGATTGCTTTCGGGTCTAGCACCTATGCCTACATGAATGCCATGTGCATTCTACCATTCTTTGTGTTGAATGCAGACAACATTCTATGTTGAGATGTTGATGTCTGTTTCCAAAATTGAGCATATGTACTATTGGTCAGTGTCTGAATTTTTTTTTGATCAGATCGTATTTCTCAAAAATCGTCAATTTTGGTCTTGCTTTGCTCGGCTGGTTTACTAGTGGAGTATCTGTGGGATTCTTAGTCAAAAATGTAGAAATAATCTGCTTGCTTCTTGAGAAGAGGAGTGACCGGTCATCCTTCATAGTTGCAATGGATTTGATTTCTTTTTCACCAGCCGTGTCAGGTGTGTGACTCATTTTTGGCCTCTTGGTATGTAATTCGAAATCCTCAACTGAGACTTCAGTGATAGGAGGTGAAGAATCCTTCCTGGGCCTTTTCTCCTTTGGAACCTGTGGTGTAGTCATCTGTGAGATGATGACCGAAGGGTCCTACTATTCTATTTTGACCAAAGTGTTCAGTTCCCATTCTGTTTGATTCACAAACTTCTCTATCTCGGGTTTGGGTGCATGAACATATGGGGCATTTTAATTCTTAATCCTCATCTCAGAAATTTTCCGGCATGGATCATAGTGCCATATGAAGCTAACGAAAAAACTAATCTCTTTTAATAGTCTATCTACTTACTCCCCAGTGCCTCAGCTATTGCAGATGAATGATCCTATTTTCCCTTTAATTCTAAGTTGTTGTTTCTTTTTTAGAGACACAAAATGTATGTCATCTGAGTTAATTGTTTGTCTTATGTATTCCAGGGAAATTATCCTCACAAGTAAATACTTGGGCGATTTATATGGAGCCAACTCGCATCCATATACTCTGATCTCTGTGTGATCTTGGTACAGGTACCGGTCTCCAGTTTTTGCAAGGTCCGAGGGGTTTAAAATCCTTTGAATCTCCTCATTTATTCTCAGTTCAGGTGTTCCACTGAGCATGCTCACCACTGGGTGGTAGATTTGCTCGATAAACTGTTTGAAGTTGAACTCTGAAGAATTTTGTCGGAGTAGTGAAGTCCAAGCAGTTACCGCCTGCGGCTTCCCGTCCTGGTCCATCTTCTGCATTGAAAAGGAGAATCTGTCCGCCTAAAAGAAAGTGAACATGTAGGCCAATATTGAGGAATACCGGAACATGCCCTCTATGGTGAAATTTTAACATTGTTCATGAATATCGTTCGCCATGAAAGTGTTGTAATCGAATTGCATGGTGGGTTTTTCTTCTATGGAGAAGATGGAAAGAAAACCCAATATGGGTTCATCTACCCATTGGTCGGAAAAGTAACCTAGTAGAGCACAGAGAAATGAAATGATTTGGTTTCCCTTTACCGAGAACAAGGAAGAAGGGTATGGGGGATTTGTCTTGGGGAGCTAAGCAGCCTGGGGAAGGAAAAGCTTGAAAATCTAGGCTCTCTGGGGAAATGATAGTTTCTGGTATAACTTTGTAATGACCTCGAGATTGAAAGGGGAGATGGATTCAGTTCTTGGGATCTACATCATCTGGTCTGTGGCCTCTGGTGTGATATAAAAAAGAGTTTCTCCTAAGGAAGATACTACAGTTCTCTGGTCAGGGAGATAATGAGCCTGGCACTTGAGGGTGAACTCGGGGATATGGTGGACCTAGGGGAAAAGATACAGAGGAAGGTTGGACTCCCAGAGCCAAATTTCATCGCTCTGATCTAAGAAAACCTCTTTAAGCCATGACTACAAATCCATGAAGTCAAATTCACACTTGGTGTCTGCAATTAGATTGTCTTTGTCGATCAGGGGATCCTTTCGAGATCGATAAGAGGTGGGAGGAAAGGATTTTCCTCCGCTTCTGTCCTCTTTGATTTTGGTGCCATCACTATGAAAATACCTACAAGTCAAACAATCATTAGTGTGGATGACGGTGGCTTTGAACAGTTGACTGGAACAGAGAGAAAATGGGGAAACTGTGCTCTGGTGTGATGGGAAAGATATTATCTGGTGAGATGACACAGTAAGCAATGGAAGAAATGAAGGGAAATGGTAGTTTTGAGCAAATGGATACCCATTGGGTGCAATGGACAGGTCAACAAGCTAATGGATAAGTTATCCAGTAATAAATTGCCAACGGGTCTTTTGGAGAGTGAGATGGTAGATAAAAATGAATGTCGAAAATGACTGGATGATGTGGCGGGTGTTGATTGAGGAGTAACTATGGTGAAGGGACTTGTAACGAGTGAACGGGGGGAAAGTACTGACAGTGTAATGAGATGTTTATATTTCATATGTTTTGATGACCATCCTAGTTATGCATTAATGTATATATGTTTTCTATATAGAGAAAATCATTTGTTGGGTATGGGAAATTGAGAGCAATGTGAGGGGGGGGAGGGGCCATATGAGCTTCCACCTTCACGTGGTTGGCCCTGTTTAGTAGAGAATAACCTATTCTTGAAACAAAGAGAAGATCATTACGGTATGTGACAACTTAATTTTTTTCTAGATTATTTTACATAACTAAAAGCATGCTTATTTTCTTATTATAAATTATTTACTCATATAACAAATTTGTCTGTTATGATTCATGAAGGTCTTGGTGATCGAAATGCATCTCGTTGACAACTCTTATCAAGTTGTATGGGCTAATGGATCTGGTGAAAGAACAATGAAAATGTAAGGATTTTGACGTGTTTTAAAAAGTAGGCTTTATACTAGTAAAAGTTCACAATCTTCATGAATATGTAGATATTGATATATATTCCAAGTTCCATGTGGTGTTTTGGTTTACTTGTAGATATTTTAAATATAATTTTGGGTTACTTGTAGTTTTTTTATAAAGAAGTATAACTATTTTAGAGAACCCCCATATATAAAGTCTTTATCCATATCCTCATCATGGAAAATAAATTAGAAAATATCCCTCACTTCATTCATTTCCATAATCCTAACCTTATTTTTATCCCTAGTCCAAATACTAGTTCCTATTAAACAATGCATGAAGCTAATCCCAATAATCTAGACCCCTCCTCTCATCCCACATGTTAGTGCAAGTATTATAAGGCTCCAAAATACACTACTACAAAATTCTTATTCTCATAATAATTTACATCCAAATCCTTGTACATAGATGAGAAATCCCTTGATGATCCTAGGGTACACCAATATTTGGACACTTCTCCTCAACAAAAAATAGTCCCTATTACAAAATCTATTGAAAAAGATCCTTCATTACTCATAATGACGAATGGAATTTATTCCCCTCTCTAAGTCTCCTTTTTACTCATAATTGTTAGATCAAAGACCAACTTGCCACTATAATCCT
>JZKD02S1676599.1:1151329-1175805 GCA_000966675.3 Picea glauca | reverse complement strand
CATTATTTCCCAAATCATTTAGAACATAGAAGAAAATTGACCAATAACTTATACATAGGTGATGAAAGAGATTTTAAAACCTTTTCATAAATCACAACCTTTTTACTGATGGTGTTTTCATGGGTTAAAAAAATTACTTTACAAACCTAACAATATTTCTACCTTTCAACATTCTCATGAACCCTTAGGTTTACCATTACTCCTTGTGGGTCATAAATTTCCACTCACCAAATTCATACAAATTGAAATTTTTGTCACTTGCACATGCCTATATGACATCAATACAAATATATGAATTCAACTAGGAGTAGACCTTTTCCCTTTCAATTTGATGTTCCCCATCAACTTTAGGACTCAATGTGTCTTCATTAAATTGTCCTTTTAATGAGGATGGCATAGACAACTTCAAATGATCCACATAAACATTGGAATATTTTTCCATATATGGTGACCAATCCAAGTAAATAGTTTTTATTCATTCTTATCCAAAATGTCTAGATTATCATTTTATATCCTTGGGATACCCATGCAATTGTAAATAAAGGATAGAATTATCTTCAACCTATATCCATTATCATCTAGAGTGTGGATATAGGTATCTTGAGAATCTGTTATATCTACTACACATGATGATCCAGATTATTTTCGGCACGAAATGAGAGCAGAGATATAACACATAAATATTTAGAGATATTGCAAGAGAGACAAAAATATAACAAAGATATAGTGGAAATAAAACAAGAGCCACAGATATACAGTAATACACGATTTCTATTAACGAAATAAATGTACAGAGACTGTAAAATACAGAGTGAAACACTCGCTAGAATGGTGGTAGCTTATCTTTGAGAAGAGATGTGACGGCTACTCGCATCCATGAGAAGATGATTATTACCATGAGGCTCTAAGGGCCTTTTTAACAAAAGTAAAATCCAAAAACCTAACCTCGGAAGATGAAAATCCAAAAGGTTTGTGGGCCTCGATGGGGGTAGTTGATACATCGACTTCCCAGGGGCGTAACTTTTGCATACGATCTCCGTTTGAGGCGCTCAATAGCTCGTTGGAAAGATCTATCCGAGAAATATGAATTTTGAGTGAGAAAAATGATCTACGATCCATGTTTCTCCCCGTTTTCTCAAAAAAACATCGTTTAGGGCCTCAAAATGGCCCCGGAAGTTAAAAACTGCTAAAAATAGTAAATTACGAAAATTGCCAGAAACATGTTTTGGGTCAGTTGGAGAAGGTGGGTGGCCACCGATATCCACATGGATCAATCCTCCCTCTTTAGGAAGCAATGGTCTCCATTGCATTGAGTTCTCGGAGGAGAGGGGAAAGCGATTGCTGAAACTGAATCTTGGTGATCTGCTTGCCTTGCTAGAGAAGTGGTGTTGCTTAGCTTGTTGAAGGCTATCACGAACATTTGGCTGGAAGGTTTGGACCTTTTTAACTAGTCTGGCTATTTTAGATGAGTGTGTGTAGAAGGAATCTTTGTTCTTTGTTGCAACCTTGTCGACCTGCTTTTGGTGGATAAAAGGTGCTTGGGCCGAGACTGTAGTGGTTGCAGTATCCTTTTGTTCCACTTTTGAATAGATTATGGAGAAGATGAATTTTGTAGTATGAGATACTACCTTGCGACACTGTTTAGCTGTGGCAGTAATTGGAACTACCTTTGGTATCCTGTAGAGATGACCCCTAAGAGTAATAATGACACTACGTGGTCGAGACTCATAGATAGCATGGTGTTTCCACATATATGGCTGGCCCAAGAGAACATCACAGACATCCAGTGGGGAAACATCACATAATACCTCATCCTTGAAGGGTTGGATGTTGTATGGCAATCAACACTGTTGGCTGACACAAAGATCTCGTCCTTGGTGAAGCCACCCAATGCTGTATGGTTGCGGGTGTGGTGTTGTTAACAATCCCAACTATTTGATGACCTCTGCTGAGATAAGGTTCTTCTGGCTTCCGTTGTCAACAATAAAATGCGGCGGGGTCCCCTTCACCCACATATGTGAATGAAAAAGGTGCTCCCCCTCTTCTGGATCTATTGGTTCTTCTAGTTGAATTGATGTGGTCACGACAATAGCAGTGGGTTTTGTGTCAATGATCTGTCTTTTACCAGTATTTTCAGAATTAGATTCTGAATCAGGGTTTGGCTCTTTGTCTTTGATCTTGGCCACCAATGACTGTTTTGAGCGACATTCATTAGTGTTTTTCTAGGGGATTTTGTGGAACTCACACCATTTTTCGGTGTCCTTCTTTGTCTTCCCATGGCCCTTCTTTTCTTGTGTCTTGGACTAGTTTTCAGGAGACTTCTTGTTAGGGCCGTCTTTGTCATACTTTTCTTGTTCTGGATTTGTTGACCCAAAATCCCGTTTGTTCTTTTGCTTAAATTTCTTCTTGATTTTAACAACATATCGACAGGCAGCACCAAGTGATGAGATGTCCAGAAAATCCATTTTAGTTTGGATGTATCTATGTACATCCCCACGGTATTTCAGAACCAAATGTCATTCAGAGTCTTTGATACCCAGCTTAGTGCGCAAGGTATGTAAGCTATTGATGAACTCCAGAACTGACTGGCCCCTCTCTTGCCGCAATGTGGTCCATCTC
The DNA here is from genome assembly GCA_000966675.3 of Picea glauca. Lineage (NCBI taxonomy): Eukaryota > Viridiplantae > Streptophyta > Pinopsida > Pinales > Pinaceae > Picea > Picea glauca. The sequence continues at coordinate 1,173,186 of JZKD02S1676599.1, read as the reverse complement.
ATGTATTGGTCCTCATAGTTTCCAACAGGGTAATACTGTTCCTTTGTTGCATCCACAAAAAAATACCAAGTTGGCTTGGCCCCATATATTCCAGACTCTCCTATGGAACTCTGCTCTCAATAAGTTTCCCACCAATGTTTTACATGGGGGAGAGCCTTAAGGAGTGCGAAGGTGATCTTTTCCTTATCGAAAAAATTATGAACAGAGAAATAACCTTCTAGCAGATTTAACCATTTATCTAGGGTATCTGCATCTATTTGACCTTCAAATACAAGAATGTCAAAATTAACCTATACCTTGAAAGGTGAGGTGCCTCCAAAGTGGCCGCTTGATGAAGATGCTCCTGATGCTATCGACAGGCGTTGAAGGATGTGGGAAAAATTCTCCATCATTTCATCCCTCTGTCATGTGAGAGCCTGCTCAACCAACATACTGATAGGATCGTCTACTCCATCATTTTTCTTTTCTTCCGCCATTGAGGGTTTCTTGGGTGTGCGAGAGTGATTTTCCTCAAGAGAGACAAGCTTGAGACCCAACTTGCTATACTCAGACCTCGTCAGGAACATGCACTGAAAAACGATCAAGAGCAGCCTTCTCTGATACCACTGATCCAGATTATTTTCGGCACGAAATGAGAGCAGAGATATAACACATAAATATTTAGAGATATTGCAAGAGAGACAACAATATAACAAATATATAGCAGAAATAAAACAAGATCCACAGATATACAGTAATACACGATTTCTATTAACGAAATAAATGTACAGAGACTGTAAAATACAGAGGGAAAGACTCGCTAGAATGGTGGTAGCTTATCTCTGAGAAGAGATGTGATGGCTACTCGCATCCATGACAAGATGATTATTACCATGAGTCTCTAAGGGCCTTTTTAACAAAATTAAAATCCAAAACCCTAACCCCAGAAGATGAAAAGCCAAAAGGTTTGTGGGCCCCGATGGGGGTAGTTGATACGTCAACTTCCTAGGGGCGTAACTTTTGCATACGATCTCTGTTTGGGGTGATCAATAGCTCGTTGGAAAGATATATCTGAGAACAACAACTTTTGGGTGAGCAACATGATATATGATCCATGTTGCTCCACATTTTCTCAAAAAACATCGTTTAGGGCCTCAAAATGGCCTCGAAAGTTAAAAACTGCTAAAAATAGTAAATTACGAAAATTGCAAGAAACATGTTTTGGGTCAGTTGGAGAAGGTGGGTAGCCACCGATATCCACCTGGATTAATCCTCCCTCCTTAGGAAGCAATGGTCTCCATTGCGTTGAGTTCTCAGGGGAGAGGGGAAAGCGATTGTTGAAACAAAATCTTGGTGATCTGCTTGCCTTGCTGGAGAAGTGGCATTGATTAGCTTGTTGAAGGCTATCATGAACCTTTGGCTGGAAGGTTTGGACCTTTTTAACCATTCTGGCTATTTTATATGGCTGTGTGCAGAAGAAATATTTTTGCTTTGCTGCAACCTTGTCGACCTGCTTCTGGTGGATATAAGGTGCTTGGGCCGAGGCTGTAGTGGTTGCAGTATCCTTTTGTTCCCCTTTTGAACAGATTGTGGAGAAGATGAATTTTGTAGTACAAGATACTACCTTGCGACACTGTTTAGGTGGGACAGTAGTTGGAACTACCTCTGGTATCCTGTAGAAATGACCCCCAAGAGTAAGAATGACACTACAGGGTCGAGACTCATAGATAGCATGGCGTTTCCACATATATGGCTAGCCCAAGAGAACATTGCAGACATCCAGTGGGGTAACATCACATAATATCTCATCCTTGAAGGGTTGGATGCCGTATGGCAATCGACACTACTGGTTGACACGAAGATCTCTTCCTTGGCGAAGCCACCCAATGCTGTATGGTTGCAGGTGTGGTGTTGTCGACAATCCCAACTGTTTGACAACCTCTGCTGAGATGAGGTTCTTCTGGATTCTGTTATCAACAATAAAATGCAGCGGGGTCCTCTTCACCCACATCTGTGAATGAAAAAGGTGCTCCCACTCTTCTGGATCTATTGGTTCTTCTGGTTGAATTGTTGCGGTCGCGACAATAGCAGTGGGGTCTGCGTTGATGATCTGTCTTTAACCAATATTTTTAGAATCAGATTCTGAATCAGGGTTCGGCTCTTTGTCTTTGATCATAACCACCAATGACTATTTTGAGCGACATTCATTGGTGTTGTGCCTGGGGATTTTATGGAACTCAAACCATTTTTTGGTGTTCTTCTTTGTCTTCCCGTGGCCCTTATTTTCTTGTGTCTTGGACTGGTTTTTGGGAGACTACTTGTTAGGGCCATCTTTTTCATACTTTGGTTGTTGTGGATTTGCATACCTGAACTCCCATTTGTTCTGGTGCTTAAATTTTTGCTTGATTTTAACAGCATATCGATAGGCAGCATCGAGTGATGATATGTCCATAAAATCCATATTAGTTTGCATGTATCTGTGTAGATCCCCACGGTATTTCAGAACCAAATGTTGTTCAAAGTCTTTGATACCCAACTTAGTGCACAAGGTATCGAAGCTATTGGTGAACTCTGGAACTAATTGGCCCCTCTCTTGCCACAATGTGGTCCATCTCATGTATTGGTCCTCATAGTTTCCAACAGGGTAATACTGTTCCTTTGCAACATCCACAAAAAAATCCCAAGTGGGATCGACCCCATATATTCTAGACTCCTCTGTGGAACTCTTCTCCCAATAAGTTTCCCACCAATGTTTTACATGGGAGAGAGCCTTAATGAGTGCGAAGGTGATCTTTTCCTTGTTGGAAAAATTATGAACAGAGAAATAACCTTCTAGCAAATTTAACCATTTATCTAGGGTGTCTACATCTATTTGACCTTCAAATACAGGAATATTAAAATTAACCTGTACCTTGAAAGGAGAGGTGCCTCCAAATTGGCCGCTTGATGAAGATGCACCTGATGCTATCGACAGGCGTTGAAGGACGTGGGAAAAATTCTCCATCATTTCATCCCTCTGTTGCGTGAGAGCGTGCTCAAGCAACAGACTGATAGGATCGTCTGCTCCGTCATTTTTCTTTTCTTCCGAAATTGAGGGTTTCTTGGGTGTGTGAGAGAGATTGTTCTCAAGAGAGACAAGCTCGAGAACCAACTTTCTATACTCGGACCTCGTCGGGGACATGCACTGAAAAACGATCAAAAGCAGCCTACTCTGATACCATTGATCCAGATTATTTTCGGCACAAAATGAGAGCAGAGATATAACACATAAATATTTAGAGATATTGCAAGAGAGACAACAATATAATAGAGATATAATGGAAATAAAACAAGAGACACAGATATACAGTAATACACAATTTTTATTAAAGAAATAAATGTACAGAGACTATAAAATACAGAGTGAAAGACTCGCTAGAATGGTGGTAGCTTATCTCTGAGAAGAGATGTGACGGCTACTCGCATCCATGAGAAGATGATTATTACCATGAGGCTCTAAGTGCCTTTTTAACAAAATTAAAATACAAAAACCTAACCCCGGAAGATGAAAGGCCAAAAGGTTTGCGGGCCCCAATGGGGGTAGTTGATACATCAACTTCCCAGGGGCGTAACTTTTGCATATGATCTTCATTTGGGGAGCTCAATAGCTCATTGGAAAGATATATCCTAGAACTACAATTTTTGGGTTAGAAACATCATCTATGATCCATGTTTCTCCCCGTTTTCTCAAAAAACATCGTTTAGGGCCTCAAAATGGCCCCGAAAGTTAAAAACTGCTAAAAATAGTAAATTACGAAAATTATCAGAAACATGTTTTGGGTCAGTTGGAGAAGGTGGGTGGCCACCGATATCCACCTGGGTCAATCCTCTCTCCTTAGGAAGCAATGGTATCCATTGCATTGAGTTCTCTGGGGAGAGGGGAAAGCGATTACTGAAACTGAATCTTGGTGATCCGACTGCCTTGCTGGAGAAGTGGCATTGTTGAGCTTGTTGAAGGCTATGACGAACCTTTGGCTGGAAGGTTTGGATCTTTTTAACCAGTCTAGCTATTTTAGATGACTATGTGCAGAAGGAATCTTTATGCTTTGCTGCAACCTTGTCGACCTGCTTCTGGTGGATAGAAGGTTGTTGGGCCAAGGCTGTAGTGGTTGCAGTATCCTTTTGTTCCCCTTTTGAACAGATTGTGGAGAAGATGAATTTTTGTACTATGAGATACTACCTTGCGACACTGTTTAGGTGGGGCAGTAGTTGGAACTACCTTTGGTATTCTGTAGAGATGACCCCCAAGAGTAATAATGACACTACGAGGTCGAGACTCATAGATAGCATGGCGTTTCCACATATATGGCTGGCCCAAGAGAACAACACAGACATCCAGTGGGGAAACATCACATAATACCTCATCCTTGAAGGGTTGGATGTCATATGGAAATCGACACTGCTGGCTAACACGAAGATCTCGTCCTTGGCGAAGCCACCAAATGCTGTATGGTTGTAGGTGTGGTGTTGTCGACAATCCCAACTATTTGATGACCTCTGCTGAGATGAGGTTCTTCTGGCTTCCGCTATCAATAATAAAATGCAGCGAGGTCCCCTTCAACCACATCTATGAATGAAAAAGGTGCTCCCCCTCTTCTGGATCTATTGGTCTTTCTAGTTGAATTGCTGCGGTCGTGACAATAGCAGTGGGGTCTGCGTCGATGATCTGTCTTTTACCAGTATTTTCAGAGTCAGATTCTGAATCAGGGTTCGGCTCTTTGTCTTTGATCTCGGCGACCAATGACTGTTTTGAGCAACATTCGTTGGTGTTTTTCCAGGGGATTTTGTGGAACTCGCACCATTTTTTGGTGTCCTTATTTGTCTTCCCGTGGCCCTTCTTTTCTTGTGTCTTGGACTAGTTTTCAGGAGACTGCTTATTAGGGCCATCTTTGTCATACTTTGGTTGTTGTGGATTTGCAGACCTGAACTCCCATTTTTTCTTGTGCTTAAATTTCTACTCGATTTTAACAACATATTGATAGGCAACACCGAGTGATGAGATGTCGAGAAAATCCATTTCAGTTTGGATGTATCTATGTAGAGCCACACGGTATTTCAGAACCAAATGTCGTTCAGAGTCTTTGATACCCAGCTTAGTGCACAAGGTATGGAAGCTATTGGTGAAATCCAGAACTGATTGGTCCCTCTCTTGCTGCAATGTGGTCCATCTCATGTATTGGTCCTCATAGTTTCCAACAGGGTAATACTGTTCCTTTGCCGCATCCACAAAAAAATACCAAGTGGGATCTGCCCCATATATTCTAGACTCCTCTATGGAACTCTGCTCCCAATAAGTTTCCCACTAATGTTTTACATGGGGGAGAGCCTTAAGGAGTGTGAAGGTGATCTTTTCGTTGTCGGAAAAATTATGAACCGAGAAATAACCTTCTAGCAGATTTAACCATTTGTCTAGGGCATCTGCATCTATTTGACCTTCAAATACAGGAATATCAAAATTAACCTATACCTTGAAAGGTGAGGTTCCTCCAAAGTGGCCTCTTGATGAATATTCTCTTGATGCTATCGGCAGGCGTTGAAGGACGTGGGAAAAATTATCCATCATTTCATCCCTCTGTCACGTGAGAGCCTGCTCAAGCAACAGACTAATAGGATCGTCTGCTCCGTCATTTTTCTTTTCTTCTGCCATTGAGGGTTTCTTGGGTGTGTGTGAGAGATTTTACTTAAGAGAGACAAGCTTGAGACCCAACTTTCTATACTCGGACCTCGTCAGGGACATGCACTGAAAAACGATCAAGAGCAGCCTACTCTGATACCACTGATCCAGATTATTTTCGGCATGAAATGAGAGCAGAGATATAACACATAAATATTTAGAGAAATTGCAAGAGAGACAACAATATAACATAGATATAATGGAAATAAAACAAGAGCCATAGATATACAGTAATACATGATTTCTATTAACGAAATAAATGTACAGAGGCTGTAAAATACAGAGTGAAAGACTCGCTAGAATGGTGTTAGCTTATCTCTGAGAAGAGATGTGACAGCTACTCGCATCTGTGAGAAGATGATTATTACCATGAGGCTCTAAGGGCCTTTTTAACAAAATTAAAATCTAAAACCCTAACCCCGAAAGATGAAAATCCAAAAGGTTTGTTGGCCCCGATGGGGGTAGTTGATACATCAACTTCCCAAGGGCGTAACTTTTTCATATGATCTTCGTTTGGGGCGCTCAATAGCTTGTTGGAAATATATATCCGAGAAATACAACTTTTGGGTGAGAAACATTGATATATAATCCATGTTGCTCCCTGTTTTCTCAAAAAACATCTTTTAGGGCCTCAAAATGGCCCCGGAAGTTAAAAACTGCTAAAAATAGTAAATTATGAAAATTGCCAGAAACATGTTTTGGGTCAGTTGGAGAAGGTGGTTGGCCACCGATATCCTCTTGGATCACATGATAAATGTATATATTCCAATATGCACCTCTACATGAGTGAAGAATATAATTACATATTGTTTTCATGTTTCAACATGGTATAAAAACTACCATATTATTTAGTCTTGTTTACTCTAAAATGTATATCGACTTTACAACTTCAAGTTTCCCACATGAGATTATTCTTGGCTCTCCTTTCTTAAAAAAAAATTTATGAAATTTATACTTTAATCCCCCTTCAAGACTACAATCATCTCAAAGACGCGAGGCTTGCATATATATACAAGTTTTGTAAGGTTTTAACCATTTGCCAAAATTTGAGCTAGATGTAGGTAATCCCTTATATTGTTCAAGTACATAAGAGGTTAACTTTAGAGCTATGGTCAAATAAAAACAAAGAGGTCTTAAAGGAAATTGACCATGTGGTTTTGTATATATTTATCATACAACTTGATTACCGAATCAAAATGTTGCAGGATAATTCAATGCCTATACTTAAAAATGTTGCAGGATACTTCAATGCCTAAACAAATGTATATATTTATCATAATTCAATGCCTTAACTATGATGTACAATTCCTTATCTTATTTGGGGTATATTATGATTGCACCAACAAAAGTTTCAAGTGTTATGTTATCCAACTCCTTCTTTGTATTAAAGGTTCTGCCATTATGTATCATGCGGAATTTTCTTTGATTTCAAACAAAATTCCAAGTTTCATTAGATTTAATATTGATGCATTATAATTCTTTCATGTCAAAGCTTCAACTACTTGGTTTTCAATTGCAATGAATTGAAAGGTTATACTTGCCTTTTCTAATGTGCATTGAAGAGACATTTCTTTCCTAAATAATTTGCTAACCCCATGAATTACCTTGGTTCAATTAAATTATCTTGGATCAACCAATTTACAACGAATTTTATATTTCTTAGGTCAATACAATATTCACATCTTCTAACTACAAAATCCATACAAAACAATAATTGTTTTCCAAGCTCATATTTCTTCATGTTGGCTTGCAATTAATTGTGGGTTAATATGGAATTACCATATTACATTGTAATATGGTATACCATATTACAATGTAATATGGAATTACCATATATTACAATGTAATATGGCATTACCATATTACATTGTAATATGGTAATGTCATATTACATTGTAATATGGTATACCATATTACAATGTAATATGGTAATACCATATCTCATGTAATTTTTTTAAAAAAACTTACTGATATCATTGCAATATCAACGACAGTTTGTCGGGAAAAAAAAAATTCATTTTGACCACCGCGGCAATAGCGACGAACTTTCGTCGCAATTTGCCACAGTTTTTCGTCGCAAATATAACATCTTCGTCGTAACTTTGGTCTTGATGAATCCATGTTGTCGCTATTTCCACGGATATTTGTCACAAGTTTCCATGGTTTTTAGTCATACATACATCATCTGCGTCGTAAGTTTTTGACTTGTCAAAAATTTTCATCGCAATTGCGACGCAAGTTCATCGTAATTGCCATGATTGTTCATTGTACTTGCAATGATATTTCGTCAGAATTTCAACGATGCAAAGGGTTAACCGAACTTGAGTCTGGTGACACATGGAGAGATAATTTCGTCGATGTTTCCATGCACACCAAGATCGTCGATATAGGGACAAAATTATTCTGACGAAAAAAAAACTTGTCTTTCATGGAAATTGCGACGAATATGTGTGGAAATATCAATGAAAAACCATCACAAATTTGGTCATCTGTACTGGTGTCATTCTCCATTAGATCTGGAACATGCATGTTACACACCATAGGTAAAGATGTAGCATGGGAATATCCCATCCCCACGGATAATGAAATGGTTCCAGGTGGAGGTATGATAGAAAATGCAAGAACATTTTCCCATTTGAGGTTATATGTGTGTGAGGTGGAAGAATGGTACACATGGGCCCATAAATAAAAACAATTTATTGTTTATAAAATGTATTAAAGGTAAAATAAAGAAGAAATAAGGGAAACGAGAAGAGAGGAAAGAGAAGAGAAGAGAGAGAGAATGAAGAGAAATGTGATGAAGGATGATGGGGTAGGGCTAGGGTGTCCAAGAGGGTGAAATGGAATTACGTCAAGGTACCACATGGACCCATAAATCCACAACAACAACCACATCAACAATGATGTCACATAGGAAAAATTGCCCTATAGTTTGAAAAACAAAACAACGTCTGGATTCAAAATTTATTTTGGACATAGAAAGAGAATAATAAATGAGGAGGAGATATTATTTTGTTGTTTTTGTCTTTAGTGTTGAGGGCTACATAAATTCTAGAGAGTGACACTGACCAATTATACTCTTATTTTGCAAAAAATTCAAATTACCTATTTTTTAGGATGAGGGTCAAGCTCAATGGTAGGAGAAAAGGTATTGCTGATAATTTTACAGAGTATTAGAAATGTAGGAATGAGTACATTGTGTGAATGGATTGATAAAATTCCAAGGAATTCAAAGTGGAGGTGCAAAAAAAGAGTGAATCCACTATTTTAGGCCTTTTTTGGGGATTTTGGGGATTTTCAGTGGCAGAGAAGGGTCACTAGATGGAAAATTTGGAACAATTTATTTACTTTAAATTTGTTTACTCATCAAGAAAGAATTTTGTTTTTTAGTGAATATTTTTTAGAAGTGCACAGTTCGGGAGATAACTAGTTTGGCTAAAAATTCCATGTCTGAATAAAGGGGTGAAAAAGGACAAAGATGTCATTTCCAGATTGCTACAGGTTTTTACTAGAGTATCATATTTACATCATAAGAGTTGTTATGGATATTTTTTCATCATTATTATCTATGTCTCCTAGCAAATTTTCCCTTTTTTCTAACAGATTTACTTCTACAAGTGACATAAGTTGGTGTATGGGATAAATTGCACCTGGAATAAAAGTGCACAAAAGGGGTAATTTAGCAATATTCAGATGACTATAATTTTATTCTCAAAGATCATATTTGAGAAAGAGGGTAGTATTTGGAAATATATTGGATGGGAGAATCCATATATTAAATTATAATTGTGCATTTTTTCTCAAAAATGCAAAGTATTATTTCTAGCTAACAAATGTTATTTTATGAACATTTTTCTGAGATTATGGTTATAGAGAGAACATAGAAGGATTAGAATGAGTTATATATATGTGGAATATGAAAATCAAATCTACATATAGGAAAAAGAGGAAGGGGAATTATTCAAAATGAGCACGTGATTTCTCTAGGAAGATTCAAGGATCAAACAAATTGGTGCAATGAGCAGTTTGGAAGACCTCCAATGGATATTTTGTTTGAAAAAATAATTCCGAATAAAAAATATTCATATCAAATGGTGATGTTGAGTAAGAGAGAGACTATCCACAATTTATGATAATTCATGAGAAGTGGGTACTCGTCGAGTTGCAAAAAATGAAAATTTGAAGGATGGTTTATATAGTAGGTGAAAGAGTTTGAACTTGGTATCAAGGATGAGAAGCGTTTTATGACCCAAGGGGAGCATATATGGGGATAAATGTATATGATATGACCCAAAGGGATGGAATACATGGTCGTAAATGTACATTTAATGTGTAAATGCATATGTAATAAGGTCAGCCTAATGGTAAAGGGGCTTCGTGCACAAGTGTCAATAGGTATATATAGAGGTCATGTATTCGTTATTGGAGGAGGTGGGGATTGTGAAGTATGAATGGTATTTGGTTATTTGGAGGGGGGTAACCTATTATTTAAGGATTTATTATGTAACTTATATATCTTGGAGTTGTGCTCCATGCTCACATTATGTACATGGTGTGTACATATGTTCTTTTATGATATTTTAATCATTTTGGTTCATTACATTATTATTAGAGCACCAATCCTAGGGTTTTTCTTCCTCAAGAAAGTCATCATATCATTTTCTCTATAAATTATTTTGGGGGATGATTTAGATGATGGAAATTGGATTTTATTTAGAATAAATAGCAAGGTGTATTTGGTAAAAATTCTAGCTTCGAGGTCATCATAGTTTTGGAGATACACCCAATGGAAGATAAGGTATTTGACTAGTCCTATTAACTAGTCTCAAATAGGTGTTTCGGGTAAAATAGTCATATATTCTTCAAATAGGATCCACATTGTGTAAGACCTATTGCATTGGATAGTGGGAATGCTATAGTATTTTTGGTACAATTTTTAGAATTGTATATCAATTATTGTGTGTGGGGCACATTGTACAAGTTATCTCTCCTGAAAGGGTAAACAATCATCAAGGTGTGGGTAGGTTACCACAGCTTCCACTTGGCACATACAATTTTGATCATACCTATGGAATTGAAGAAAGGACATATAATAGGATTAAATGTCACAATCTTAGACTCCAAGGGGCCTAAATTACAGAGATACATTTGAAGGAAGTTCGACTAGGAGGATAGACTCCAAATCATGGTTTTCAAAGGTATGCCACTTAAAACTATCATAACTGTTGATTGGGATGTATGATTGAGCTGATTCAAAATACGTTGGAAAGAAAAAACAAACAAGATGATATTGGAACAATGAGTACAACTATTTGAGACATTTATCCTTAATATAATGAGTTTTGAAGTTAAGGATTGAGGTTATACCTCAATTAAGAATCAATGACAATACCTAACTTTAGTGGAGATGAAGATAAAGATGAAATCAGTCCCATGGAATGGTTGAGGATGGTAAAGGAATATCGTATGAGGACTGGTATAATTCCTTGTGGAGCATATTTTTATTTTTTGGGTGGAGATCATACATGGTGGAGAATCCTTGATGAAGATACTAGACTCCAATCCACATGGGAAGAATTTGAAAAAATCTTCTGAGATTAATGGATTAGGATACAAAATGGAGGAATTGTACAAAATTAAAGATGAATTAAAAGAAGAAAAAGAAGAGATTAAGAACAAGGGTGAGGAGCTATATAAGAAACTATCCTTAATTAATCACTCATTAAAGAAGTTAAAAACTTAAAGCAAGAAAAGAGTAGTAAATCAAAGTGGGAAAATGATTAGTCAAGGGAAGATTTGAAATAGAAATATGAAGAGATATATAGATTATGAAACCATAATAGAATTTTATTGTATGAGGTTAAAGGATTGAAATACGAAAAGAAGAATTATAAAAATCATGAATAAATGAGGATATTGGATGAAGAATCTACCAAAATACTCGAAGAGGAAATTTGCAAGAAGGTTAAGGAATCCCTAAACAACGATGAGGTAAAATTAGAAACTCAATACAAAATTTAAGAAGGAAATTAGAATTTGATAGATGGGTTCACATTGCAGCCTCAAAAAGAGAAAGAAGACAAGAGTCAAGAAGGTCACCAGAAGATACTTGAAGAAGTTGAAATCCATTTGGAGGATGTACATGCCATTTATGATTGTATTATATCCAAGGATAGAGTAATAAAATACCAAGCAAAGATTATCAAGGATGCCATTGTCTTTGAAAAGAAGAGAGATGAAATGGGTGTTCAGAATGAAGAAAAACCATTAAATGTCAAACCATATCGACACCCTCATTATCAGGAAATATTTCAAGGAAGACAAGAATATCAATATCATCATTATCAAGGAAGAAGATGGAATAATCATCAATATTCATGGAATATGGCATCACAAAACAATTATTATAGAAGATATTATCATAGACCAACATCTACTACAAATTGGAGAAGATTCAACAATTATACATAGAATCAAGGGAAAGAAAAACATGCGACAACTAGACACAAAGTATTATGCCCGAAAATACTTGATTTTGGATGGATGGATCATCATAAATGGAAGGAAGAAACCATGAACATAATAAAATCATATTACTTGGTTTCATCACATGTGAATCCTTTAATTTCAAAGCTTTAAGGACAAATCTTTTTGAAGGAGGGTACTATGTTATGACGCAAGGGGAGCATATATGGGGCTAAATGTATATTATATAACCATAAGGGGGGGAATATATGGGCCTAAATGTACATGTACTATGTAAATACATATGTAATAAGGTCCACCTAATGGTAAAGGGGCCTCATGTGCAAGTGTTAATAGGCATAACAAGAGTTCATGCATTTATTATTGGAGGAGGTGGGAATTGTGAAGTATGAATGGTATTTGGTTATTTGGAGGGGGGTACCCTATTATTTAAGGAGTTATTTTGTAACTTATCTATCTTTTACTTGTGATCCATTATCACATTCTATACATGGTGTGTACTTCTGGTTTATTATGATAATTTAAGCATTTGGCTCATTACAAAGAGAAACTCAAAGAGAGACTGTTATGCGAAGGATTCTTTACAATATGATCAAAATATAGGAAGGAAGAATGTTGATAAATGATCTAGTTCAACCAGGTAAATTGAGAATTCATGAAGCTGGACTTCTGATAAACAAAGACATAATGTATACATGGAGATAAGGTCCATCATCTCCAGGGATCAATTATGCAGATTCGGATTATTACCACCAATGTTATTAAAGTTAAAAGGATCTCTAGAGGTTGTTTGACACAAGTTCTAGGTGAAATTTTGGGAATTTTCTAGAAACTTGGTGAAAATTGAGTTCAAGGATTAAAAATCCCCAATTTTAACCTCCAAATAAGTGTTTTTGGGCCCATGATTGTTCAAATTTTGGAATTTGTAGAGCATGCATGGAACTATTTGTTAAAAGCCACAAATTATATAGTGAAATTCATTTATAATTTGATGGGGGAGTGTAAAATTTCGGGTGTAGACATGCACAAGACCAAAATTGGCCACAAAAAGATTAATTTCAGAGCTTCTATGGCAACCATACAGAAAATTTTCAAAATTTGTAATTTTTGAAATTTTGGGGATTTTCAATAAATGACATGAGTGGTGACATGGGCAATATGTTAGTTGACATGGAAGTGGTGACATGGAATTCCATGGTGGAATAGTGGCAAGGTCAGAGATATGGAGTGCGTGGTGGCAGGACTGATAGTTGATGTAGGCATGACATGGACGAGGTGGTATAGACATATACCTTAAGTGATATCACATGGGAAGAGGAGCAATTTTGAAATATTTTTTGGCGATGCAAAACCAATGAGAGTGCAACATGTATCATGGGAAGTTTGTGGTATCATATTGTGAAGGGTTGTTAGTGTTCAATAATGTTGATGATGTGATATGAAACACAAAACGATGATTTCTTCGATCATCCTTTGTCGTTATATCTAGAGTATGCATGTTGCTCAATGGGGATAAAGGTGCAGTATGGGACCCGCCCATCCCCATAACCAATGAAAGGGTGCGAGGTGGAGGTATGATAGACAAGGTGGGACCATTTTCCCATCCAAGTTCATATGTATTCCAAGTGGAAATATGGTACAAGTGGGCCCGTAAATAAAAAGATTTTATTATTTATAAAATGTCTTAAAGGTAAAGTAAAGAAGAAAGAAAGGGAAATAGAAAAAAGGAAAGAGAATAGGAGAGAGAGAATGAAGAGAAAGGTGATGAAGGATTATAGGACATGGCTAGGGTGTCCAAGAGGGTGAAGTGGCATCACCTCAAGGTGCCATGTGGGCAAAGAATTCCACATTAGCAACCACGTCAACAAAGATGCCACATAGCAGGAGCCAAAATAGTATTTTTTCCATAGCAAGAGCATAAAAACTCAGAAGAAGATAAATGCTTATGGATTGTGTCTGTAGTATTGAGGCCTACATAAATCCTGGAGAGAGACACTGGCCAATTATGCTATGGTTTTCCAGAAAATGCAAAATACCTATTTTTGAAGCTCAGGGTCAAGTGCAGTGGAAGGAGCACAATTACTACTAAGAATTTTACAGAGTGTTAAAAAAAAGGCAGGAAGATACTATGTGAATGGATTGGCCAGATTCCAAATATTTTGGAGTAGACCTGCCAAAAAAGGGAAAAATCCATTATTTCAGGCCACTTTATGGGGATTTTAGGGATTTTTAGACAAGGAGAAGGGTCGCGAGATGGAAAATTTGGAAAAAATTATTTACGCAAATTTTTATGTACTCATCAAGACATACAAATTTTTTGGTGAATTTTCTAGAAGTGCATAATTTTGGAGATAACCAGTTTGGCTAAAAATTCTGTCTTGAAAAAGGGGTGAAAAGGACAAAGTTGGCATTTCCGGATTGATGTAGTTTTTTACTACAACATTAGATTGACAACCTAAAAGTTGTTATGAATTCCTTGTCATAATTATTATCTATGTCTCATACAAAATAATGACAAGTGACAATTCCCTTTTTTCTAAACTTTTTCTTTTACAAGTGACAAAAGTTGGTGTCTGGGATAAATTGCACCCAGAAGAAAAATGCACAAAAGTGGGTAGTTTAGCAATATTCAGATGACTATAATTTTTTGCTCAAATCTCAGATTTGAGAAAGATAGTAGCTATTGGAAATATCTTGGATTGGAGAGAATCTGTGTATTCATCTAGAATTGTGATTTAAGCTTCAAAACTCATAGGAAATTAGAAGGAAGATGACTAGTGACCTTAAAGGGAAAAATTGTGCATTTGTTCTTATATTTGCAAATTATTGTTTTTAGCTAACAAATGTTGTTGTATCAACATGTTTATGAGCCTAAGGTTATATATATAAGAGAGAAGGTTTATAATTATTTATATATATGTCGAATATGCAAAGGAAATCTACATGTAGGAGAAAGACGTAGGGGCGATTCTTCAAAATGAGCATGTGATTTCTTTAGGAATCTTCAACGATCAACCAACTTTGTGAAGTGAGCAGTTTGAAAGACCTCAAATATAAATTTTATTTGGAAAAATATATCTAGATGATAGATATGCATATCAAATGGGGATGTTGAGTAAGAGAGACACCATCCACAATTTATGCTAATGCATGAATAGTGGGTACTCATGGAGATGCAAAACATGAAAGATGGAAGGAGGGTTTATATCGTAGGTGAAAGAGTTTGAAATTGGTATCAAGGATGAGAAGAGAGACTCCAAGAAAGAGTGTTATGTCAAGGATTCTTCACAATATTATTAGAGGAAAATAACAAAGAATATTAAGATATGATATAGGTTCAACCAGGTAAATTGAGAATTCAAGAAGCTAGTCTTCTGATAAAGAAAGACATTGTGTATACATGGATATAGGGTGCATCACCTAAAGGGATCAATTATGAAGATTTGGTGCATTACCTCCAATGTTGTTAAAGTTTAGAGGATTTCTGGAAGTTGTTTATTGCATGTTCAAGGGAGAAGTTTGGAAATTTTTCAGGAAATTGGTGAAAATTGTGTTCAGATATTAAAAATTCCCAATTTAACCTTTGAATGATTTTTTTTGGGCCTATAATTAGTGGAATTTTGGAATTTGTAGAGCGTACGTGGTGAAATTGGGAAAACTCTCAATTTATATAGTGAAATTCATTGAGAATTCAGCATGGGAGTGTTGAATTTTGGGTGCAGATGTTGAATTGACATGCACCGGGACTAAATTATCCATAAGAAGCTTAGTTTTAGATCTTTCATGGTGGCCATGAATAAATTTTGGAAAACTTGTAATTTTGGAAAATTTGGGGATTTTTGTACATGACGTCAACGGTGACGTGGGGGCCACATTTCAAGTGACATGGTTGTGGTGACATGGAATTTGATGGTGGAAGGTCTAAGGTGGTGGTCCCATGGCATATTGGAGAGGTTGGGGGTCTGGAGTGTGTGGCGGCGAGACAGATAATAGACATAGGTGTGACATGGACAAAGTGGTTTAGAACGATACCATAAGTGTTATCACATGGTTATTGGAGTGGTTTTGAGATAGTTTTTCGCAATGTGAAACCAATGAGAGTGTGACATATATCATGGTCAGTTTGTGGTATCACATCTCATAGGTTTTTTTAAATTCAAGCATGTTGATGATGTTATATGAAGCACAAACTATTGAGCGCTTCAATCATCCTTCACCATTAAATATGGAGCATGCATGTTGTGCACTAGAGGAAAAGGTGATGGATGGAACTCGCCCATCCCCGCTACCAATCAAAGGGTGCTAGGTGGAGGTATGATAGGCAATGAAGGAACCTTTTCCCATATGAGGTCATATGTGTACAAGGTGAAAATCTAGTTTGCGTGGGCCCATAACTAAATACATTTTATTATTTACAAAAAGTATAAAGGCAAAGTAAAGAAGAAAGAATGCGAAAGAGAAGAGGACAGAGAGAGAGAAGGAAGAGAAAGGTGATGAAGGTTGATAGAGTAGGGATAGGTTTTCCAAGAGGGTGAAATGGAATCACTTCAAGGTGCCATGTGGACCTGGAAAGCCACATCAACAAATATGTCACATAGGATAACATTCCCTGTAGTTTCAAAAACAAAAACTAGGTATGGAACCAAAATTGTATTTTGGCCATAGAAAGAGCATAACAACTCAGAAGAAGATATGACTTTATGGGTTGTTTCCATAGTGTCGAGGGCTAAAAAAATTCTAGAGAGGGGCACTAGCCAATTATGCTATGATTTTCCAGAAAATACAAATTACTTGTTTTTGAAGATGAGGGTCAAGATCAATGGCAAGATTAGAGTTATTGTTGATACTCTTAAAGAGTTTCATAAAAACATGCATGAAGATAATGTGTGAAGGGATTGGTCGGATTCCAAGGAGTTTGGAGTGGAGGTGCCAAAAAAGGGAAAAATCCACTATTTCTGCCCCTTTTGGGGGGATTTTAGGGATTTGTCGAGGTGAAGAAGGGTTCCTAGATGGAAAATTTGGAAAAATTTATTTACTCGAAATTTTATGTACTCATCAAGCTAGAAAAGTTTCGTGTAGTGAATATTTTCTAGAATTACACAGTTTGGGAGATAACTAGTTTGGCTAAAGATTCCAAGTATGGAAAAAGGGGTGGAAAGGGACAAAGTTTTTGTTTCCAGATTGCTGCAATTTTTGAATGGAGCACTAGATTGACAACTTGAGAGTTGTTATGAATTGATTCTCATAATTATTATCTATGTCCCCTACAAAAGTTTCCCTTGTTTCTATTTACTTCTACAAGTGATAGAAATTGGTGTCTGGGATCAATTTCATCTGGAAGAAAAGTGCACAAAAATGGGTAATTTAGCAATATTTAGATGACTATACTTTTATGCTCAGAGCTCAAATTTGAGAAAGATAGTAGTCATTGGAAATATATTGGATGGGAGAATCCATATATTGATATAGAATTGTGATTTAAGCACCAAAATTCATAGGAAATCATAAGGAAGATTACAGGTGACCCTAAAGGGAAAAGTGGTGCATTTTTTCTCAGAATTGCAAATTATTGATTTTAGCTAACAAATGTTGTTTTATGCAATTTTTTTGAGCTTAAGATTACAAAGAGAAAATATCAGGTTTAGAATGAGGTCTATGTATGTGGAATATGCAAAGGAAATCTTCATATAGGAGAAAGAGGTAGGGTCAGTTCTTCAAAATGAGCATGTGATGTTTTTAGGAAGCTTCAAGGATCAACCAACTTGGTGAAGTGAGCAATCTGGAAGACCTCCAATGGAGATTTTATTTGGAAAAATATTTCTAGATGAAAAATGTTCATATCAAATGGGGATGTCGAGTAAGAGAAAGACCATCAAAAATTTATGAGGTAGTCATGGAGATAGAAAACAAGAAAGTTGGAAGGATTGTCTATATAGTAGGTGAAAGAGATTGAACTTGGTATCAAGGATGAGAAGAGAGAATCAAATGAAGATTATTATGTCAAGGATTCTTTAGAAGGTGATAAAATGTTAGGAAGGAAGAATGCTAATATATGATCTAGGTTCAACAAGGTAAATTAAGAATTCAAGAAGCTAGTCTTCTAATAAAGAAAGACATGGTGTATACATGGAGATAAAGTGCATCATCTCCGATGATCAGTTATGTGGATTTGGATTATTACCTCCACTACTGTTAAATTACAAAGGATTTATGGAAGTTCTTTGTCAATACTTCTAGGTGGAAGTTTGGGAGTTTTCTAGAAACTTGTTGAAAATTGAGTTCAGGGATTAAAAATCCCCAATCTTAACCCATAAATGAGTGTTTTTGGGCCCATAATTTGTGATTTTTTTTTATGTGTAGAGAATCCATGGAGAAATTGGGAAAAATACTCAATTTATGTTGTGAAATTCATTGAGAATTTAATGGGAGTGTGTCAAATTTCTAGTACAGATGTTGAATTGACATGCACAAGACAAAATTGACGATAAGAAGCTTAATTTTAGAGCTTTCGTGGTGGCCATAAAGAAAATTTTAGAAAATTCATAAATTTGGAAAATTTGGGGATTTTTTGTATATGAAGTCAACGGTGACATGGGTGCCACATCTCAAGTGACATTGTAGTGGTGACATTGACTTCCATGATGGAAGGTACACGATGGCAGTCCAATGGCATAGTGGGAAGGTTGGGGGTCTAGAGTGCTTGGTGGCAGCCTGATAGCTAATGTAGGCATGGCGTGGATGAGGAGGTATAGACCGACACCATAAGTGGTATTTCATAGGTATCAAAGTTATTTTGGAATATTTTTTGGAGAAGTGAAACAAATGAGAGTGGGACAAGTATCATGTGTGGTTTGTGGTATGACATCGCAGAGGGTTGTTATGATTTAATCATGTTGATGATGCTATAACTACCAAAAAACCATTAATCATTTCAATCATAATTCGTTGTTATATCTAGAGCATGCATGTTGCACAATGGAGGTAAAGGTACAGAATGGGACCCACCCATCCCCAGAACCAATGAAAGGGTGCCAAGTGGAGGTATGACAGACAAGGTGGGACCCTTTTCCTATTCAATATCAGATGTGTGCCAGGTGGAAAGATGGTATGTGTGGGCTCCTAAATAAAAACATTTTGTTATTTATAAAATGTATTAAAGGTAAAGTAAAGAAGAAAGAGGAGGAAAGAGAATAAATGAAAGAGAAGAGGAGAGAGAGAAAGAAGAGAGAAGTGATGAAGGATAATGGGGCAGGGATAGCATGGACAAGATGCTTAAATTGCATCACCTCAAGGTGCCATGTGGCCTCATAATTCCACATCAGTAGCAACATCAACATATATGTCACATATGGAAAATTTCCCTATAGTTTCAAAAACAAAACTAGGAGTGGAGCCAAAATCGTGTTTTCGTCATAGTAGAAGCATAATTATTCTGTAGAAGATAGAACTTTCTGGGTTGTTTCCACATTCTCTAGGGATACATGAATTCCAAAGAGAGCCATTGGCCAATTATGCTCTGATTTTCCATAAAATGAAAATTACATGTTTTTGAAGATCAGGGTCATGGTTAGTGGCATGAGCACAATTAGTGTTGAGACTTTTATAGAGTGTCATAAAGGAAAGAATGAAGATATCGTGTGCAAGTATTGGATGCATTCCAAGGATTTTGGATTGGAGGTGAAAAAAAGGGGAAAAATCCACTATTATAGGACACTTTTTGGGGATTTTGGGGATTTTCAGAGGAGGAAAATGATGCCCAAATAGAAAATTTGGAAATTTTTTATTTACATGATATTTTATGTACTCATCAAGCCAAACAAGTTTTTTTAGTGAATATTTTACATAAGTGCATAGTTTGGGAGACAATAAGTTTGGCTAAACATTCCAAGTTTGGAAAAAGGGGTGAAAAAGGACAAAGTTGTTGTTTCAAGATTGTTGCATTTTTGACTGGATGATTAGATTGAGAACCTGAGAGTTGTTCTGAATTCTCTGTAATAATTTTTATCTATGTCTCTTACAAAATTTTACCAAGTTTTTTACATATTTACTTCTACAACTGACATACGTTGGTGTCTTAGATAAATTGCAGATGAAAGAAAAGTGCACAAAAAGGGGTAATTTAGTAATGTTTATATGACTATAGTTTTATGCTCATAGCTCATATTTGAGAAAGAGTGAGGTGATTGGAAATATATTGTATGGGAGAATCCATAAATTCATCTAGAATTGTGATTTAAGCATCAAAACTCATAGGAAATCAGAAGGAAGATGACTGCTGACCTTAAAGGAAAAATTGTGCAATTGTTCTCTGAATTGAAAATTGTTAATTTTAGCTAGAAAATGTTGTTGTATGCACATTTTTCCGAGCTTAAGGTTATAGAGAGAAAACATAAAGTTTATAATTAGGTCTATATGTGTGGAAGATGAAAAGGAAATCTATAGATAGGAGAAATAGGTATGGACAGTTCTTCAAAATGGGCATGTGATTTATTTAGGAAGCTTCAAGGATAAACCAACTTAGTGTAATGGGCAGTTTCAAAGACCTGTTATGGAAATTTTATTTGGAAAAATAATTTCATATGACAAATGTGCATATCAAATGGGGATGTTGAGTAAGAGAGAGACGATCCATAATTTATGATAATGCATGAGCAGTGGGCACTCTTGGAGCTGTAATACATGAAAGTTGGAATGTTGTTATATATAATAGGTGAAAGAGTTTTAACTTAGTCTCAAGGATGAGAAAAGACACTCAAAGAAAGAGTGTTATGCCAAGTATTCTTCACAAGATGATAAAGGCCAAGAAGGAAGAATGTTAAGAAATGATCTAGTTTCAACCAGGTAAATTGAGAATTCAGAAAGTTGGTTTTCTGATTAGGAAAGACATAGTGTATACATGGAGATAAGGTGCAACAACTATAGGGATAAATTATGTGGATTTGGTTTATTGCCTCCTCTCTTGTTAAATTTAAGAGTATGTCTAGAAGTTGTTTGTCACAAATTCTAGGAAACATTTTGGGAAATTTCCAGAAAATTGGTGAAAATTGAGTTCAATAATCCTTCACCACTAAATATGGAGCATTCATGCTACACAATGAACATAAAGGTGCAGGATGGGACCATGTAACATCCCACTCCACTAAGAACACTTTTATTGACCTATTCTTTGAGGACACTTGCGTGCAAGTGATCCAGTTATGTTACATTATGATTTCATTGGGTTATGGATTATATATGATGATGATGATGATGATGTGTTGTGACTTATTGATTATTGATATTTATATATATATTGGTAGATGCTATTGAAAATTTTTCCTAATGGTGTAGGACAAATGACAGGTTTTGGATGTTGATGGCATCAATTGAATTCCCTGGACTCAATATTGAGTTAGGGAGTGGATTGTATTTGATTGAGTTTTTCATTATTACGCACATGTGATGTATGATTGATTTTCATATGATTTATGCATATGGATTATTGACACTGTTTTTGTTAGTGGATGTAAGATTGATGATGCTTTCTAATCCGACTCACATAAGGAGTAGAGGGGCCATGCATAGAAACTGTTCGACAACACAGGTATTCCAACAAAGGACGAACACCTTCAGTAACCACTCACATAACCAGATCAAAGATCAACACACCGATGTTTTCACGTGGTAAAACCCCTACGGG
>JZKD02S1676599.1:1136097-1146357 GCA_000966675.3 Picea glauca | reverse complement strand
AACTACAAATGCATACTAATGCATACTAAAGAAACACACTTTTACCTAACGACATATTAGACCAAGTAGATCTTAACTAACTCCTAAGTGTCTAAATATCCTAACAGAAACCATACATTGAGAGAGAGGTGTGACAACGTCCCTGTCATAACCTACTAGCACTCTCATTGTGGCTCGAATGTTAGACTAACACTTACCTCGTTCGAGAGGTCCAAGATGTCATGAGGGTAAGCTGAGACAATCCCTCACAAATTTTCTAAAGAAAAGGAAATAAGGCGAAGTCTTTATTCCTTATAAGCCTTTAGTCTCTCACAAGGTCGATCGAGTGGATGGTTGACTCCAAGGGTCAGAGAAACTTCCAAAAATAGTCAAAGGCAAGTGTCACCCTTGGAGCACAGAGGTGCGTATTGAAGGGAACATCACGTAATTAAAAAATTGTGTCAATGAATCTAGATGGCCTATAAACCATTGAAATGATTAAACCTTGTTGGTTTAAAATATTTAATTAAACAGTAAATTTATTAATTATAAAGCTCAATAAAATTCTAAGCCTAAGTCTAAAACTAAGGCTAAGCCAAATTATAATTAAGCGACTAAAATGAATTATGACATAATTTAAAAGATTGGAGAATAATCAAACTCTAAAAAAAAAACAGGGAAATAAAATCTAAAGATTGGATAAAATGCACATGTGTGCATGAAAATAATAAAAGGGATTTTTAAAAGAGAAATAAATAGAATATGAGAGAATGGGTGTACACATAGAATAGTATCTAGAGTCAAGCTACCACTAGTATAACTAGAAGAAGACTCTTATTACAACTCTAACTAAGATCTAGTTAGGAGACACTCATTAAATGAGAATTTGGGGAACAAAGGGACAACTAAGAGATAAAATAGGAACACATTGGGGAATTTGAGGGAAATTAGATTTTTAAATAAAATAAAAATGAGAATTACTTGTGAAACTTGGGGAGTGTGTGACAAGTGTGTGGATGAATAATCATAATTAATTTAATCTAAAAAGTTAATTATTTGTGCATGAGGACATGTGTGAGTGAGGAAATTTGCATAAAACAAATGGTGAAGAAGGAAAATGGATCTCTCACTTTTTCTTGGTAAGGTTATGATGCCAAAATGGTTTTGACTTGTGAGAGTTGAGATACTAAGCTTGTAGAGAGAGTAGAATCTCTACCTTGCGAGGAAATCCTTGGAGCTATTGTTTGTTGGTTCTTGTGTGTGGCCCTTTTGCGGCTCGAGGGGTTGCTAAGGGGGAAGAAGAGTACCACTAACATTGGATAAGAGGTATCGATGAAGTTTCGGCGATTAGAAAGTGGAAGAATAGAAGGAGCACAAGTCTTTGAAGGACTTCGTCAACTCTTTGTCCTCCATTGTTACGGTATTTTATTGAATGTTATATTAGCAAGAGTAGATTGTAATTTAAAATGTTTATAAGATCGATGTAGAACCATGTTATGTTTCTGTAATAAATTTGGCAAGTATGTCGAAGGGAGAATGTGTAATACAGGTGGCAAAATTTTCCATTGATCACTATATTTTAGTTGCAACCCTAGGAGATTCTAAAAATCTCTTGTTCACAGTTATTTCAATTTATATTTAGAGTTTCATTCCTTATTCACTACAAAATAAAATTCAAAAATTCAATTGTAGTCAATACTCTATCATGATCAATCCTATTGCATCAGATCTCTTCTATGGTCACACACTTTTGTTGATACTACACATAAATTGAGTGTTGTTCTTGTTTGGCAATGAACATAGGTGGCTATACCTCTATTCTTTGTAAATGATTTAAAACCTCAAACCCAAATTTCAATTATTCTATT
Source organism: Picea glauca (assembly GCA_000966675.3). Taxonomy (NCBI): domain Eukaryota; kingdom Viridiplantae; phylum Streptophyta; class Pinopsida; order Pinales; family Pinaceae; genus Picea; species Picea glauca. Next base: position 1,144,510 of record JZKD02S1676599.1, on the reverse strand, counting down.
ATTGCCAAATGAATTGTACGAATAGAATAACGAAATTTACAATATTGTTGCTAATTGGAATGCAACCAGAACTTGATTCCTTAATTCACTGCCAATAATTTTAGATTCTGTTAGGTTAGTGATTTATTTCTTGAGTTAATAAATTCGTTGTAGTTTTTTAAAAATAAAAATAAAAAAATCTATTGATAATCCCGATATTGAATGCATATAGTCTTTGCAAAATTGTTATTAATAACATAATTGAATTATAAATAAATCACGAAAATGTTGATGTGCTTTGTAACAAGATTGAAATCGTAATAATTTTACTGTAAGAACAGAGTTGGGATTTCGACTGAGTCGTTACGAAAATGTTTTTTTTGAAAGCGTAGCATTTTAATCCAGCCACTGTAATTTTTCCTTTGATTGAAATTTTGTTGTTATAGTTGCATAAAAGGTTCACATGCTAGTCAAAACTGTTAGGATCATTGTTCTATTGAATATGGATATTGAAGGAATTCTGGATGGTTGCTATGAATAGATGGATTATATGTATAACAAAATTTTGTTGGATTTACGTTGACAATTCAATTGCAGTCTTAAATTTATGAAGAAGCGTGAGAAACTGTCATTTAATTCCAAGTCGGATTTTTGAATTCGTGTAGCTGCTCTCAAGCAACTTTTGCACTCAAATTTTAACTTTTAGAGTCACTCTAAGTCTAAATTGAAAACCTAAGTTAAACACCTTGACGGTTACTGCAGGTTTAGTCGAAGCGTTGGATTTCATCTTTCTTGGTCTTCAACACTTTAATGTTTTTAAATATAAAATTTATAAGAAATCTGTTAGTCGTTGATATTGAACTTTAATGTTTTTAATGGATATTGAACTTTGTAATGATCGTCGGTGATTTTTATGCAAATCGAATATTGAATTTTGTTTTTATCTTAGCGATTATCATCGGGTTTATAGCTAGTCTAATAGTTAAGATCACTGTCTGTGGAATTAAATTGTGTTGAATTCATGAAAGCAGTGTATTAGTTACACACATTTAATACAAGAGCGATTGGGTCGATGTGATATTTGGATATAGAATTTAATTTTTTTTGTTCTTGTACATGCTTTTATTTTATATAATTTGTAAACTTACATGTGTACCGAATTAAATTTAAGAATTTAAATTATTTATAGTATAATGATAACTAAGAGTGGGGCAACTGTTATAATCCGCTCTAGTTCTAGGGATGTTATAAATTGTGATGGAAACAATAAATTACTCGAGTTATAAATGGTTTGAAATGTTAGGATTAATGGAATTTACACTATTAGATATTCTACTATATAAAACTAATAATATTTTATATTATTAGTGTGAGAGCATATACTTTGGGGTAATAAGAACATGGTATCAATTATCAAAGGATAAGGGTGATGTTCTTAGGAATAGGTTAGCAGATTTTAAATAACAATTAAAATTTAGAATGTCTTCTACTTGGACAAGAGTTAATGTTATACTCTTACTTGATAAGAACTTGAAATATAACTTAAGGTCATAATGAAGAAAGGTAATTAAATGGGATGTTATGTATTGGAAATCAAGGAATAAGTTTAGTGCTTATTAATAAATTGATTGCCTCTTTTAGTGCCTTACAACAATTATGTAGTGGATATAGGATAACTTACAAGTAAGAAATTGAAATATAACTTAAGGTCATAATGAAGAAAGGTAATTAAATGGGATGTAATGTATTGGAAATCAAGGAATAAGTTTAGTGCTTATTAATAAATTGATTGCCTCTTTTAGTGCCTTACAACAACTATGTAGTGGATATAGGATAACTTACTTTGGATAAGGAAAAAATTAGTTTCTTCATCCACATTAAAGATGGCGATGAATATGGGTGGTAAGTATATTATAATTGTTATGATACTATGAGTATGATTCACCCATTACAATGAAGAAATTTTTGTTCGCCACTATGGTTAGTGGTATGAATTGAAATTAAATTATAAGTCATTTGAAATGAATCGATTATTTCCCGATGAGATTATTATGTGTATTGTCAAGTAAAAACTAGAACCTTATAGCTAGAAAATTTAATAAGTGATTCGTCACAATAGTGTTTAGTGGAAAAAATTCTTATCATGCTTCATAATAAAGTTATTTTGTTATTTCTCTTTATGCACATGAATTGTTAACATTTGTTTAGTCGTAGTGAACTATTATTACACTTTAAATTTATGATGAGTATTGTTGTTTTTTTAGTTTCAAAGTTTGGAACCATACTATGGTTAAGGGAATTAGATATCTCCTTGTTTATTAGAACAGACGCCATTCCTGAGACCTTAAATGGTCAAAATCAATTCGATGAATCCTGGACTTGAGCGTTGATTATGTGTCTTGGAGGTCCTAACCTTGTAGGTAGGTTGGGTAGGTAGATATCTTGTTTTTACTAAGAGACAAATTTATTCTTTGGTTGTAGTGATTATGTATTTGATTATTGCCGTGTTGTGATGTATATGATAATAAATGTGTATTAATGAAGTATGTTAATATCGTGTAATACTTGTCTAATGATGTAAAAAAACATAAAAAAAAATATCACTACTGTACTCACTTACATTGATGTCGTAATGGAGGGGACGTTATAAACTAACCAATTCATGCGGCCAGTGAAAGGGTGCTAAGTGGAGGTAGGAGAGACAAGCTGTGACCTTTTTCCCAACCGAGGTCAAATGTATTCTAGGTGGAAAGATGGTATGCATGGGCCTGTAAAATAAATAAATTATTATTTATGAAATTTATTAAAGGTAAAGTATAGAAGAAATAATTGTAAAGAGAAGAGAGGGAAGAGAAGATGAGAGAGACAAAAGTATGAGAAAGGTGATGAAGGTTAATGGGGAAAGGCCAAGGTGGACAAGAGGGTGAAATTCCATGACCTGAAGGTGCCTTGTGGACCCAAAATACCACATTAGTAGCCATGTCAGGAAATATGTCACATAAGAAATTTTTTCCTATAGTTTCAAAAAAAAAGGTTTGAAGCCAAAATCGTATTTTGGCCATAGCAACAATATAATAACTCAGAATAATATATGATTTTCTGGGTTTTGTCTACAGTATCGAGGGGTATAGAAATGCTAGAGAGAGTCATTGGCTGATTATGCTCTTATTTTCCAAATGTAAATTATCTTTTTTTTAGGATCAAGTCTAAGCTTAGTGGTAGGAGCATAGTTATTGTTGATACTTTTACATACTGTCATGAAAGAAGGAATGAAGATACCGTGTGAAGGGATTGGTTGGATTCCAAGGCATTTGGAGTGGAGGTCTCAAAGAATTGCAAAATCCACTATTCTGGGTCACTTTTTTGGGATTTTGGGGATTTTCAGAGGAGAGAGTCCCCAAAAGGAAAATTCAAAAAAACTTATTTACTCGAAATTTTATGCACTCATCAAGATAGAAATTTTTTTATTTAGTGAATATTTTCCAAAAGTGCATAGTTTGGGATGTTGAAATTTTGGTATGAGCGTTTAAAAATAGACAATGCCACATCATTGTCACCCAACCATAGGACTTCACATATTCCACCCCCAATCACACTAACATTTACTTATAATAATTCTAGCAAGCCTACTCCAGAAACAACAATAAATTCTAGTTGCTAACTATCACAACAACTCAAGACAAGTAGAGCACTCCTTCTCTAAGGGTAGTGCACAAGAGAGAGAGTCTTCATATCCACAGAATAACTTCCATACACAACTGCAGTAACTGCAACTCCACTACTCTCTCAACCTTGTGCCATACTTAGCAAGAATATCACCAAACACACTACCAATAAGACCAATAGGAGTTTCACAAAGAACCACCAAGAGAATCACGAAGATAATAAACAAGAATATAATTTGATAGCACTAGAGAGAACCAAGACCAAGAGATGACTATACTCCCTTATTCCTCCTTGTATCTACAACTACATCTCTCCACAAGACTTGCGCTCTAACTAGGTATCAAAATGAGATAAAACGTCCTTTGTTTATAATAAATTGTCTAGTGATTTTTTTGGCTAGGCCGACTTGACTTTATAGTAATTATATTTTCTATTTATCTTTTTCTTGTGGAGCCGACTTGTATTTCTGGAAGATAATATTTTAATATTATTTATTCTGCTAGGCCAACTTGTCTTCTAGGGTTTCCACACATCTGTTTAATGGTTCACTTGCTTCGAAAATATTCTATTCTAAGTCATAGGTTACATGTGGAGGTTAAAACCTCCCACAATTACCAAAACATCAACATGGAAGATAGCCAGTTTGGCTAAAAATTCCAATTCTAGAAAAAGGGTGAAAAAATACAATGTTGTCATTTCCATATTGCTACATTTTTTGACTGGAGCATTAGATTGACAAAATGAGAGTTGTTAATAGTTAATTGTAATCATTTTTAACTATTTATGCTACAAAAGATTCTTTTGTTTTTGACAGATTTACTTCCACATGTGACAGAAGTTGGTGTCTGGGATAAGTTGCACCTATAAAGAAAATGCACAAAAATGGGTAATTTAGCAATATGCATATGACTATAATTTTATTCTCAGATATTGTTTCTTAGAAAGAGAGTATTCATTGTAACAATATTGTATGGGTGAATCCATATATTCATCTATATTTTTTATTTAAGCATCAAAATTTGTAGGAAATCAGAAAGAAGATTATTGGTGACCTTAAGGGGGGAAATTGTGCATTTGTTCTTACAATTGCAAATTATTATTTTTAGCTAACAAATGTTGTTATACACACATTTTGTAATATTAAAGGTTACCGATATAACATAGTTGGTTTGAGGACTATATGTGTGGAATATGCAAAGGAAATATGTAGATAGGAGAAAGAGGCAGGGGTAGTTCTTCAAAATGAGCATGTAATTTTTTTAGGAAGATTCAAAAATCATAATTGAGCCAATACCCCAATTATCTAACACTTGAGTAACTCTAGATGATTTTTTATAAAAGAATCATCTTCCCAAGTGGAATCTTTAGCCGATAGTTTCCTCCATTTAATGAGATACTCTGAAATGGATCTATTCCTTAGCTAGTGAATTATTGTGTGAGTGATGGCTTTAGGCTCCAATATGATTTTTCCTTCCTCATCAAGTTCTAGAAATATAGTTTGAATTGGGATCATGTCACCTATAACCTTCTTTAAGAATGAAACATGGAAAACTTGGTGTACTCATGAAGATGAAGGCAACTCCAATTTTTATGCCATAGTACCAATATTTTGCAACACCTTATAAGGGCCATTGTACTTTGGTGATAATTTATTATCCTTCTTGTCTTTCTTGAGGGACATTTGTTTGTATGGTTTTAGTCGTAAAAACACCCAATCTCCTACTTCAAAACTTCTTTCACTACGATGTTGATTTGCTTGTTGTTTCATGTGATTTTGTGCCATGTTTAGGTTGTCCTTTAATATTTGGAGAAATTGTTGTTGATGCTCGATGTGATATTCTACTGCTTGAACCTTAGATTTTTCTTTTAGAGAAGAAGTGATGGAAGGAGGGTGGTATCCATAGATTGCCATAAATGGTGTCATTTTTGTTGCAATATGAAAGGAAGTGTTATACCACCATTATGCCAAGGGTAATGATTTGAACAATTGTGTTTGTTTATCAAAGGCAAAGCAACGAAGGTAGCCTTCCATAAATTTGTTCACTATCTCAGTTTGTCCATCATATTGATGATGATAGGATGAGTTATGAGCCAATTGAGTACTCAAACAAGAAAATAATTATGTCCAAAAATGTCCAATGAAGATGGGATCTCTGTCACTTACAATAATATTTGGGTTGTCATGTAGATTTTGAACTATCTCCATGAATGCGGTGGAAACTGTATTGGCTTTGAAGGGATGAGAGAGTGCAAAAAAGTGTACGTACTTGGTCAGTATATCAACAATCACCATGATGACACTCTTTCCTTCAGATTTCGGTAACCCTGTGATGAAATCCATGGAGAAATCCTCCCAGCGCTGACTTGGGATGGCTAATGGTTGTAAAAGACCTGGGGTCTTAATTGTTTCCACCTTATTTTGTTGGAAAACCAAACATTCTGCCACAAACCTTTGAACATCAGTTTTAAGGCCATCCCAAAAAAAATCCTTCTTGACCCTATGGTTGGTTTTCAAAAATCCCAAGTTCCCTCCTACTGGAGAGGTGTACAATTCCAATAGTACCTTTTGTTTGAGTTGGGAGTTCTTACATAAATATAAGCGATATTTATACCATAGTGAATCATTTTTCCATGTAAATGTATCTGATGCATTGGAATCATGCTGCAACCTTTGAATGAGAGTCCACACTTTTTCATCATTCTTCCATTCATCCATTTCTTATATTATCCAATCAGGTTGGATGATTGAGATAACATAGAGAAAGTTCTCAACATCTTCATCCTATATTGAGTGTGCATCTGCCACAACATTTGTCTTCCCTTTTTTATAGACGATTTCAAAATCATAACCCAATATCTTGGTTACCCATTTTTGTTGTTCTTCTAAATATATTCTTTGTTCCAAGAAGTATTTAAGACTATCATGATCTGTTTTGACCTTGAAGTTCCTACCTATTAGGTAAGGACGCCATTTATTCAATGCATGTAGTATTGCCATCATTTCCTTCTCATAAATGGGTTTGTGTAAGTCCTTTCCCTTGAGTGTTTGACTTTCAAAAGCCGAGGGACTTCCTTCTTGCATTAGGACAACAACAATTCCATTTCCCGAGGCATAACATTCCAGAATAAAGGTTTTTGTGAATTTTTGAGTGGTCAAGACATGAGCTTTGCACACCACCTCTTTAAGTTGTTGAAAAGCTTTAGTTTCCTCTGAAGTCCATGAAAATGCATCCTTCTTAGTTAGTGTCGTTAAAGGTGCTTCTATTCTTCCATAGTGTCGAATAAACTTGCGGTAGTAACCTATCAAACCCAAAAATCCTCTAATATTATTCAATGTTTTGGGAATCAGTCATTTCATCATGGCCTTAATCTTGTTAGGGTCTACCATGACACCTTCATGAGATACAATATGACCCAAATACTCTACCTCCTTCACTCCAAAGAAACATTTGGATGGTTTGGCATATAGTTTTTTCTCCTTCATTAGTTGTAGCACCTTGTCAACATGTTGCACATGATCCTCCCAAGACTTTCTATAGATTAGTATATCATCAAAAAATACCAACAAAAAATTTCGAAGGAAGGGCTTGAAAATGGAGTTCATCAACCCTTGGAATGTGGAAGGTGCATTTGTAAGGCCAAAAGTCATGACCAAAAATTCATAATGGCCTTCATGTGTTCAGAATGTTGTTTATGGGATATCTTCTTCCTTCATTCTAATCTGGTGATACTGTGAACGAAGATCCAACTTTTTGAAATAGATTTCTCCATGTAGTTCATATAAAAATTCATCAATGGCAGGAATAAGAAACTTATCTTTAATAGTGATCTTTTTGAGCTCTTTATAATATGGAAATATACGCCATGAGCCATCTTTCTTGAATACCATTACCACCGATGCAGAGTAAGAACTTTGTCTAGGTCTAATAATGCCATCCTATAACACTTCTTCAACCATGCACTCAATTTCACTCTTCTGGGCATAAGGGTATCTGTATCACCTGATGTTAGGAGGAACACTCCCAGGAGTTAGGTGAATATCCTGATCATGATTTCGGGTGGGTGGAAGACCTTTGGGAATATCTTCAAATACTTTGGAATGCTTATCAATGATCCCTTGGAGATATAGAGGAATAGATGGATTAGATGTTTGAACATATAGTGAGCATAGTTGTGAAATAAAACCTTGATTCCCCTTTTTCAAAAAAATTGTCATGCCATTAGAGATTATCACCTTACCGGGTTTCCCTGTGACACCTCTTAACTCAATTTGTTTTCCTTCCAATTAAAATTTCATGAAAAGTTATTGAAAATTAAAATCCATCGTTCCTAAGGATTGTAACCATTAGATTTCTAGTTCAACATCAAAACCACCCATGGGTATAGAAATCATTGGTCTATTCATTACATATTTCCCCCATAGTAAGATTGATCTTATTACATTTTCCTGATAAATTGATAGTTCCTCCATCTGCAATCATTACTTGAAACTCTAACGTTGGATATACAAAGAAATTGAGAGCTTTGGCTAATTTATAGTGAATGAAATTATGAGTACTGCCAGAATAGATTAGGACTATTACCTTTTTCTTTTTGATATATCCTTCAATATTGAGGGTTTGAGGAGTGCTAATTTCAGCCAATGAATTACATGATATCGTGGGAGTCAACTCTTCAGATGGAATTGCTTCTACGTTTTCATCTTGAGATGGTTCTTGTTCTTGTTCTTCTTCCTCTTCACAATCTATGTAGAATAATTTCTTCTCAC
>JZKD02S1676599.1:1123926-1135813 GCA_000966675.3 Picea glauca | reverse complement strand
TCAAAAACTTCGCCCTCCATGGGCTCATTAGTCCTCGGGATCATAGCAATGTCAATCATATTTCATCATTAATTTTATCAAATGCATGCATAATACCCCTAGCATATCATCTAATGTAATTCATTTATGTCCCTACGCATTCTTCACCTTCATCAAGAGTCCAAGTAGGACTTTCTGGAGGCTTATTTGGTGTAGAAGTTCCCTTTTCAAGAGGCATGTTGGCCAAGTATCACTTTTGAACCTTGATTTTGAGCTGGTTCTACTATACAATCTTTCTTTTGTTGTATCTCCAAAGTTTCAACCCTTCTGGGTGTCAAAATTTCTTTTTTGTAGTTCTCTGATTTTTCTTCTCTGAAATGCCATAGGTCTGATCAAAATTGGATGTACCAAGTGGAATTTATGGTAAATTCCCCACAACTTGTTGATTTTTGTCCTTTCTAGAAGATCTCACTTGTATAGCATGCCTCACACACAATAATTGATATAAAATTCTAAAACTTGTACCAAAAATACTACAGACTGTCCACTATCCAATGCAACTAGTCTCACTCATTTTGGATACTCTATGAAGAAGTTATGTTTTTTTAACCTAGAATACATTCTTGAGACTAGTCAATAGGACTAGTCAGATACCCTATCTTCCACAGGGTGTATCTACAAATTGAAGATAACCCAGAAGATGAAATTTTTACCAAAGATACCTTACTAATTTATGTGAAGATACTCTAAATTTCAGGGTCTGAAATGCTTTAGAAAAACGTTAATAGCTAAAATTCCATAATGACTTAGTTCAGGATGATTCCAAAACCCTATCTTTCACAGGTTGTATCTCTAAAAGTATAAGGCCTCATGGGCTTAAATTTTAACCCAACGTACCTTGATCCATATACTAAATATCCTCCAAGTCGTTCCTTCAGAAACACTGTATAAAAAACGTTATAGAGAAAATTCCAAGGTGTCTCAGATGTAGCAGTGGAACCCGAAGACCTTGAGCTTTGATACCATATGTTAAGAACCAAATATCAATATAGCATAGAAAATCCTTAGAATAAGTACTCAATGCCTTGAAAAAGAGATAAATTCAGATAATAAGCCTCTTCGAGGGGGCAACCTCATTATGCCCACATAAATGTACAATTACAATATGATTCCAAATGAAAATGTCTCCTTGGTATATATAGGAGACTAGGAGGCATAATTACAAGTAATGGACTAAATCCGACATAAATAAAATAACATTACTAATGTAATATGCCACAATTAAGGGGTAATGAGCCATTATTTAGGGCTTAACAATTATTTCAATGATTCTTCACAATATGATCAAAGTCTACGATGGAAGAATGTTAATATATGATCTAGTTTCAACCAAGTAAATTGAGAATTGAGGAAGCTAGTCTTATGATAAAGAAAGACATAATGTGTACATGGAGATAAGTTGCATCATCTCCATGGATCAATTATGTTGATTTGGAGTATTACCTCCATTGTTGTTAAATTTTAGAGGATGCTTGGAAGTTGTTTGTCACAAGTTTCAGGTGGAATTTTGGTAATTGGCAAGAAAATTGGTGAAAATTGAGATCAAGGATTAAATATACACAATTTTAACCTCTCAATCAATGTTTTTGAGCCCATAATTGGTCATAGTTTGGAATTTGTAGAGCATCAATGGAAAAATTGGGAGAAATCCCAAATTATACAGTGAAATTCATTGAGAAATTAGTGTGGGAGTGTCAAATTTTGACTACAGAGGTTGAATTGACATGCAGAGGGACAAAACTGGCCATAAGAAGCATAATTTCAGATATTCCATGGTGTCCATGAAGAAACTTTAGAAAATTCATAATTTTGGAAAATTTGGGTATTTTTTGTACACGATATCAGTGGTGACATGGGGGCCATGTGCCAGGTGACATGGTAGTGGTGAAGTAGAATACCATGGTGGTAGGTCCATGACGATGGTCCAATGGAACAATGGCAAGGTCAGGGGTCTAGAGTATGTGATGGTGGGCCTAATAGCTGACATAGGAACGTCATGGAAGAGGCAGTATAGAGTGATACCATAAGTGGTATTACATGGGTAACATAGCGGTTTTGAAATATTTTTAGGAGATGTGAAACCAATGAGAGTGTGACATGTATCATGAGTGGTTTGTGGTATAACATTGTGGAGGGTCGTTAACATTCAAGAATGTTAATGATGTGATATCAACAAAAAATGATTGGTCTCTTTGATCATCCTTCGTCACTAGATCTAGAGCATGCATGTTGTGCAACGAAGGTAAAAGAATTGGTTCCCAAGCAATTTTATGAAGAATATATCAACAAAAAAGATTTAAATAATTGTATTGTCTAGAATTTCAAAACATGTTTCTGGATACTGTGAAAGAATATCTCTTTCCGCTATGTATTAGAGGAAACTTGGGTGAAGAAAGATGCAAGATAAAATATGAAAATAATCATTAAAAAAATAATTGAACATATCATAACACATGTGAAACTAATGCCCATAAATTAAAACTAAATGTCTTGTAATAAAATAACTGAAAAGAAAGATCAACCGAACTCATTGTGCAAAGAAGAGACTATACAAAAAATCATGTTGGATGAAAGTAACCAAAAAAAAGAATCAATGGGAAATAAACCATTTGAATAACTCCAATATGATGGTAAAACAATTATCTAAAGAAACCATGAGGATTTGGATTGGTTTGGGATTTAGAAGGGAATAAAACTAATACTCGCAACTTCCATTCATTGCGTATCGGACATCAAGATCATAATTTAAAATAATATCAATCAAGAAATATTTTCCAATCAAAATCATCTGGATATGAATATGGGATAAGTTTGAGGTCCCATGGTCACCATAAGAGGGATGAAATGGTATTCTTTTAATTAAAATCCCCACTTATAAGACGAAAAAATTCTTGAAAAATATTTAACATGATAAACATGCATATAATCAATGATCTGAAAATTACCCTAGCCGATATGAATTTTTTGAGAATGAAATAGAAAAAATTTCCCATATCAAAATTAAATTCAAAAATCCACAAAAGGGAAAAAATTAGTGGGAAATCCTTCTATTTATTTCCACCTTTGTTGACAATTCCATGTATTTTTCAGCCAACAACGAATAAAAATAAAAGGCAAACATAAAACTAATTAGAAAGTAGAAATAAAAGATAAACTATGCAAAGGAAAGACACTGTCCTATTGTACCCTATTCATATCCTACACTACACTAGATGAAATGAATGAACTATGTAAAATCATAATGCCAATGTAGCCATCCATGTAATCCAAAGCTTGCAAACATATGTTCATGACAAAATATTAGTAATAGAACTTGGAATAAAAATAGACTAAAAGTAGGGAAAATTAAAACATCAAAAAATCTATTCACGATAAAAAATATTTCATAATGATAATTCATGGAAAATCTATCCAAGTAAGATCCATCCAACCATGCTTCAATTATATCATAAAATGTACCATAACTAACATATAATTCATGGAGGGAGTTTGGGGGAAAGTATCATACCAAATAGGAAGCATGCCTAGAATTTGTGCAAAGTGTTCTTTGTGAGACAATATTAATTCTAATAAAGTTGTTAACTCTAGAAGGAAAACTAAGAGAATGAGGGCATGACATAATGATCGATGTACACCGAAGTGCCTCATTGTCTTAGTAAGCTTCCCAGGACTCATAATTCAAGAAACCATGAACTTGAGATACATTAGTGTAATAGAAACATATGTATGGGCTAAGGCCAACCATGATATAAGATATATCTTTGAGACAACAATTGAAGCCACTAATATGAAACATATAAACTATAGGGTTGCTTGAACAAGACGATTCACTACTAATAAAAACTGAAGATGAAAAATAAGGAGATATGGTGTGATATACATCTACTACAACATTCCCTTCATCCCATGAAAATGGATGATAAGGTATGGTTGTAATAATTTCATGGGAAGAGACCTTATCCTCTCTATATTTCATATGCATATGTCCACCATAAATTAATTCAAAAGGGGTTGGCCCATTGAGTTTATTTGAATAGGATGGTTGGTGGTTTTCTACAAAGTTAAATCATTAATCATATTAGGATACAAACAATAAAAGTGGAAGAATTAAGAGAATTAAAGTCTTCTCTAGTACAAGAAACATTTTCAAAAAGTGACTCTTTGAATGGTAGTTCCTCCTCCTTAAGAACATTGGTGATTGATTGTGATATAGTAGGATCCACATTAGGAATGATTTCACAATCAACACATTCTTCCTCAACACGGTATTCGTTTTTCAAGAAAAAGGTGGATAGTTGTACTAAGAGAATTATTTCTTCTATGTCAATGTCTTCTCCTTATGTGACATGATCAACGTGGTTTTTTCTCTCCTACACAATATGGGAATCTGAAATATCTTTCAAAATATACTCATGGTTAGAAGAGACACGAAAATACAAAGAATTATTAGAGCAAGAAGGCTCAATAAATGATGCCCTAGCTGTAGGAAAACATTATTGATCTATCTCAGTTATACTAGGATAATTTATAATAGTATGACAATCCAAATCAAAAGAAACAAATTCCAAATCATCCATGGGTGAAGAAATATTCATGTCATGAGTGCCCATATTTTCTTCATTAACAAAATGACTAGCATTTAAATTTTTCTTCATATATTCTTCCATTTCTTGTGATGGAAAATAAGAGATAGGATAATAAGAGCATGACATAACCCTCGATGTGACCCGAAGTGTTGCATTATCAACAAAAAAACCCTCCTCTTGGTAAGTTGCAAAAAAATAGTATGAACTTGAATTTACAGTACATGAGGTCTCTTTTTCGTCACAAATAAAGAAAGGGGGAATGGAGTCGTGGGAGGATACATGTATTTCTTCTGAAAAAGAATCATCTATATGATCTATAACCCCCATAGTAAATAAATATCTAGAAAAATCAAGTCCAACTAAGTCATTTACATTTCTAGTATTCTCATGTAAACCCAAATCATCATGTGAAGAAACATTAAAACATGATTTAGATCATTTATCTAATGGCTCATATGTTTCATTAGTAAGAGAAACTAAAAAACAAATGAAATCATTGGTAGAGGTCTTATCATCCAAAGGAAACCTATAAAAAATATGACTAAGTATGATAATAAAATATTCAAGAGATTCATCTTCATTATTCCTAAGCCTTGATATCTCTACACACAAATCATCATAACAATAATTCTCAAAAGAATGAAAAAATGGATTCATAAAATACTCCCATCTAGGAATACATGCAGTTGACAGGGTCTCAAACCAACTCATTACCCAACCTACAAAAGTGAGAGTGAGCAGTGTGCAAATGACACTTCCATAAGTAATATTGTGAGAAGAAAAAAAAATTCGTAATTTAAAAGCATGTTTAGATGCAGTTGTCTCACCTTGACCATCAAATTTAAGTTGTGACAAGAAATGTGAAATATCTCCACGAGGTTGGGGAGGTATAGTACCACAAAAGAATCTCCATAAAGGGATATGGGATGGATCTATTATAAATAAGTAAATAAGAATGAATCCATAGGATCAACTTTTCATTTGGCCCTCCTTCTGGCACCATTTATGTTGACGAGTCCAAATGGTCTGTCAAAAAAGTAAGGGAGAATGCTCAATGGAAGGTCCCAATTAGACTGACTCTTATTTCATGTAGCATTTCTGACCAACATGTGGGCCTGGTTGTTGTTCAAAATTAAAAGAAGAAAAAGGGGAAATGCAAAACAATATCCCCCAAAGAGTTCTAATTAATTTTGAGTCTAATCTAACTAAAAATAAATAAACTAATATAGCTATTGCTAACCTATTGCAGGAGAAAAACTAAAAGAATAAGTATAGTGAAAGATAATATCATCAAAACCAGAAATAATTAATGTATGCTAATGATAAGTGATAACAAAAATGCCATATATACATAAACAATTAGTTGTACAATGCATTCATAAATTTATTTATGTACTCATAAGGAAACATATGATAGCATGAGCATATAGAATAGTGTGAAGAAATAGTTCATACAACATATATCTATGCTACTCAAGCATAAGACAAATGGACAAGGAAAAGTATCATATACATTCATCAAATTCACAAATTTCCAAAATGTCTCTTTCTCTTTATTCACTCAAAAGTAATAGTACCATCTTTCATTTACAAATGGAAAAAGTCCCCCCTTACATCTAGTGGTTGTTCATTTTGTTTTCCTTTTTTTTCATCATTTTACATTTCAAAATTCTTTTCCATTTTAAAAAATGAATACCTAGGAGTTACAGACAAAAGTTGAAGATATTCTTGAGCAGTTATTATTTCCCTCAGTTAGTTTACAAATGATATTCATCTAAAATGTTATTGACTCCACCTCTTGGTGTCTTCTTCAATTCCCTGTGACATTTTTGGACATTTCTAGTGTTTCTCCATCGATTAAGATCAATACAACTTCTTCTCCTTTGTATTATATTCAATATTGTTCTTTTTAGTTAGATTTCATCTCTTGTGGCTTCATATATGACTACTTAAACACTCCATATCTCGTTCTTCAATTAAGTTCAAGCCTCTTCTGTGTTCTATGTTTTCATGGAATTTTTTCTCTCAATATGCCAACATTTTCTATGCCAACAGGTTTTCCTCTCTTCCAAATTTCTAGTGAGCTATATCAAGCCTGATTTCATTTCTTGTATCCCCGGATATGGCTGTTTGAAGTCTACACAATCATTTTCCCCCCAGATCTATGGTTTGTTGTTTTTTTCTTTTTTGAACATTCTCTACAACTTTTCTAGACTAAATAATTCTACCACAACATTCCTCTATCCAATACTTTTCCAACTAGGTATCATGGGATTGATTCTGACACATGCATCCCAAGTTATGCATGTTTTAAAAATGGTTCTCAACAACCCTTGATCATGCCTATGGATTAATATGGACCATTAATCCTTAACCTGCAAATAAAAATCACCCGTGCATAATATAATTTAGTATTGAGTGGTTTAAATGATTTTATCCCATTTAGCTAATTTCAATAAGAACCTTGGAAATCATAGGACCGATGGCTTGTAATATAATTTTGGCTAATTTTACTCCTAAAAAATAGGAAAATAATAAACATAAATAAAAGGAAATAACAAAATTAATTAAATTAACCTACATTAATTAAAATTAATAAACAAAATTAATAAAAATTCTTGTAACCTACATGATAATGAATGAAATTGGAGATTAAAAATTGTCTAATTCCCCCCAACTAATCTTAAATTAAAAATTAGTCAAAATAAAAATGAAAAACAAAAAATAAGAAATAAGAAATAAATAAAATAATAAATAATAAACAATAAGAAAATAAAATAAAAAAATAATACATTAACCCCCACCACCACCACCAAAATGAGACATAGTCCTAGGTCTTTGTCGTATGGATAAAATTCCCAAATTCTTCAACAATATGATATTCACATAACCTAGGTCTTCATTGTCGACATTAAATTGTATGCCCTCTTTGAAGTGCTAATATTACTCCCCACTTCTTCTAACAACACAACTTCAAACACATATTATAATAATGCACTTTATTCCAAAAATAGATATTAAATAATATCTCCAATGGGTGCAGGCTCTCCCAAATATAATATTGAAATAATCCTCCAAGATATATGATCCATGGTTGTCAGGGTTGGTCAACGGGCGTGAGGTAATTCTTTGTAAACCTTCCATGCTAACTCTTCGACGACGAAGAATTCTCACAAATAATTTCCCCCTTTAAAAAAAGCTGTTAAATTATATCATTCTTGATGTGCATGTTTGCCTACATAATATTAAAATAATGATTATTCAAATAGGTGCAAACTATTCAAAAAATATATTAAATTAATGCATGGTCATCGGTAAGGGAGGCGGTAAGTCTTGTAACTTCTTCGACGACAACGATAAATCTATATCAATCCCATGAAAATATGAAAATAATCAAATAACACTCTTCAGATGGGCACATGTCTTCCTATAAAGATAAATAAATAGTATTCAAACCAAGTGTATTAAAATAAAACACATTAGAATATAATGCATGGTCATTGGTAAGGGAGGCATGGTAAAACTTGGTAAATCTCCCTATGGGTTCTTCTGAGGACACACTCCCCATGAGATATGGCATTGATAGAATATATTGATTCCCTTCTCGAAGGTTCATCGAAAAGCATGGTTGGGACATGCATGGAGTGTGGATCCAATGAAGACTTTGTTGAAGACTCTGATGACCCTTCACATTGAGCTATTTAATAATAATATAATAAGTTGAAGACAAATTCCCAAGCTTAATATTGGGAAACTTAATAAAAAAATCATAAAATTTTAAAGGTTCTTGGTGTTATCACTCTGTAAATTCATTTGGCTCAGAAAACAAATGACAGAGGTAACCTATAGACCAACTTTAAGATCAGAAACTAACCTTTATGACCTAGAGAGGGCTCTCTCTGATACATAGTCTCTAACAGATAATGGCTTTGAATTGTTGACTAGGTTTTTCACATTTGTGAAATTTTTTTGGTTCTGCTAGAAAGGAAATACATAATCTTGGGCTATGGAGTCAAATTCTAGAAAGCGAGAGAAATAAATGACTTGGAAAATAAAACTTTGAGAGGATAAAGGCTAAGAAGGAAATGGTCTTTCAGTTCAAATATCTTTGTGTGTGGTGAGAGAAAATCACATAAATCAACTCAGAGTACCATTGAATATGAATTCTAAATTACCTAGAGGGAAACATAGGAGTTTGAATGGTGAAGTCTAAAGCACCATGTGATGAATTCTAGACTTATTAAACATTCCAATGAAAATAGAGTAAAGACATGGATATACAAAAAATAGAAAGCACATACATAAAAGGGATCACAATACATAAAACCACTACCATTAAAATCTTTTCATCAAAGCCTCATGACCTTTGCATTATATTTCAATCGGGTTCCAAAATTACATTCAACAGTCTGTTATCTACACTACTTTTCCAACCAACCTAGCTTACATTGAAAAGATGCAATATATAGAAAATGTTGTGCCGCTTGGGCTGCCATGCTCCAAACTACTACTCCTAGAATTTTGGTTCTGCTTATTCCCTGTTAGATGATATTTCCAATAGGACTTACTAAGAATAGGATCCCAACTGCACCCATTCATGTCATAAATGAAGTCTTTATCATGATCGTTCGGTCATCAACAAGATTCAATCATTAGGAAGGGATGGGTCGACATTTCTCCTTTGAAGGGTATCCCGAATGATCAAGCACTCTGTCAAAATTTTTCCACGCAGTGTAACAGGTTTTGATTGCTTTCATGTGATCACTAGTCATAGTATGCATGTGGTGAGTTGGTATGGTAGATGACTATGGGTTGTCACTCATGCTTTCCATATGGCGATGACGGTTAGGGGACCACACATATACTTTAAAACTATTGTGTGTACCACCTACACTTGTCCTTCTCGACAGGAGGTTTTACAACATATGTGTGATGTATATCCACCTTGTGGATATTCCTCATATTCCTTTCTTCCCAACATGACACATGACATGAGTAAAGAGGAATTTTTTTCCACATTCAAAATGAAAACAATGGGGCCGGGTCAATTATGTTTCTGGCCTCATCTACAATCTTGATACTCTAAGTGTTTTCCTAGGAGACCAGTTTCTCCTTTTCATATTCCTTACCTGTCTTTGCAAGAATGCATTCCCCCTTAGAGACAGACATAGGTTTTCCATGGCCATTTCACATTCTTTGAAGTGCCCCAAAATTCTCTCCTCTAAGATCGTTTATTCCTCATCCAGCTGAATGATCACATCTTGTCCTTCTCTGAGCTGTTTCTTGAGCTAATTCACATTCCCTTATTGGCTCTGTGACGCTCATGTTTCAACACTTCTTTCCACTAACTTATTTCTCAATTATCTATTCTTCTATTACAACTCGAAAATAGAAATATACACTTTATTTAGCTATCGTGAAGACTCTTGAACATCCATACTTTCAGTGCCCGACCTTCTCCGTCTTTCACAAATTTCTTGGCTTGAACCCTTGACAAATTCTAGCCTAATGAAGAACATGAGTAAATTCTCAATAGCATATTGGGCACACAGTTCGTTTGGATCTTGGGTCTCCTCAAGCTTCTTTATCAACCTTGGCCTGCCTCTTTTCTGGGGTACTGGTTGTTAGGGTGAAGAGACTTCTACTATCTTTCCTTTTCCTGCAGCCCCCTCTATTCCAGCCTCCATGCTGTGAGATGTTGTTTCCCCCGTGGGTAGAGGAGGATATCCTTTGGGGTCCCTGGGGATGTTGGATGAGAAAAGAAATGAGTCCCAATCCTTTCCTAGCCATCTCAATTCCTTGACTACCAACAAATTGATTAATGAGATAAGGGATAATTTCTTCTCTGGCTGGTTCTCTTCGGCTTGGACATTCTTTTCCATTCCTCATAGAATTTGGTGCAAGAAGAAAGGTAAGTTCAAGGGCCTCTTCCCTGTTAAATGCATCAATATCCTGATGTGATGTGGGTATATTCTGTCATACCTTATTTCCCAGGTGAAATACGTTTTAATCACTTTCAGGATTTTTTGAAAAGGCTCCCATAGATACCGACTCGGAACACCTGCTCCGATTCTCCCATTTAGGAAGTTTGGTTCTATGAATTATTCATAGAATGGTGTGTTTAAAGGCATGCCCTTATACCACCTTTCACCGCACAGAGGGATCTTTGTCACGGCTGACAGATTTTCCTTTGTCACCTGAAATGTGATTCCTCAACTGACTGTGAAGAACCCATTAAATCTGTGAGCAAATTGTTTAGCCATTTTCATGTTCTACCCTTGGATTTTCTGGCAATTGTGCACACACATGACCTGTTTGAAATATGCCTTGACATTTAAATCTTCCTTGATTAACACCAAGTCTTGAGGCTCGGGCCTCACAATTCTACCACCTTGCGCCTTCTTCCTTATGCCTTGGGATGTTTTCATGATGAAAATGTGCATTTGTTACATGCATGTGGTAATCAAAGATGACACCCTCTTCGCACGACAAATGGATAGTGATATGCTTTGCAGAGACCTGTTAGAGGGGAAGTTGTTGAAATTTTGCGCGACAAGAAAAAATAACTCTATGATTTTACTGCACAGAATCTAGGCGCTATGAAGACTTTAGGCACAGGAATAGGTCGATGTGGCGATAATGATAACGATAGGATCATCATAGTAGGGAAGCGTGACAGAAAATTCAGGAATGACAAGGAAAAAATATGAGGATGAAAGGATGACCGTGAGAGGAATTGTCACCTAACAAATTATCTTGTGGAAAGCTCCAATAGGCTCTGAACGATGATTGAAGACGGAGGAAACATGACAATCTTGATTGTCCAGGTTTGCAACATAGCTGATGGAAATCAACTTGCCTGCAACAAAAAGACCCAGGACTTGCAGGAAAAATCATAGACAATGTATAAACGCAGATGGTAAAAGATAAGAACACAAGTTAAATGACATTTATAATTGAATGTGAAAGGGATGGAATCATGACAGAGGATGTTGAATCCATGGTGTCAAGAAGTTTTGAAGCAGGCTGAAGATTTACGCAGCACACTCGCATGAAGGGTACACTTCAGAGTGTGCAAAGTACAGATGATAATAATTGTAGAGTATATGTGATATCAGCATCGTGATTTATTATCCTATCTTACTTCTGTTAGCGTTAGAAGTCACTCCTGGATTGCTTGCAGGAGAAGAGCCCAACGCCCATCAGTTTTATGTCACGATTTGTTTATAAAGGGTGATCAAATGGAGATAATGGCTCCAGGA
>JZKD02S1676599.1:1109309-1119602 GCA_000966675.3 Picea glauca | reverse complement strand
TTTAAAATCCCGATACCAATAATGTTACTAACAACTTCATAATGAGGTGATGTTGGTCATTATATCTACTGACCTGACCCTTACTCTAACACCTTTCCTCAACCTCTGGCATGTAAATTCCCTCTTTCTGAAATGACCCAACCTTTTGGGAAAAGACCTTTACAATTCACACATGTTTGATTATGACGTCCCTTCTTGACTCCAAGGGCCAGCTCCGCCACTTGATGAATTTGACCCATTTGTTTCTCAGTACCTGAACTCACACGTTTCAACACATGAACCATGACTCATCTAGGACTGACTCTAATTGTAAAAAAAAATGACGGTGCTAACAACTGGCTCCAACAGGGATGTTATCCTCCCGGTGAGGTGGCAAATGACAACAAACTAGGGCCTAACCATTGGGATTTATTTGATTTGCAAAATCTAAAACCACAAAAAAGACTCACCCTATACCTTCTTGACACAATCATGACCAAAATTAGCATAAACTTAGGGCCTTCACTCTGGTTTTCAATTTTATGTTGACCACTGACTCAAAGCGTCTTCTTTGAAAACATAAAAATGGATATTTACAATGACATGAAAAACTTCAACAGACTATACTAAACAAAATAATTTTTAAGGAACCTGCCATTCATAGGTCTCCCACTAGTGATTTCTCCATTAATATCTTGTAGAATATATTCTTTGTTCCCATGATATGTAACAATCCTAAATGGCCCCATCCAAAGATGATAAAACTTTCCATGATTCCCTTTGTCTTCATTCCTCGCGTCCCACTTTAGCACCAGATCATTTACCTTTAAATCCTCCTACTTAGTGTGCTTGTCAAAAATATTCTTCATTTTGTTTGGGTGAAGCTCTGATTGGTTGAAAACATGTTCCCTCATTTGTTGTGTGTGAACCAATTGGTTTATCTTCCTCTGAGCATCGTTTTTTTTGGCCTCTTTATATTACAGCAACCTCCTGATGGGAAATCCCAACGAGGTGTTGGAAACTTCCTTTGCGCCATATACAATTTGGAAAGGTCATGTGGAGATGGACATTTTGGTATATAACACGTAGATAAGCTTCTTGTTTCATACCTTCTTGTTTTCCTGCAAGAGTTTTTAATAATCCTGGTTAAAATTTTGTTGGATGATTCTGGAAATCCATTACCCTGTGGGTAATAAGCCGTAGAATGTCCCAAGTTTATGTTGTAATATTTTCAAAACTTCTCCATATTATTGGACTTGAATGTTGTTGCATTCTCTGTTATGATTTGGATAGGGCACCCGAACCTAGACAAGATATTGGTCTCCAAAAACTGAATGATAACTATGTCGGTAGCTTTCCCTATGGGGACTGCTTCGATCCATTTGGTAAAGTCTTTTGTGGCCATTAGTATCCATATATTATGATCCAAGGATGATGGATGGATTTATCCTATAAAGTCTAGGCCCCGTTGCATAAACGGTGCTTCGACGGAGATGGGATTTAATGATAGAGGTTGCAACTTTTTTTTCCATCGAATATCTGGCATTCGTGGGATCTGGAAACTTCCTTGTATACATATGCAAAAATATTGGGCCAATAAAATCCTTCCCTCAAGATTTTATGTGCAGTGGTCTTCTAGTAATCATGCCCCCCATAGTCCCCTTTGTGGAACTCTTTGATATCCCATTCTGTGTCTTCTTCTAGCAATCAGTTTAGGAAGATTCCTCTTGGATCCTTCCAATATAGAGAGTTATCTAGGATGTAAAACTTAGCCTCCTTCAACTTCAAAAACATGGCCTTGGTTTTTATCAACCCTAGAGGAGCTTGTGAATTTCTCAATACATAAATGATGTAATCATACCAAGGTGAATTGATGAATTTCTGAGATACCTGTGGGGTTGATTCTTCTTGCGAGTTCTCTGTCAGATCAACAATAAAGTTTATTCCCAATACATCACAGTTCGACTGCACCATAAATTTTGCAAGCGCATGACCCTTAATCATCTTTGTAGGCTTGATATTGAGGTCATATTCCAACATGACTGTGATCCATTTACCCCTTTTGCCCTCAAGGTCTGGACAAGTCAGAATATCCTTGATGGAATTGCTAGGAACATAAGAAATGATGTGAGAATGCAGTGTATAAGTCCTAAATTCCTTAAGATATTTCACTAAGGCATACAATTGTTTTTACATGATATCATACTTTAGTGGGGAGTCTCTCAATGTTCTTCTGAAATAGGCTATATAATTTTCTAAATTTTTCTCATCCTTCTGTAACAAGACATCCATGATGGTGTGCTTCAAGGTGAAGGAGAATAAGATAAAATCCTTTGTGAAATCTGGGTTGGCTAATACAAAAGATTTGGTCAGTACCACCTTGATGTATTCAAATGACTTCGTGGATTTGGGGGTCCATTTTATCTCATTACCTTTCCTAAGCATACTCGTGATGTGCTTTATGATTTAGGATAGATTTAGAATGAACCTCCTCAGAAAGTTCACCTTTCCTAGGAAAGAGTGTACCTCTTTTTTTATCTGAGGAGTGTTGATCTTCAAAATCGCTTCCACCCTGTTGGGGTCTATATTTATGC
Source organism: Picea glauca (assembly GCA_000966675.3). NCBI lineage: Eukaryota > Viridiplantae > Streptophyta > Pinopsida > Pinales > Pinaceae > Picea > Picea glauca. The sequence continues at coordinate 1,117,029 of JZKD02S1676599.1, read as the reverse complement.
CTTCCTTTGAGATGATGTGCCCCAACAGTTTTCCTTCCTGCATTCCGTAATTTTATGTTTTTGGATTTAATGATATGCCAAAATTTATGCATTTATGGAAGACCCTCTTCATATTCTCAAGATGTTGTTCGTTAGAATCAAAAATTACTGTGATGTCGTCCAAGTAAATCACTATAAAATTGTCTTTCTCCTCAACAAATTATATATCCATGGCCCTCTAGAAAGTTTCTCCAACTTTTATAAGCCCAGAAGGCATCTTTTCATACATGAACATACCCCATGGTTTCATAAAGGTTGTCTTCTTCTAGTCGTCTGAGTGTACCATGATCTGATTGTAACCAGAAAAACCGTCCATCATTGACATTTTCTGGGATCCAACTTCCTTTTGGAGGGTGTATTCCATCTTAGGAAGAAGGTAGTTTTCTTTGAGGGACACTTTATTTAGGTTCCAAAAATCCACACATAACCTTATTACATTTCTCTTCTTCATTACAGGCACAAGGTTGGCCACCCATTTTGAAAATCTCAAAGAAACAATAATTTTGTCATCAAATAGTTTCTTTACCTCCTTCTCAATCAGAGGAAACAACAGGGGATTGATTCGTCTCAACTTTTTATTGAAAGGTTTTTGATATTCCTTGATGGGAATCACATGTTGAATTACTCTAGTGTCTTTGAAAATACAATTATATTAGGATTCTCTTGAGTCTCGATGTTGCAATCCTCTATATATTCATCATTCACAGTGAAACTAAGATTTTTGGCTACATCATTTCCATCAAATAACTTTTCTAATGGAACCAATCCTTTTGGGATGTTGTTGTTTTTTATCTGCACTATATCCCTTCCAACTATATGGTTCTAAAATGGGTTGGAATTACAGCGCGCAACTGCGTCTTCACCCTCTTCGAAACAACACTTGTCATCGATGTTTATGTTAGCAAACGCGTCGCTCATTTTGAGGAACCTCTCCACCTATTTCTCATCTTCAAACACTTGCCAATATTTGATGTTATCGGGTACTATGGGCCTATGTTTGACATCAATCTCATACTTTCTATTGGGAAAAATTGGAATTTTAAACACTGAAGCTGAGGTGTCCAGGGAATCCACAATTTAATTTTTCCCCTTGGGGATCACTGACAAATTATACTTGAAGAACTCTTCGAGGAGGTCCAAAACTATATTTATATATGCTCTCAGCCTGGGGTTCTGTTGGGCCCCAACAACTCCCCTTATATTTTTACAAAATTTAAAGGGCCCCTATTAGAATCTTGATAATTATAATGAGCTACATAATCAACATTTTCAAATAGTTCCATTCCTTGTCTTTATTTGAGACAAACTTAGGACATTCACTTTAGTATGAGACATTCATTACAAGAGTATATGTCAAAAGTTAGAAACAAGCATAAAAATCTCAATTTAAACAAAAACGCTATTTTTTTATCAAATGTTTACTTTCGTTTAAATTATGATTATGTGTTCTTTCTTTTGCTCATTAGCAAGTTTGATTATTTTGAATAATGGGTTCAATAATTCATCAAATAATATCTTGGTTGGTTTCTCATTTTCATGAAATTATTTGGTGATATTAATTAATTAAATTCCTTTTTCAATTTGCATCTCATTTCAAAATAATAATAATAAAAGAATTATCTATCATTTGTTTGATTTTGTAAAAAACTTAAATTAATATTTTTTCTCCATTAAGTTGAAGCTTCTAAATCATATTTGAAAAAAATTTATAAACAATGTTTGTTTATAAGTTATAGTTAGTTTAAATTCATTTTTTATTTTTCTAGATTTTGTTTTATTTACAACTTTTAGGTTATTAATTCAAGTTTCTTTTTGTTTCACAGGTTTCTATTATCAAATATTTGATACCGATCTGATCATGGCTTGATTTTATTATCCAAATAAGTTAAAGATGATTGATCCAAATTTTTTTTTGGATTGCTACAAATAATTTTATGAGCAACAACAGATAAAATTTGGAAAGACGCCAAGATCAGACAAGCAATTTTGCAGAATTAATTGCAGCCAAACCATGAGGAAGTAGAAGAAACGGTTGAAAACCCAGAACCAAAATGGACCCATTTACCTTATGTATAGAGATTTTCCAAAACCAATGCACGATTTGAGAGATATTTGTGTCTCTTTTAGAGGCAAATTTCAGGTCACGAAAATTAATAGTGATGCCCAGACTGTTCATTCATTTTATAGATATATGGGAAAGATGAGAGCCAAAGAGATCTAAGAATTGGAGAGGAGGATTTTAATCCTTTCTCTTTTGTATATTATTGTTTTTGTAAACTTTTTATTTCTTTTCAAATGGAGTAATGGATGGCTGGAATCTTTTGGAGAATGTATGAGTATTTTTAAAGAAGAATATGGAATTCCAGGTTGCTTAATGACTTTTGTCCTGTGAGTAAAATGGTTTTATTTTCATATAATATATTCATATTCTTTGAATAATTGATTATGCATTGATTTAAATAGCTTTAGTTTTTTTTACCAATACATGGTTAATTATTATCATTTATGTATTAATTTTTCCAATCTTTAAAGTTTCTTATCCAAAAAGTTTCTTTCAGGACTACAGAATGGACAATTGATTCCAAAAACTTAATAGAACAACATATATGCATTTTGGCTTTAGCCTTTTGTTTATAATGTTGTTATTTATGTATTTTTTAATCTTGTTACATGTGCAGGTCAGATATCTTTAGATTAAATGATTTGTGATGTGTAGGAGGTTTATATTATAAATACCATCTATCATTTGCTTCATCAAAATACAAATGTTGTGATTATATCCTCGATTTAAATAATGAGATTTATCTTTGAATTTTAAATTGAATGATAAAATTCATAGATTGCTTCTATATTTATCTTTTTGTAATCATGTATAATTATGAGATCACAGGTTTATGTTTGTGTTTCCTTTTCTGTCATTAAAACCTAAGATGCCAATACATGTTCTGAATTTATTTCGAACATTCATAAGGTTGACTGCAGATTTCTCTCTTGGACATGGCAGTTGGATGTTCACCACTCATGTAGATGCTTGGATACACCTCACTAATTCATTGACATAATAGCTTCTTTGTATTTTTCTGTCATTTGCATTAATTGAAACTAAAATGTATGGTTCATCTTTGACTATCCACATTTTCATGTTTCATTAACTTTTTTTTATAATATTCTTTAAATTTATAAAAGAAAAAAAATAAATATTTTTATGTGCTTTCTTTATCTGCTTCCTAGAAGAAATCAATTTTTACATCGATTTTTCGTAAGTTTCGATTAAAACTTACATCTTGTAAATCATGTAAATAAATGAGACTTGTACATCTTCTGTTTAAATACAACTACTATAGTTACATTTGAACATATGTACATATATAGTGTGTGTTTAGTAATTAGTTATTTCTCTCTTTTATTCGTTTCTTTTAGGATTCTTAGATTGGCTAACGGAGCCATTAAACCTATCAGAACGAGTTACACCAAACGGTTTGGGTTATTTATACAACCCCGGATCGGACTCACTCTTCCAGTTGACGGACAACCAATTTCTCTCGTCAACAAATGACGCTAGAAGGAGGGCCATACTGACAAGCTAGCCTTATAAGAGTCTTTGTTTCGAATTTAATTAATTTCTCATGGCTCCCCAAATCACTGTGTTGGAGCATGATTTCGACTTCTCATTACCTGATATTTCTAACAAGACAATCTCTCTCTTGTCCAAACTCACATTTGATGGTGGGGGGAATGTATCTGCAAAATACCATATTAACAAGTTTTGGTGTAAATGCATCAAGCATGATATTTCTGATTTAAAGGTTTTGTGTAGATGGTTTTCTTTTACTTTCAGGGGTCGGATTAAACATTGGTTTGAGTCTTTTCCAACATATCATATTTTTGATTGGTTTAAGTTTGTAGATGAATTTTTAGATGCTTTTAAAATCTATGATTACAATCAATTATGTGAAGAATTTCAGACTTTGTTAATCAATGGTGATTCATATTCAAAAGGATTTTTGACAAGAATCCATCATGTTCTTTGTAAATTTAATCTTGATGACATGTCATTTGTATTAAATCTCCTCTATGATGCTTGCATCTAGTCATATTCGATTGCAAATGATGAAGCAGTTATAAATACTATCACTCAATTGCAAGAAGAATTGTGTTCATAGGATGAGAGAGATCCATCTGAAAATGTTGAACAAGCAAGGGAGGTAAAATCTATTGAAAATTTTCTTACTCATAATCAAATTGGTTTTTCCTCTAAATCATTGTATTTTCAGTCCTCGACGATAGTGGAAGAAGATTTGATGTTGGGTCAAGGTGAATGTCCTCATTCTCCTAACTCTTTCTATAATCAGTATTTAAATTTGGTTATTGAAGAAGACTTAGGTGATGAAAATGATCTTAATCATTCTAACATTCAAATGAAACTGATTAGAGATGTAGATCTTCAATTGGAAGAAGAAACATTAAATCCTCATCTACAAATCGTACCTTATCAACATGAAAGATCAGATGTTTTCCATGAAAATTTTGAATTATCTATTGTACCAGAGGCAAATTTAGATGATCATATTATGTTAAGAATTTATCACCAAAACGGAGTGAAAGTTTTAAGGAAAATGAAGAGGAATGTCTTGAGAATACCATTGTTAAATATCATAGCTCAAGATATTATTTTTCTGTGCTTATTTTTTATTCCTTTTAATCTTTATATCCCGATCTCTTCTTAGATTCTAGTGGATTTGATACTTTACCCATGGTATCTTACTCTCTGCCACCACAAACCAATCTTTTTGATATGCCAAAATTTGGTGAAACTAATTCTAAACATAACACTTATCAAGTCGGATTTGATGCTCTTTCACTTCCATCACTCAAATGGAAAAATGACATGTTTCAAGATGATTTTACATAATTTATTTTTGAAAAAGACAATACATGTATCCTTATGGAAATCGAATATTCTACATTGCATATTTGTTCTTTGATTAGTTCGAATTTTAATGTGTGTGCTTCACATTTTGAAACGATCAATCTCATCAAAGGAAGCATTCAAACCAATAATCTAATTGATGTCATGAATCCTCTTATGATGTGTTCCCCATTGATATATCCATTTCATCAAGGTCATAGTTTGCATCCTAATTTTTATGACATGATCTCAGAATGGATTGAAGATTCGTATCTAAAAAATCTTCATAATAAATATAAAGTTGTGCTTGCTTTGTTTCTACCTAAATATCTAGGAAGTAAGCATCACATGATTTTTTTAGATCCTCCGTGTGAAGAAATTGATGAAAACTTGGATAATTGTCAGGAGGATGGGGCATTTCAGCTTTGGCAGATGGTTATGTCAGGTCCTTGTAATATTGACAAGTTTTTCAAACTTACTTACACTCTTCCATGCCATTGTAAACCATTTCACGGCTAGATTGCAGAATGGCTGGAGGATTCATACAAAAAGAATGTTCAAGGGAATGGTAAGGTCATGCTTGCTTTGTTTTTAAATGATGATGATAAAGGTAAGTATGATATATATTTTTTATTTTTCGATATACTACCATTCTTGTTAGTAATATTTGATCTTGTTTCCATTGCAGGATTGGAGTTACTTCGATGGCTACATTGGAAGCATGACTTCACTTAGTATTTTTATTTGTTTAGTAGTTAGAGTAGGTTTATGAGTAGGTTTTCTTTTAGTTTTATTTCTCATATTTTCTCTTTGTAATAATGAAGTTATGAACACAAGTGTGCACACCAAGAGAACCATAATATGAATGTTGTCAGAGAAGTCCACTTTAAATCTTTTTCTCTCTTCTTTTCATTGAATATCTCATTTCAAAAGCATAGTATCATCATGAAAATTTTAAATGGAAAGTAAAGAGATAAGTAAATTTGAACTATCAATTCAACCCTAACCTAAGGTGCCACGAGTAGGACTGCACTCATCTTAATAAGGATTTTTCTATTTTTAGTCTCTTTTATTTTTAATAATAATGCTTGGTCAAAGTAACATCTGATGCATCATTATCTTAAGAAAAGGACTTCCCTGCACATGATATTTTATATGATTCAATTCTTCCTTTATTTTACAGTGAGATGATAGTGGATACTAAAACTCAAGTTTATCTTTGGCAAAAATCATTTCCTAAAAAGTTTTATTTTGTTGTTTTGATTTTGTGTACTTCTGATTTTAAATCCCGTTAATAAAATTTGATTTGGTTCGTTGTGTGTTTTTGTTTTCTTTGATTATTTTGAATGAGTTTTCTTCTTATCTTTCTTTTTTGAATCAATATATTTCTGATCAAAGAACTATTATCGAAGGAATCATTTATTTTAAGACTTGTGTTTTTCAATCAAATTAAAATAGTTCAAAGAGGTCCTGATATTAAGATATAGCTCAGACAATTGATTTTTAAGTCAATTGTACCTTTCATTTTGTCCTCAAATTATCTTTTCTAGAGTATTACACCAGAGATATGGTTTAAATCTTTGAGAATTACGATGATCTTTAAACTTTTTACGCCATCCATATTCTTAAGGAATCACTTTTAAGTGCTTCCCCATTCTCTAGATGATTTCTTAAAGGAAATCTAAAATATCTAAACCATGATAAAACTTTCAGTTTTGAAAGAAAATAAATAAACTATTCACCTGTATTGTAATTAACCTCCAGTATCACCCCGCTCTCTTTGTCATCAAGAAATCTGTAATTGTATTATTATTTATAAGTGGCATAAGAGGGTTGGAAGAACTTAAGTGTGGGAAGTGTGTGTAAACCCGTTGGGGTACAGAAAAGACTCGCTGGCAGTGGGTAAATGCATACATGATACCAAGACAACTTCATCAGGGTACTAAACAGGCCTGTTGGCAACAAAGAAATGTCGGGTCGAGAGGTAGTAGGTATATGTTTTTAAATTAGCATTTATGGAAGTATACATCATGTGGATACAACTATTGGACGGGATTAAAGCATTTGAGTGGGTTAAATGACATCCCTGTCGAGGCTATGGACGCTTGCTGGAAGAAGTGGCTCTGTCAATGGTATTGAAGTTATTTTATAAACATTATGACTCTTTGATTAATACATTATTTCAGGTTATAATCCCCTGCAAAGAAAATTATATTGTCTGGTTATAACATTGAACTTATCCTAATATCATATGGTCTCACAGTGAATTTATTTCAAGGAGCTTAAATCATTTTATCAGTCTTATTATTTTATTCCTGAGATGAAATCTTACCAGATTAGAGATAACTGCTTCACCCAGTAAGTCACCATTTGTTGGACCCCAACAAATCCCCTTATAGTTTTACAAAATTTAAAGGCCCCCTATTAGAATCTTGATAATTATAATGAGCTACATAATCAACCTTTTCAAATAGTTCCATTCCTTGGCTTGCTTTGAGACAAAATTAAGACATTCACTTTAGTACGAGACATTCATTACAAGAGTATATGTCAAAAGTTAGAAACGAGCATAAAATTCTAAATTTAAACAAAAACGTTATTTTTTTTTATCAAATGTTTACTTTCGTTTAAATTATGATTATGTGTTATTTCTTTTTCTCATTAGCAAGTTTGACTATTTTGAATAATGGGTTCAATACTTCATCAAATAATATCTTGGTTGGCTCTCATTTTCATGAAATCATTTGGTGATATTAATTAATTAAATTCTTT
>JZKD02S1676599.1:1091311-1103366 GCA_000966675.3 Picea glauca | reverse complement strand
CCTAACTTAGGATGCTACTGTTTGTTTTAGAAACTTTGGAGATTTATGCTCACAGCCTAATCCAAAGTACTACAACTATTCTACTATTGGTGGAGGATCCTAGCAAAGAAAAATTTCTAGATAATTTTCAATTAGCGTTGATTTTTATAGTTGTTCTTTACGGAAAAGGGGTGTATGGAAGTGAAACCAATGGAATTATGACTCAGACTCAAAGAATGCATCAAACATGATAAGTAGTCATTTCCTTTCGATGAACGTCTATCTAAGGGAGAGAGAGAGTTTTTTTCACTAACAAGCACAACTACGGAGTGTCCTCAAACAATTCTTTTTCTCAATCAAATCTTGATGTAATGCAAAAACTTTTAAAATGCCTTCTAATATGCATAATCAATCATGGAGATACTTTTCCATTGTTCATATATGAGTTAAAGATCAATTCAACACAATGCTTATCTTGCTAATTGTCTTTGTATGAATGAAAATCAAACTAGCACAAGCTAAATTCATACAAACAATGCATCATCTCGTTGCAATAAAAACGAAAAGAGAAAGAAAAGAAACAATAAAAAAGAAAACAAAATTCACACCCAAAGCAAAAGTTGAAGAACAATGACCTTGACTCAAATCAAGATAAAGAGGTCTGTAGGCCTTTGATGACCTTCATCAAGGTTTTTACTCAGCTGATGAGGAGAGAAGAACAATGCATGGGTTTCAAACTTCACTCAACAGGAAAAACTCAATAAAAATGGTGTTGAAGGCTACAAGATCCAATTAACAAGGTGTTTCTCCTTCAAAAAGGACAGATGTCGAGGCTGAAAGAGAAGAAAAATTGACTCACTAGATCACTCAGCAAAAGAGACACAGAGGCAAACCCTGAAAAAGACAGTTCTGGAGGGTTATTGGGCCAAAAAGAGGCTGGCACTCTGTTTCCAAGGGCAAGGAGCGCTATAGCGCTCTGTGAAAATCTATTAGGAGTGTTGGTGCTCTGTTAACACTAGGACAGGGGCGCCAGGGTCTGAAACTCCAAAAATTGTCAGAAAATTCCAAAAATTGGGATTCAAACTTGACAAGTATGTTGAGTGTGATAAGGTAGGGAGCCAATCAGCTCATGAAAGAAATCAAAAGAGTAGTGAACTAGGTCAGAAACAATCAAGGGACGGAACTAGGTCATTGAGGAGAAATCGAAACAAGAGGTTTCGATTCGAGGCTATCTCCCCAGTGGAGTTGCCAGTTTCTGTTGTAGGAAAATCTCCCTGCAGACAGGTAGATCGCCTCTAGATCTTGAACTTAACCCTAGACAGAAAAATTCTTAATGTGGACACTGACTTCCTTTCAAATCTATATAAACTAATACATGAGAAGGAAGGATAACATAAGTACCTCTTAATCGACGTTTGTCCCTGCAAGCTCCGAGTTGCGCTCCAATCCTTTTCTCCTCGCTGAGTTCTGCGGGCAAACAAGATATGAACACTTCCTACTCTATTGATATTAGCTTGAAAACAGATCTACCAATTAATGGTAAGTTCATGTAATCATCAGACACAAACTATAAAAAAACAGGCCAAGCATGTCATATTAATGAGAATAATGACAGCAGTACTTATAATCGTAGATGCGAATGCGACAGCTTCGTCAAGTCCTCTTCGTCTAACGCTTGCTCGAAAGGTCCACAACCTGGTTGAGAGAATCTTCACTGATCACTTCTCCTTTGGATGACTGTGTGTTTCTTATGAGATCATAGGTTTCATGCTAGAAATTCTTTCCTGTACCACTTATGAGATCATAAGTTTGGTGTGATTCTCCTTTTCCCATTCCTCACCTATGAGATCATAAGTTTGGTATAATTCTCCAATTTGCAGTCCTCTTTCACCATTAGAAAGCTTGCTTATATAGCCTTGGAGAGGCTTTAACCACTTGAGATATCCTTGGGGAAGTTGAGGATTTGCCTCCTTCAGTTGAGGATCTTCCCTAAGATCATGGATGGACTAGGGATTCGAATCCAACTGCCTTCCAAGAATGAAAAGATGCTTCCCCCATTCGTCTCAACAGCTTAACAATTTCCCAGAATAGGTAGCGCTCCCTCAAAAGGACCATCAGAGCATCGAAAAGCTCCCTAGTAAGCTTTAGGGGGCGCCAGTGCTCTCAAAATATATAGCGCTCCCTCAAAAGGGCCATGGGAGCGTTATAACCCTCCCTGACAGTGTAAGGGGGAGCGTCGACGCTCCAAGATAGTGTAAGGGGGAGCACTCCTCTCCAAAAACTCAGTTTTTGAGGTGCTTTCAGATGGCAAAAGGTTTGCAAGCCTCTTGACTCATTTCTCCTCTTCCAAATCAGATGTTTGAGGTGTTTCAAGTGTCTTTCTCATGTTGTTATAGGCATGACATAGGCATCATGGAAGTATGCTTTGTTTGATGTTTGCGACACTTGTGAGAAACATGCAACACTTGCGACATTGTGAGAAAAATGCGACACTTGTGACCTTTGTAATGACGACACTTGCGACACTATCAAAGTGAGTAATTTCGATGTGTAACAATACTAATCCATAGTATTTGTTCAATCAAAGGTGAGCTTGTAAGAGTATATCTTGGAGCCCACCTTGGGAGGATTTATACATACACTTGCTCCATCTCCTTCCTCGCTCATAGCTCCGTTGAAGCTCATATTCCACATTTCATTTTTCGTGTGGTTTCTTTGATCTCTGTATTCCTCTACTTGCTGCGTGGACTTATCTTTGACAGTCATGGAAGTTGTTGGCTCCTCCCTTTCAAAACTTAAGTCATCGTAGAAAAAAGAGGAGCAAATTTCGGTGTAGATAGGATGATTGTTCGGTTGGGTCTTGCTACTAACCATGTACTTGAGCATCACCTATCTGTACAATATTCTTTCTTTTCTGAAAATAAGGATGGTAGCATAAGACATGTCCATATGTAGGGTCCCCTTTAATTCCATGGCCCATGATTTGGATAAAAACATGCCAAATTTTGGGGGGATGTCAGCCACCACTACGTCCATGACCAGATTCTTCGACGAAATTTGAGAAAATGACACAAACAAATATTTTATTAGACCCAAACGTTTCACCTTTCTTAAGTTGAAAGATAAAATATATTTATAAGGTCTGGTGACATCCAAGCCTAACTCGTCCATGACCACATTTCGCATGATATTATGTGATGCATCCAAATCCAACATGGTATTATGCAAAGTCATATCATGAATTTTGAGACTAACATAGAAAGGGGGGATGTCCTCAATATCACCAATTTCTTCTACACGCGCACCAAAGAAGATGACAAGGTGGTCGTTCTGGGCATTCAAGGTGTTGGGAGCCTCTTCCATCCTTAACATCTTAATGATATGATCCCTATACTCTCCCTTCTTGATTATCTCATTAAAAGGAACAAATATTTTGATTTTGGCCATTTCGTTCTCAAAATTAAAAGGAGGAGGAGCTTTATCTACCTCTTTGATGCTTGTTTTCTTACTCGCCTCTAGAACTTTTTTTAAGGATTCTTTCTTTGACTTTCCTTTCTCCTTCACGTACCTTGTTGGATTGTATTTCTTTGGTCAGCTTGAGGAAGGAGTATTCACCTGAGGTTCCTTTGTGGGATTTACCCGTGGAGGCTTTGTAGACGTCTTTCTACTCTCGAGGTTATATTTATTTTGAAAATGCATGATTGCATTGTGATATCCTTTCTTGAACTCCTCTGTTTCCGATGATAGTGTGTCATCAGTCTCCAGCATAAAAACATCATTTGTGTCCATGAATTGATTGTGGTCTCCCTTTGTTAAGAAAACATGTGTATTCATGGCGTCGCAACAATGCATCTGGTCTTATATCATATGATCAAAGTCTTCATTTGTGTAGTTGTTTTGGAATGGAGGTCTTATTTGTCGATCACCTTGATCTCTCTGGTCCCTCTGCTTGATCTACGATACTGGAGCCCTTCTAATGTTTTGATTTATAAGTAGGAAATCATTTTTCTCTCTGGTAGAGGGCTTGTTCTCCATGGACATCCTTTCCATAAGCTTCTCCATAGTCTTCATCATCATGTCAAACTTTTCTTCTGACGATCGAGACGTAGAGGGATGCGCGTATCCCTGGGGCTTCTTCCCCTTTCTGTCAAAATTTTGTTTGATCTTTCCCGACGCCATTAGATTTACTTTGACTTTGATTGCATCACTCATCATAGCTCCTAAAGTACTAGATCTTTTTTCTCTTAGAAAAAAGGAGAAATTGATGTTAAAGAAATTAACGTATCGAAGTTGCGCAGCTACGAGAGTTTGTTTGAATTATGTGGGGATTGAGTTGTAGACCTTCATGAATCTAGCTAAAAAATATTGCACCATTTCATCTAGTGATATTTTTATATTGTTATACTGGGTTAGTAGTTGCAGAGGATTCATTTTTTCTCCCCATATGGCAAGAAACAATGTTTCAAACGCTACGAAATCGGGGATGCTCACTAGTTGAAGGGCCTTAAACCATTTCTTGACCTCCCCCAAAATACGTTGTGTCAACAATCTCATTTTCGAATCCTCATGATTGACCCCCTCTAGGTCAACAAAATCATTGAACCAATCCAAGTGATTTTTGGCAGAGGCGTTTCCTTCAGCATCATATAGCTTGATCCTCTGATTATAGTTATGGGGTAAATCATGTAACTGGGATGGTAGGGAAAGAGGGGAAAATCTAGTGGCCATGACTCTAGGAGGGTTTCAAACTGGTGGAAAGATATGAGTGGGGATTACAGCAACTCGGGAGATTTTTTTTGTATCAAAGATTGAAACCTCTTCTCATCGAAGACTGTCTCATCCAAGTAGGTTTCTGATTTAGACCTAAACAGGGTTTGTTTAAACAGTTTATCAAAATCAAGTTCGTCAATTCTTTGTACACAGTCCTTGGGTAAGGATAGGTTTATGTCCAGGTAATAGAATGGGTTTGGCACCTATTCCTTTGCTCCGCACATATGTTTTTTGGGATCAAGCATGGGTGCTATAGGGTCTGGTTCAAGGTTGGATCTAGTATAAACTTTATTTGGATCCAGGATTTCTGATTTGTACTAATCTATGCTACTGGTCTTATTTATTGCATTCGTTGGGGTAAAGGTTTCAATCAATAAAGACGTCTGACCCACTGTTACCGTCAGGGGTCAAAACTACAACTTTAGTCATTCTCCCAGGGAAATTTTTATTCAATTTCATCCTCGAGAACGATGCCAAGATGTTAGAAGTATGTAAATTAGTTTGATTGAGAAAAAAAATGACAGAGGTAACCTACATTCCAACTTTAAGTCCAGGAACTAGCCTTTCCAACCTAGAGAGGGCTCTCTCTGAGACTTAGTCTCTAAAAGATAATGGCTTTGAATTGTCAGCTAGATTTGTCATGTTTTTGAAATTCTTCTTGTTCCGCTGGAAAGAAAATACAAAACCTTGGGTGATGGAGTCAAATTCCAGAAAGCGAGAGAAATAAATGACTTGGAAACTAAAAATTTGAGAGGATAAAGGCTAAGAAGGCAATGGTATTTCAGTTCAAATATCTTTGTGTGTGGTGAGAGAAAAGCACATAAAGAAACTCAGAGTACCATTGAAGATGGATTCTAAATTTCTTAGAGGAAAACACAGGAGTTTGAATGGTGAAGTCTAAAACAATGTGCGATGAATTCTAGACTTATTAAACGTTCCAATTCAAACAGAGTAAATACATGGATATACAGAAAATAGGAAGGACATACATAGAGGGGATCACAATACATCAAACCACTACCATTAGAAACTTTTCGTCAAAGCCTCAGGACCTTTGCATTATATTTCAATCGGGTTCGAAGGTTACATTAAACAGTTTACTATCTACACTACTTTTGCAACCAACCTAGCTTACATTGAAAAGATGCAATAAATAGAAAACATTACGCCCCTTGGGATGCCATGCTCCAAACTACTACTCCTAGAATTTTGGTTTTTGTTATTCCCTGCTAGATTATATTTTGAATAGGACTTACTAAGAATAGGAACCCAACTTCACCCAATCATTTCATAACCGATGTCTTTATCATGATCGTTCGGTCATCAACAATATTCAATCATTAGGAAGTGATGCGTCGACATTTTTCCTTTCAAGGGTAGCCTGAATGATCGAGCACTCTGTCAGAATTATGCCACCCAGTGTAACGGGTTTTGATTGCTGTCGGAAAATCACTAGTAGTAGTATGCATGTGGTGAGTTGGTATGGAATATGACTGTGGGATATCACTCATGCTTTCCATATGGCGACGATGGTGAGGGGACCACACATCTCCTTCGAAAAATTTGTGCATTCCACCTATAGTTTTCCTTCTCGACAAGAGGGTTTACAACATCTACACAACGTATATCCACTGCGAGGATACCCGTCAGATTCCTTGCTTCTTGACAAGAAACAGGACACGAGGAGAGAGGAATTTTGTGCGACGTTCAAAACGAAAAAAACGGGGTCGGGTCAATTATGTTTCTCTCCTCATCTACAGTCTTGATACTCTAAGCATTTTCCTAAGAGATCAGTTTCACCTTTTTAGATTCTTTACATGTCTTTGCAAGACTATGAAAGGATTCTTTACAACCTAGAAAGGGGGTAATGTAACATCCCACTCTACTAAGAACACTTTTATTAACTTATTCTTTGAGGACATTTGCATGCAAGTGATCCGGTTATGGTACATTATGATTTAATTTTGATTATGGATTATACATTATGATGATGATGTGTTTTGACTTATTTTTATTCGATGTATATGTTTTTGCAGATGCTATTGATGATTTTTCCTGAGTGTGCAAGACACATGACAGGTTATGGATGTTGATGGCATCAATGGACTTCCTGGGACTCCAGATTGAGTCAGGGAGTGGATTGTATTTTGATTGAGTATTTCATTTTACACACTTGTGACATATGATTGATTACAATATGATTTGTGTATATGGATTCTTGACACAATTTTTGTTAGTGGATGCAGGCTTGACGATGCTTGCTAATCCAACTCACATAAGGAGTAGAGAGTTCATGTACAGAAAATAACCATTGAGGGAGAGGTGTGGAAACATCCCTGTCACATCCTATTAGCACTCCCACTATGGCCGAATGGTAGGTTAACGATTACCTAGTTCAAGAGGTCTATGTTGTCATGAGGGAGGACTGAGACAGTCACTCACGAAGATTCCAAAGGGTGTGAAATAAGGAGGACTGATTAGTCCTCAGAAGCCCTTAGTCTCTCACAAGGTCGACCGAGTGGAGTGTTGACTCCAAGGGTCGGACAAAATTCCAAAACCAGTCAAAGGCAAGTGGCACCCTTGGAGCATGAAGGTGCGTCTTGAAGGGAACGTCATGTAATTGAAAATTTGAGTCAATAAATCAAGGTGGCCTAGAAAAAAATGAAGTGATTAGACCTTGTTGGAATAAAATAATTAATCAAACCGTAAATTATTAATTATAAATCCCAACAAAAGTATAAGCCTAAGTCTAAGTCTAAATTTAATTAAGGACTAAATGAATTATGAAACAAGTTGAAATATTGGAGAATAATCAAACTCTAGGAAAAAAGGGAATAAAATTTAAAGGTTGGATAAAATGCACATGGTGCATGAAAATAATAAGAGATTTTTAAAATAGAAAGAAATAAAATATGAGAGAATAAGTGTAAACATAGAATAGTATCTAGAGTCAAGTTACCACTAGTCTAATTAGAAGAAGACTTTTAATCCAACTCTAACTAAGATCTAGTTAGGAGACACTCATTAAATGATAATTTGGGGAGCAAAGGGACAACTAAGAGTGAAAATAGGAACACATTGGGAAATGTGAGGGAAATTGGATTTTAAAATTAAATAAGAATGGTAATTACTGGTCAAACTTGGGGAGAGTGTGGAAAGTGTGTGGCTGAATAACCATAATTAATTTAATCTAAAATTTTAATTATTTGTGGATGAGGACATGTGTCACTGAAGAAATTTCTATAAAAGAAATGGTGTAGAAGGGAAATTGATCAAACTTATTTTTGGTAAGGTTATGCTGCCAAAATTGTTTTGACTGAGTTTTACTTGTGAGAGTTGAGATACCAAGCTTGTAGAAAGAGTGGAATCTCTACCTTGAGAGACAAACCTTTGAGCTATTGTTTATTGGTTTTTTGTGTGTGGCCCCTTTGCGGCTCGGAGGACTAAGGGGAAAGAAAAGTACCCCTAGCGAGAATAAAGAATGAGTACAAGGCATTGACATAATTCCTCAATTCTCCATCTTCAACGGTTCCAATATTTTATTGTTAAATTTTTATTGTAATAAGAAAAAGATTTGTTTATAAGAGTTTTTAGCAAAAATTTGCTACATAATCATGTTGTATTTCTGAAATTAAAATTTACAAGCTGGCGGAGGTGTCATTGTGTAAATTAGAATTTAGAAATCTTATAGATGCTCCCAATTATTTGGAATTTCTCAGTTGCATTTTGTGTTGGTCACTATATATTTAGTTGAAACACTGGGACGATAACGTTGAATGATCCCTTTAAAATTAATTGCAATCTGAATTGAATTGCGTAGGGTCTATATGAAATTTATTCGTTTATCTGAATCAATGTCAAGGAAATGGCATGTTCCCGAGTTTGAATTTCATCCTAGTTGTTGTATAACTAATTACATTTGGAAGGATTGGATTTTAGTCCGGTCTTGTAAAATTTATTTGTATTTCCGAATTTGAATTTCATAAGTTCTTGTTAATTGTTTTGCAAATCCTGCTTTGAAGTTCGTTAAGATTACTGCATAATTAAAATGCATTCTGGAAACAAAATATGATGGGTCGTTGTCAAGTGATACGCAATTTGAATTTGGGGTTATTATGATCGTTTATAACAAATTTGCATTTTCGAAATTGAAAATTTATGGATGCTATAGGATTCATTTCTACTCTAATTGAAATTCGTCATAAGAGAAAATCTGATGTTTGTATTTCGTCACGGACGCTGTAGTTTTTTTATGGAAACATTGTAAACTAGATAGAGACGTTGTATAATTAAATTAAAATTTAATAAGAAGGGTTATGGTCGCTGCAAAAATTTTAATTGAATTTCATTTTGTCGTTGTCTTATTTTCACAAATCTTGAGTTGAAAATTCGTTTGGCCGTTGTAAGATAACTAGCACAGCCTACTCGCGGTTGGAGAACGCTGAAAGGTATCGCGGCAGTGGTTTGACATGGATTTCATCTAGAACAAGAGTCGTGACTGAGCTGACTCCAACACTGAGTGCACATAAACAACACGATAGAAATTACTCTATGCGCGCCTAAGGTATGGTATGATTTGAGTGCATTATGGAGTATGCAAGGTGAATATTAAACGTCTGGGCAGGTCATGGCATCAAACCACCTTTCAGATATCAGAAATGAATGACTGCCACTAAAATGAAACATGTGCACAGTGTTTTTTATTGATATAAACGTGGCTTGTATAGATATTAATCCTCTTTAATCATTTGAATGTGGCAATTATATATATTTACAGTAAATTTATAATGTGATTAGGTAAATGTAAAAAAGTAAACGGATGCCTTTATAAATGCAAGGAAGTTATGAATAATAAATCTGACACATTGATTTTGGAGGACGACTAAGAATATGCCAGAATATTCAATGCTTAGCCATTAGATTAGAATTTAAAATTAAAAGATCATTAATTGTGCCCATTGTCAATAAGTGTACCTTTCGGCGTAATTACAAATCCGAATCTTGAAATTTGTATGGTTGCTGGAGAACCTTTTGAAAAATATGGGAATTAAAAATTGTAAGGCTCGCTTCTGAATTGGATTGCATTCCGGAAATTGATTTTTGTATGGTCGCTTCAGATTTAGTATAGTTTTCCTTAAGTATGATCCAGTCGGTTGGTTCTTACAGAAAGTATGTGAGTAGAGCCAGTTTCGTAGCAATCCTTAATTCCTTCTTTACAAATGATAGAAGTGTACACATTGATATCTTTAGTCACCTACTTTTCTCCAAGCAGTATACTAGAGTGGCTACTATTTTTGTTCTTCGTCAAATTTATTGTTGTCTCTTTCACCGCACTCCTTGCAAACCTTTCTTAATGTTTAAATAACAACTGTAATCTTGTACATCAATTGCGCACTTCTAATATCTAAGGATCGGGTTTCTCCCACACCTGAGTTTCCCTTATGGATCACCACATAGTTTGAATAGATAGGAAAGTTCAGATTCTCCTTCTGTGCATTTTATTTCATCATACTTTTCCTTCGAAGATTGTAGCTATAGAAGTATAAAAATAATGCATGCACACTTATACCATTATGAACGCTACTACACTACTAGCGTAGCTAAAGATTTGGAAGTTGTTGATCGTATTATTTATGAATATAAAATAAGAGGTGGCACAGATAAGTCATAGAGATTATGGATATCCTAAATAGAATGGATAATTACTTAAAAATACTTGAAGTAATTAGATTTAGGAAATTAAGGATGTCTTGATATTGTAACTTAATTTAGGAATTAAAATGGATATCTATTAAAGTAATAATGTGGGTTTATTATTATAAAAATTGAGAGAAATCTTGATTAAATATATTTAATTCTTAGATATGGCGAATAAATTAATAGAAAAAACTTTGTTCTAATCCATATTATCATCATGGTGCAATAGGCGTAATTAATCATTGTACATGATAAGATTTTTAGTAAAGAAATAAAATCTCTTACGTATCTTATTACTTCTCTAAAGAGCGTCCTTAAATTTAGTAGAATACTTTAATTTAATTCTTGATGAATTAAATGTGTAACTACTTAGGTAAAATGTATTGATTTTATTGTTGAAGTTATTGAGGAACGTTAATAGTATAAAAGAAAAATAATAGTATTTCTTATTTCGTTGTTTACACTTACCATGGTAGTAGGAGATGATGATATTGCTTATTATTGATTATTTCAATGTTTACAATTATTTTATGTTTGGGTTATAACACTAACATGTTATGTTAATAGCAATGACTTGTAATGAAATGTAACCATACAATTGAGAAGTTTCTTATGATGTGAATATGTATGAGGAATTGACAAATTTTGTATTAGTATAATAAAATATTGAATGATTTGATTGCATTGTGATTAGTCACTTCATAGTCAATTCTAGTCGTAAGTTTAGGTTAGAGATGGTAAAGGGAATTAGATACTTACATGTTCCCCAGAACAATCATTATTCCTGAGACCTTAAATGGTCAAAATCAATCGAATGAATCTTGAACTTGAGCGTTGATTATGTGTCTTGGAGGTCCTAACCTTGCAGTGTAGGTTGGGTGGATAGACATCTCTGTTGTATTCATGTGATATGATTGATATATTAGTAACAATGATGTTGTATCTGATTTTGCAATGTTGTATTGTAGATGAGCATAGAATATGTAATATTGATATATGTCATTATCGCATACCACTTGTTCTAAATGTTGTTTTTAAAAAATAAATAAATACAAATTTACGAGTATTATACTCACTTACATTGATGTCGCGAGGGAACGTTACAGGTAAAAGGGAAAACAAAATTAAAATCAAAATTAAAACAAAAAAGAAATGAATGTATATAAAAAAGTGAAAATTCAAATTGTTTTCTTAGTTCTACGGAAGCATGAGAAAAATAAGGATGTACATATTACACCTTAGGTATTGGGAAAAAGAAATCATTTAACAACCAGTTTGTTTATGTAATACAAATAGTTTATCCCTGTAAAAACCATATTTACCCCGTGTAAAAGTAAATATCTAAAGTGAATTTATTTTTCTTTTATGTAAAAATAAATATCTAATGTATCTTTAAGGGAAAACTATGGAGAAAAACCATGGAAAAATAAACCATGTGGTTCGAAAACCAAGGATAAAATGGAAATAAATAAATATAAATAATAAAGGAATATAAAAATAAAAAGAGATTGAAGAAGAAATAAATAAGAAAATTAAAATAAAAATTTATACAAAAATAAAAAGTAAAAATAAAAATACAAATTAGGAAATTAGGTCAAATTACACAAAA
>JZKD02S1676599.1:1059942-1073011 GCA_000966675.3 Picea glauca | reverse complement strand
TTCCCGTGAGGGATTTCACCATAAGGGGACCACTTTGGAGTTCATCCATTTGTGCACCTTATAAAACATGATAAGACAATAATGAGTCATCTATACATTTTTCCAACAATGCATCATATACCAATGAAACCACATCGATCCATCTTCATCATGTATCCATGACAACTCATTGATCCATCTTCATCTATGCATTCTCATCAAGGACAATACATATTATATTAAATCAATCATAAATCAATCAATCCTTTGACATCAATCAATCATTTAACATCAATCAATCAAACCATTGGTATCAATGACAACATGATCCAACACACTTATGTTGACAGGTTCAAGTTAGTATAAGTAAAGGTAAATTCCCCACTAAGAAAACATATATGTCACATGATTTTGGAAATTGGAGCAAGTATATCTCCTTGGGAAAAGTGTGCACCTCTCTTGGATGCTAGTATTCTAGGGTTTGAGAAATCCCTTCTGTGCTAGGTCTTATTGGTGGTGAATTTTTTTCTCTTGAAGAATATAACAAAGGATTTGGCTGGGTTTTCTTCCCTTGTTGAGAAGGGTTTCCCAGGATACTTCTTGTGTTCTTGTGCATGGTGCTTCTTCTTGTGATCTTGTTTGTTGCAACATTCTTGTTTATGGTTAAGTGAAATTTAAAAAATGGAATGAACTTCATGCTTAACCTAGATTATGAAATATCAACACAAACAACTCCTACCATTGGAGTCTTTCGTCATGTTAACCCCGGTTATAATCCTATTATTTGTGCATGGAGTAACCAACCCTCTAGACAAGCTACTTCTTATGTTCCATCCTATACATACACCTCCTTTTTAATGATTCTAACCAACACGTTTGGCATGATGAATCCATCTTTATCCTTTGGATTCACACCCGAAGTAGGTTAGTTTTATACTTTGGGCAACCCCCAACCTGGATCTACTTCGGTTGGGGGAAGTTTTTACAATCCTCATCAAAAAATTCCTACTAGAATGGTTCCCAACAAACCCCTTATAAATCAATATGAAGGAGGGTATTACAATCCGGGACAGGGCCATGGTGATTACCAGAACCATGGATGGGCTACGGTTCCCCAACAATAATCTTTCCAAGGATCTTGGGGCCAGATGTCGCAACCTCGTCTCCCTTTTCTGGCCATGCTCAATCTACCACACTTGTATAAATTAATGAATGATCATGTGTGTCATGATTCAACATGGCCCCCTATTCCCACCAAGATTCCTACAGATATTACAAAATCCGAAGGCAATAATGGTAAAGATCTTGGTGATCACGTTACTACTTTTCACCTTTGGTTCCCTTCGAATTCCCTTCATGATGATTCTATTCGCTTAATATTGTTTCAACGCACCTTGACGAGGGTCACCATGAAATGGTATATTGAGAAACCTAGGGGGTGATACAAAACCTTTAGTCAGATGGTCTTAGTCTTCCTCAACCACTTCCAATTTCTGGTTCGTTACGATGTTGGCCTAGAACTTCTGTCGACCTTATGCGAGGAAAAATCCACTCATATCTTAGATCACATCCAGGAGTGACATACATGGAAGAGGTTGATCAATACCTACATACCCCCAGAATTCCTGCTAGAGTGGTTCCTTAAGTCTCTACAACCTTATATTTCAAAGGAATTTTCTACATCTAGGGTTACATCTGAGGAAGAAGTGATTTTAAAATCCCAACAGTTAGATCTTATATATGCTCATTCTAGGATGTTATACAAAATTCTTCCTAATGCATCGAGGGAAAACTATGACCCTAGAAAAAATCATGGCCCTCATGTCGATGCCATTGTAGGCTTCGCCAATGTGAAATCCACAGACTCAGTGACAATCCATTTGAAATAATTCTCTCTAAACCAGTCTATAGGAGGGCCAACTTCATCTGTGTCCTCCAATACCACTCAGTCGGTGGATGTACAGTCTGTGCAATCGTCAAGAAAACCAAATGGCAACCAACAACTGAGAGGGAATAAAACGAAAGGATGTAATAATAATCGTAAGGGTGGGAAGAATAATAATAAACCCAAGGACAATGGTAATAATTAAAAGACAAATAATAATGTTGGTGAGGGAAAGAAAGAAAGGCGAAAGGTGAAATTTCCCTGTAATCATTTTACAGACGATCACCTTACCCATTTATGCCCCAAACTTGTGTAAGCTGCAAGGATTTTATCTCTAACACCTGCCATGCTGACTAATCATTTTCCACATAACCATCACATGGCCTCGAGCTCCTCAAATGATGACAATGTGGTGAGTGAGAGTCAAAACCCATCAACACAAGACGGTGACCTTTTATGCATCAATATGGTTAAATATGAGGTTAATGTAGCCACTTGATCTCGTGATTATAGTTCTCCATAGACTCTACATGGTCTAGAGTCTCCCTCTCTTCCAGAGTCACCCTTACATATTGAAAAACAAGAGCCCCTGCCTCATATTTCGAAAGGAGTACTCAAGCGCTCTACCCACAATCCTAATTCTAGAGTCACCCAGAATTACTCTTGTTAGCACTAGGAATCACCTTCCGATTGCATGGAAGGTAAGCCCAATACCCATCAGGTTATGTGTAAATGTAAATGAATCTTTGAGGGTTCAAATGGATAAGACTCAAGATGATAATGTTGTAACTCATAAATATGGGATACGATGCATGAGCAATCGAGGTCTTGAATAACTTCAATCAGTAAGTGGGAGTAAATGTGAACAGAGGGAAGACTTCAATGAGAGGAATGTAGAGGTTGTTGTAAACATCAAGTTTGCAAACAACCTAAGGAAACAAAACTCTAACACAAAATATTCTTGAGTTCAGAATTTAAGGACACTAAAGAAACATCATAATAATATTATAATCAAACATATATCATAATATTACCACAAACATTCATGTGAGTCATTCAAGCATGAACACTTTAGCATCAGAGGCAAATAAGTTGGAATAAGAAAGTTGATTTCTACTAACCAATATGTCTCAAATCAAGTACATAACCAGTTCACAATAACTTCATCAAAATATTACAATATAAGGGAGGCTATCTCAACCATTCGAACCTATTGAAGAATTTCATCTATCTATTTATAACAAAAGGGAAGGCAACAGTTGGAGGTGCGAGCTGGCCTTCTTCCCATGAAAGTATCTAAGAAGTTATTCCATCTAACAACTTAACTAACAACTTGTCCTATAAAATTGGAAAATGTTGGTCACTGATCCAACCAATCTTTTAACTAACTTGATATCCCTTTGATGCGCAACTCCTTGCTTGCCAAGTGTTCTTCAGGGGCATGTAGATGTCATCATGTTTCCAATTGTTGTCTCTACAATTCTCCCCATCATTAGCTATTCATAAATATGCTAGCTCGGCTCTCCTTGATTCCTAGTATCTGTTGGTAGTGTCATTTGGTAGTGCTCTGAGTAGTGTAGCGCCTTAACCAAATTTCCTATGATTTTGTAGCGTAACCTCAAAAATAGGCAAGTTGAAAGCTAGTGCCAAGTCTGTGTGTCTTCTATGCAAAATTCAACCTCTATCAAAATTTTGGTAGCGCCTGCCTATGTATCTTGTCAAAATTTCGGTAGCACCCACCTGTGTATCCTGTCAAACTTTAGGTAGCTCCCATATGTGTATCCTGTCAAACTTTTTGGTAGCACCCGCCTATATAATTCACTCTTTTATTAAAAATTTAGTAGCACCATCGTAATTCACAACACCTTCACTTGAACTTTGACAGAATGGGTAGCAACCTCGGGTATTAGCAGCGCCATTAGTCTTAGGTGATTTGGCAACGTTATAGGTAGCAAACTAGTGGAACATGAAAAATAGACTATTATGTAGCACCATAGCGCTACGGAATGTCTGTGCTACTACTATTGAAGGGATTAATTCTTTGTGAAAACCAAAAACTCTGAACAATAAGTATTAGAAGCCTGTATAGCTTGTATAGGTGGTAGATGTAGTATTTCGTCAATTGCTTATCTTTGCAAATAGGGGCCATCTTTAAAAATGGATCTCACTTTTCACTAGTTACTTCATTAACCTGACACTCCTTCTTGTGGAAGGAGGACTTCCCTTTGGCAAAACAACATGCTTCTCTTTAGCAATCTTAGGATTCTTCACTGGAACTATGATTTCTTTGGCTATTGGCTTCTCTTATTCAATAGCAACTTCAATCAACACATCCAAGTTTCTTTGAGCCATCTCATCTTGGAAATGTTGCAACTCTTCTTTGATCTTTCTGTTCTGAGACAAAAAGTATTTGTTCTGCCTGTAAAGGTTTTTGAGCTACCTATGGAGAGGTTGGGCCTTTCTTGTTGCAAACCTTGTTAGATCAAGAGTGTGGTTATAGCCATCCATGAGTTCTTTCATCTTAACCCTATCGTACATGACTTCTTCTTTTAAATGAGCCACCTCCTTCCTAGCATCACTGAGTTACCTGATTAATCTTTTGAACGTTTGGCTGCCAGGTGGATTAGTGATTTGAACAATCTCAATAGGCTTTTCATGGTTTCCTCTTCCTACTGCTTAGGAATTACTTTGTCTATCTCAATAGGATTCTTGATGCCTTTTCCTTTATATTTCTTCTTTTGTACATGGATTTCTTCTTTCTTTTCCACAGGCATTCCAATGCCTTGGCCCTTATCTTTGTTCTTCTTTAGGATAGAGACTTTTGGTAGGGCTTGTTCTTTAACAGCCTCTTTAAGAGATGATGATCTTGTGAAAGGTCTTCTGACCTTGATGCTAGTTGTTGAACAAGATGAGAAGAAGTGTATCTTATTCCCTTTCTTTGTTGTAGTTTTAGTAGAAGAAGGGGCTTCTTCTAACTCTGGTGGAGGAGGGGGTGAAAGATCTCTCTCTGGAGAATTATAAGCCCCCTCCTAAGTTCCTTCAACCTCCTTGATGGCCTCTTGATCTTGAATAGGAACTCTTCTCTTTCTCTTCTTGCTAGTACTTTCTTTAGCAACATTGGTGGATGGTAAAGGGCTTGCTATCTGTGACTGAGGAGTAGCTTCTATATCCAACTTCATGTGAGAAGCAATAATGAAATGTTCCCATGAGATATCCTTCTTACCTAGATCTTCATAAATCAACATTCTCATCAACCTAGAGTGAAATATGCTAGTATCCACAGCCTTAGACATGGATTGAACCCTGCCTGACAACTTTCCTATGCTCCTTATCAAATAGTAGGGAGTGTTCATTTCAATTTTACCAGTAAAATGCAACAAAAGACTTATATGGTACTGTTATAGTGTATTGAACCTCCCTTCACACGTAAAGTACCTCTGAATGATACTCAATATTTTGTCAAACTGCTCAATCAGATGATTTCTTGGCACACCTTTAGAAATATTATCATCTTGATATTCAGGCTTAAGGAAATCTTTGGCATAGGCTATATCTAAGGCCATGGATTTAAACTAGTTCTCACATGTGATAGGGGATTCCTGTAGTAGCTGAAATAGAGGTCTCAGAAACCTCAAACTCTAGGTCCCCTACCTTGGTCTTCATTCCATCAAAATGTAAGTCAAACTACCTTGTCACCTTAGGATGAACTCTTTGCATATTTTGGAAGAAAAAGAGGCATCCCACCCATTGAAAAACTTCTTTGGACATAGGCTCTACCTCGAATAGGTGCATGTTTATAGGCTCAGTTCTAACCACCTTACCTCCCTTGTGTGACTTCTTCTTCTAAGGACTCTCCATAGTTTAGGATAAGATCTTTTAGGGCTATGGAGTGGTGATAACCAAGAGGATCAAAGAGTCAAATATCAAGAGGACAAGCCTGCCCATTTACAAGAATTTCCCTTAAACCAGACTAGTTGCTAGCTAGTTAAAACTGGTTGTAGAAATCCCTCCCTTGAATGTGTATAAGTATGAACAATGAGAAAAATATATGATGAAAGGATACCCTATAATGGTCTTTGAAAACTGGGTTGAAACAACCTGACTCAACTGTCAGAGGAGGCAAGGGAGAAGTAGTGTATTTTGAGTAGCGTCTCTAGGTAGCACACGGCGCATGCAGAGGATAAGACCTTCTTGGATACTTTGAGATCAGTGGCAATGGCGAGAAGATGTATCAAAATTAATAGACAAGTGGTGAGATCTTCTGGTTTGAATGGAAGGAAAAAAATGATAGGATGGTGTGAGGAAAGATACCTCCAGCTATGTAGGCACGATAATTACCAAAATTTCAAGCATTAATTCTCCTTGAAATTGATGTGAAGAGGAGGAAAACGTAGAATAACTATGGAATAAATATAGTTTGAGGCCTCAGAAAAATCTCAAGAAAGAGTCACGAGATATTCGGCCTCCGAATCCACCTCAACATCAGATCTGGTATCATTGTTGCCAATTGGTCAGAACTGGTAGTTTGTGCACCGCAGCAATTTGAGTTTTTCAAAATTCAAAAACCGTTATCAGAGCTCATAAATATTAAACCTTGAAAGAATGTTTTAACCACCCCTAGCACTGAAAAAAAAAGGAAGAGATGACATCAACATTGTAACCACAACTCATGGTAGAATATGATGGACAGGGAGTGCACTACAAAAACTCCTGATGAGTTGGAAATGCTCCATTTAAAAAATTATTAGACAGTAAGCAAAGCACAAAAGGGACAACAAGGCAAGGCTACAATGGCATGAGTGAGGAAAATGGCATGTCAAATAAATTTGATCATGGGGTGAGTTGATCCTAGTGTCAAGTTGTTGGGTTATAAAGATGTCCTAAAATCAACCTTAGTTTAACATTAATTTATCAACCCGAGGATTCGTATTTTATCTCAAGAATATTAGCAAACTCTGTGAAAATAGCTCGTAGAGGCTAAAAACTTATAGTTAAAGAAAATATGACTTTATGAACAATCAAGTTCCTCACACATCCATTAAGTTTCTAAAGCTAAGATCTTACTGAACAAGATTGAAGTCTGATCTATAATGTGCTATCAATTGAAGGCATGAATTGAATTGTTGAATTGATCTAATTAAGAGACAAGAATTGAATCTAGGAAAATAAGATGATCTATTGACAACTATCTAATCTATTGGAAAGAAAAAACTGAGTACTGTAAATTGAGAAAAGACAGTAAACTGAAAGAACAACAAATACTAATTGAGTGAAAAGGAACAACAAACGATAAACTAAGCAAAAAGAAACAACAAACACTAAACTAAGTGAAATGGACAACAAATGCTAATTTAAATGAAAAGGAACAACGTTTGTGAAAATGAGATGAATTGCCAAGAAGCAAACTACAACAATGAAATCTGTAACAACAATCGATAAAATTCAAACCAGAACATCTATCTCTTGTAAGAAAACAACATAAAAGCATTAACACACTTGTGCATCTATCTTAATTATTGCAAAGGAGATTTAAATCATAAAACATAAATCAAACTGATATAGTTACAAATTGAGATAGTAACTCCTTCAGACTGGGCCCTCGGTCCTCAAAAGCACTGCTAGTAGAAACTTACTATGCGAAAATGATGGAAACGCTCAAATCCTTTATTAATTCCATAACTGATACAACATTTACAAAAACTATTTGCACAGAGTAATTCTAAGTTCTAAATGCTTTGATAAAATTCTTAGATGATCCTTTCCAGTATTCACTACTCTTTATATATTACAAAATATGGGTAAATTTAGCTATCCTGAGGATCGAGAGATCCTCAGGATTGCTATTACTATTTACGAAGTTTATAAAATAAAGAACTAATCTCTCTTGAAACTTCTTTACGCTCAATATATTTAACCTCCAATAGCTTGCGCATCTTCAAAATCTCTTCCGCTATCATGAGCTTACCAAAATTTACCAATTCTTGTAACAAAAGCAAACAATTCCAACCATATTTTAGAATTTATGAACTTCAACTCAATAATAGTTCTAGAAGACATTTTAATCATTTCCTATCCTATTTTATTCCTAGTTAACAAAAAATTCAATGAAGATGATATCATAAATCATGGAAATGAGGAGAATATTTGTACCTTTTCATAACCCAACATACCCCCTAGTTTACCTTCTTGCATGCCCTCATGCAAGATAAGTTCTTACATGTAAAGAAATGATGCAGTAAGGAGGAAAATTTGGTTCACCAGGTGCCCTGAACCCATTCTTTCTTCTGAGTTCTCAAAAAGGAGTGTCTTCCCTTTTTTTATTAATTTGATAATCTCTCTGGTAATCCTCTGGAGGAAACCATACAAGAGGGGGATTATATCTACACCCAATCCAAGTAGGTCCTTCCTCTTGGATCATTTTGGCATATCTTTCTATTTTGAAGGTGGCTGCAAAGAAGTTCTTGAAACCGAAGGGCTCTCCAATCTTTACTTCAACTGGGGAGACATCCCACCTTAACTTGGAGCCAGCAAGAGATTCTTCTTTGAGTTCCCTAAAATATGATATGTCTGATCATATAACCTGTTGATGAATAGGAACTAAAGAGCTTCTCACTCCCCTTTTCATGAATGTCCTATGTTGCATGATAGTTGGTAAAGACTTTGGTGGTTCCCCTCTGATCCAGAGATCTAACCCAATTTCTCTATTCATGAACATTTTGTGGGTCTTAGCCCACTTGACTTGATTTTTAGTGAAGGATAGGAATGCTTGAAATTGGATGTCCCCAATAATAGGACTAGGATTATCTCTTTTGTTGTCTTCCAAAATGAAATTATGAAATTATAGCTCACACAGGAAATATTGTACTTTCTCTTCCTACTCTCTAAAACAAGACACAAACTCAGAGATAGTGGTGAATTTAATCAGTTTACTTGCTCGAATAGCTTTCACCCTCAGAAATATGTAGCATTCTAATAAAAACAAAGTATAATTGGTAGCAGGAGCCCTACAATCTATTGCATCAGTGTAGATATCACAAATCTCTTTGATTTCTCCAAATATTTCTCCAATTGACCTTGTACTTTATTTCTCTTCCCTTGAGCCTGAGTCAACTCATTATACGTCTCATTTTCTATTGCTAACATGGTTTTGAGTTGTTTAAAAACTCTTTGGTTCTCTGTCATGGTCACCATTTCATCTCTGGTTTGAGTCAAGGCCTAATGGACTTGTACCATTTTTGCTTCTAGTCTTTCAATGATGACACTCTGATCCTGAAACTAGGATACCTCTTCAGTATGACAGGATGATTCTTTCATAACTGGAATTACTATTTGAGTTTCTACATTTGTGGTCTCCAGAGGAGTTGGAATTAATTCCTTAGGTTGGGCAGTTGCTCCTCCTAGAATTTATGGTTGAGCCTCTGTTTCATATGATCCCAAAGGCATTTCCTCTTCATTTTGAACAACTACCCTTTTTGTTGTTTTGGTCTCAGTATGAAGTTCCTTTTCTACTATTTCTTCAATAATATGCAACTCTGTCTATGTTCCTATAGAACTTTTTGTACTACCCTCCTAAGAAGAGGGTCCCTTCCATGTGCTCTATGTATTTTGGTCTTCTTCCTTTCATGGGCCTTGTCGGCTTTCTCTCGTTGTTTTTTTAATTCTTTGATAATTTCATTAAGCTTCCCAACTTTTTTATTAAACACTTTAATCCTTTTAACCCTTCTCTTCAACAACTTGTTCTCCTGTTTTAACCTTCTGATTCTGCTATGGATTTTTCCTCATTTTTGTTTCTGTGAGCTGTCGGGATTTTCCTCACCTTGATCTGTCAATAGTGGCTCTTCTGCTTTCCCTACCAGGGTATTTACCTCAGTATGAGGTTCTACTTGTGCTATGAGGCTGGTGCCTGGTATTCTTTTGGTCTGTTTGTGTCTCTGCAAATTGAGGTCCCTAAACTCCCTAGAACCTGAGCTATCTCTACCTCATATATTTAAAAAGAAAAATCAGTGAGGTGTCCCAATGTTGGATAGGTATCTTCCTGATTGTTTCCTTGTGGTGTTTGTTCTATATTCTCAATTCCATGAACATCTTCCTATAAGGCTTGTTCTATTGTGTTTTGAATTTCTTCAGGTTGTTCTGTTGTGCCCTGAATTTATTCAAGTTGTTCTATCATTTCCTAGGTTTCTTCATGCCATCTTATCCTTGTGCTTCTTCATTTCCCTTCAATGGGGGCTTTAGGAGCAGTCATTACTCTTTTTCTCTTCCTCGTTGATGCCTCTACTTATGAGGTCTAAGTCTCTACAAATTGGATGGGGTATACCTCGACTTCAGGTTGAGGAGGTGGAACTTCCATTTGGGCAGTAGGTTCCCCTTCCTGTGCTACTTCAATTCCATGGGTTGGGTCTTCATGATGTAATTCATATTTCTCTAATTGTAGGGGTCTATTGGGCTCAATAAGATTTCCCAGGTTATTTGAGTTTGCCTTAGGGCCCTATTTACTGTCATTCTTACCAATCCATGGTGGCTAATGATAGTAACAAGATCTTTTGCCTTATGTGTTCTTATAGCGACTTCATGTAACATAGCATTTAGAAAAAATGGTAAATTGATTACTAACTATTGTTTGAGCCCAGCTAGCAGTTTGAGGTGGCATGGCCAGATCACATCATACCTTCCATCGTAGGTGATGTATCTTTGTATTACACCTACCAGTTCTTTCTAGGGCTCATTGAGAGTACTGGGTTAAGTCCCCTTCCCTTTTTATCCAATTTCTCTCCAGGGTCTATGAAGGATTCTACAGCTTCTTTGAGCATTGTATATCTTCCATACCATTGTATTCTTGTGTTAGGAAGGCATGTAACCTCTGCTATGATTTCCTGAGTGACTAGAATTTGTATATATCGAACCATGGATGTTTCTCCCTGCAAGTTCTGAAATAATTAGATCGTGATGTCTATATCATATCCTTGCAACTGATTGAAGTACTCTATCCACCCCAGATGATGTATGATTTCTCTTGCATGCTCAGTTAACTATAGTAATTTTGGTTATCGTCGCACACTTCGGTCTCTCATATTTCTGTAAGCAGGCGAGGAAGAGTAACGTTCCTTGCTGTAGCTTAACTCAACCATATTTTGAAAACAACAGAAATAGAAAATATAGAATGACATTGTGTACATATAGAAAAATGTGCATTTTCGTATTTACTGCACTCATTGAAATCTATCGGTAAATGTGTCGAGCATCTGCCCCCCATAAATGAAAAGGTCGACCTCGACTATGAAACACACAAGTGTAATAATGGCAGGGAGTTCATGTGAGGTGTGATTGTTATGCCATCATCATCACTGGAAAAGACAATCATTAATAACTTTTCAATCAAGCACTTTAACGGTACTAACGATAATCATCACTTTGTGTGGGAAATTCAAATTATTATACCCATGGTAGAAACCCTTTGAGGAAAAAGATTCTGAATGATTTTAAATTTGTTCACATGTTTAAAATGTTCCACATATTGTTACTTTCCCTTTTTATTGGATATATCTGGAATGACAACCTCATTGTTTTGAAAAGAAAATCTAAGAACACATTAAAACTTGGCGTATTTTTAAGGTAAACTTCGATACCACAGGCAGCGCCACTACTGCCAGCAGGCATCCATAGCCTCGACAGGGTTTCCTTTTAACCCATAGATGAGACCATATCCTTAATAAATGGTTTGAATTGTCTTTTCCCAAGAACACCATTATCCTGGTTTGATAGCCAGATGATGATAATGCCACTCACTAGATCGTAACTTAAGTGAACAAGCTGGCTCATAATGAGACCTCTTGTACTTTGATAAAAAAAATGCCAAAGACCATTGCCCTGGTGTGGTAGCCATAATGGGAATGTCACTTATTTCATTATATGATGATCATGGTAGGCTGGCTCTTGATGAGACCCCCTATTCTTTATGGAAGAAGTTTATTACTTTGTTAAAAACTTTACTTTGATTTTGATTTACTTTTATTTTTATATTTTAAGCTCTATCAAGGGAGGATCATCTACTCATTAAGAGTGAGGGATGTCATAAGAAGTGTAATAGTTACAAGTAAGAATGTATTTAAGATTCCTTACTATGATATGAAAGCAATTATCATTCAAGTATATGTAGATATATAAGGGAAGGAAACGAGTTATGGTTGTTAATGAATTGTGAACAATTTTTAATATGATTTAGAGAAATTAATCCAAAAATAGTTTACTAAGGTATGTTAAATGATCCACACCAATATACAAATTAGAACTAGTGCTGAAGAAAAGGAATCAATGAAGGTCATACCCAAAGGAGTGACTGAAAAAACAATGGCATGTTTTGAGAAAGGAACAATAATAAGAAAAATCGTGAACAAAACAACAGTTGTTCCTTTTGAATGGACAACATTTAAAAAAAAGGAATAGCAGGGGAACGACAGTGTGACATAAGGAACAAAAATCATTATTTTCAAAGGAATGACAAACATTATTTTGGGTGGACGATATTACTTACGAAGGGAACAAAAGTTGTTCTTTTGAAAGGAACGAAAATGGTTTGCAAAAGGAATCAACAATCGTATGAAGGTAATAGCAGTCATTCTTTTAAAAGGAATGGAAATCGTTTTGTTTTGAGTGAACATCAATGAATTTTTTTTTTTACCCATCTAATTAAGTGATTAAAACTCCAATAGGATTTTTTGTTGTAGTGAATCTATAATTGATTATTCCTCAACTAAATTCATTCAATTACTATGGGTAAGTTTATGAAATAATCGAAGTATTAGATGGTTTATAAGCATGTTCTCTTTCTTGTAAAAAAAAGGGTTATATTTGTTAGTCTTTTGCAATGCGAGATAGGAGTAAAGAACATAAAAGAGTGTTTAATTATATTCATTATAGTCATCTCTTCTGGTTCGTATTTTCTCAAGTGACTTTCCTAAAAAAAGAAGAAATAAAAAAAACTCAATAAAATCTGTAAAAAAACTATATACAATATGTACAGTACTAAAAAATCATCATTTATGGAATTCAGGTTGCTGGGTTACCTTCCCAGCCAGCCAAAATCTGAATAGTAGGTGTTGAGTCCATTTTTGTGCTTCCACAAACCATACTTTTGCCTCTTTATTTTCCCATTTTTCCTTCATTTTATTCCACATTTCCCATAAAACAACCTATCCAAGGTATATT